>VXBT01005602.1:145804-218548 GCA_013400235.1 Oriolus oriolus | reverse complement strand
GCTAAGAAACCATCAGACTTGGTAGCATTAACACTTTTCAAACATCATGCCTAGCTGCATCGACCATGAGGGACTTTCACTTCCCCTTCCTCCGTGGTAGTGAAGGCCAATTCAGTGATTACCTGGATACAGATTCAGCAAAAGTCCCAGCATATGGTGAGTGCGCAAGAAAGCCTCAGTGACGCCTTTTCCTGGTCTGAAAATTAAGAGAGCTGAACACAGTTAAGAGGGAAAAGGGTTTTACCTCGGTATTTATTTAAGGATCCTCAGGTGCACCGAAATGCACATCGAAATGCACCCCGAAATGCCCACCAAAGAAAATGGCCACACACAATGTGATGAGTATACAATTATATGCCTTGCNCCCTGGATGCGCCTATCTTTGCTTACAGAATGTGTTCCGGAGAGGACCTTGGTGTATGGGGTTTCCAGAATGTTTGGTCTTGGCTTAATGGAATATTGGGTCTAAGGGAAGTTATTAAACTTAAAGAATTATAACTCTGTAGGCTAAAATCACTAAGAATACATAAATCTACATAAAAGAGTATATAAAAAGGGGTACAAAAGAAATGAGTGGCATCAGCAGCAGCAGCAAAAGGTCTTTGGGGAACCAAAGGGTATGTGGGAACCTAGTGACTAGAGTATCCTGCCACCAAACAAGTACTCACAGCCGTGGTTGGAACAGATGCTCACTCTCACAAGACACCTCACCTCCTCTCCAGTGGAGTGCTAACCATGCAAAGAAGCTCTGTTAGGCAAAGGGAGTGGAATTTCAGCCACAATGTCTCTTTCCAAAAACATTTTTCTGCAATTAAGATTCATTCTTCTCAAAATACTTGGGCATTTGAAAAGAAAACACAATCTCTACCCCTAGAAACTAAATAGGTCAAAGTCTAATTATGTAGAGGTAAATTGCAGGTTATTGCATCATGTTCAGTTTGTGTGGGAAGTTCCCATCTTCTCATGCCACAGACATAAACCTTCCCTAACTCCTGTAGGCTCCTAACACTTTTTCTTATGGCCAATTTTAATTACATCAATATAGAGCATGTAACAACCAACTTTTTGTTTAACTGCTCCATACTCAGATTTTTCAGACTCCACATTTAAGTCGAGGATGTTGAAGCCATTAACATGCATCACACAAAGCCATTCCTATTTTCTTTCTCCTGTGCTCCTTCTTGGGTGGCAGAAATAAAAAATAGTTTTGGGGGATGTTGAAATTAAAACTGCTCCACAGAGGCAGTTTGGAAAAGACTCAAGAAACAGTTTCTAGTGGAGTTGGTTTTTTTCCTTTATTACTTTTTGTGAGGGTAACTTCTATTCATCAGAGGAGCTAAAACTTTCTGCGGGAATGGACCACACCTTTTCAGCTATGTACAAAGCATCTTCTCAAAATAAAAGAGATCATTGCACACAGTGAGAGCAGGCATTCACACACTGCTGAGGGAAGCTCTCTGGAGCATCCCACTGAAAATGCCAGCTCTGCCTCATTCAGAGTGGGAGCTTAAAGCTGAGGCAGCATCCTAGACACTGCTTTTTTTCCTAGCCTACCGAGTCATTTATAATTTCAAAGTGCATCAAGGAAACTTCTGAGGTTTTAAAAGCTTAGCAGGATAAATTTTCCTTTTCAACTCTCATAGACAATTAGCTTGCAGATTGCCAGTTGAAGATATTTACCAGTTTTAGGATTTATACAACTATCAGCCATCCCTACTTGACAAAAGTTCAGTACCCAAAGACTAGGTTGTGATTTGTAGTATTTATTCCAGAAACAACATTAAGAAACTGTTTCTCTCATGTTGTTCTAGCTCCTGAGTTCTAGAACTTGCTCTTTTCCACCCATTTAACTTCCAGTTTCAGGCTTACCTAGAAACCCCTTATTTTTAAATCTTGCAGTTCCCCACTACATTTTGCAGCTGAATTATTTAATCTAAAGGCCAAATCCTGCATGCCAAAATTATTTAACTCGTGTGTCTTTTTAACTTGTAGTTTTTGACACAAGGCCTGGTACTCTATCTCCCAACAGCCCTGTGTCCACTCTGCCATGGTGTCCACTGCCTGTCACAGTGATGAAAAGGCAGGCACTTGCTGTTTTGTGTCAAGGCTGTGGACGGATGGGTAGCAGGAGTATATGGGCATGTCACATCTTGGGAAAGGCATTCATCTCGCTCATCTCCCATGGCTTGTTTTGATAGTAGATTCGAGGAGCCCCTGTGCATGACTTCACGTGTATGAACTCTCCCACTGTACAACCCAATACACTTCAACTGGTCATGTGTACAATAATGGGACAGCCAAATGATGAGTCTTTATATATTGCATCTGAATATTGCCACGAAAGCCACAGAGATTTGTCAACATTCTTTTATACCTTTTTCTTAGAGAGACTAAGGGATAGAAGCAGGAGAAATGGATCTAACTTGTACTTCTAAGGTCAATTTATTCTAAATTTCTTCTAGAGAGCTTATTATAGAGTGCTTCTACAAAAAGATACCTGGTTCCCACAGGTGGAGGAACAGTTAAGCTTCCTTTTCTGATAGGCTTTGACACACTCAGGGACTAGGGCCTCTCAACTTCAGTTACAAATAAAAAGAATTAGAATAAAACAATCTCAGGTCACTTTTGCAGCCCAGGATTACTACAACCCACTGCCCTTGTGTTATACAAGTCTATTCCACTAGTGTGTCTGCTAGTGAGCTCATAATATCCATCACAGGATTCCAGCAAAGAGCCACCTGGGAGCAAAGGGAAATTCCAATGAGAACAGAGCATGAGGAGCTTGCAGTGCTGCCAGGGACTGGCACTGGATTCTGGCACCATCTTTATTTTTAGTGTTCCAGCTCTGTTTTCCATGTGTAAATCAGTACAGGGTGCTGGATTTTTGGTATGCCATAGCCAAACTGTATCAGGAAGACTGCAGAAGTGATTCTTTTAAGCTGATGCAAGCTTCTTCAAAACACACTCTGCTTCATTCAACCCATTATAAACACCAAATGTTTTTGTTAATTATTTGAAATTAAATTCCAGCTGGCCTAAGAAACTCTATATGTCTCTGGTTTGTGTGCCCAAATCCCTGGTGCTGCTGCAGTTCTTGTAAACACCACAAATAGGTTTTTACCAAAGCCTGTAGCTGAAGAAATGACAAACCACTCTAGATTTGTAACATGAGCGTGTCATTGCTGACTGCAGTTGCAACACAGAGGATACTAAAAATATAACTGTGGTAAAACTGTATTTTGGAGATCAGTGCAAACAGCAAAAAGCTCCAGTAAACAAGCTCCGTTTTCATCTCACTGAGGTGTGCAGCTGGATGAAAGCGGGGAGAGCGGAGGAAAGGTTACCTTCAGGAACATTTCGTACGTGCCGGTGAATAAACTTTCTGACAACTGGACATGTTTTCACATGTAATGAGACAAACTGAAATTGCACAACAAAAATAGGCATTTTTATATTAGTAGTTAACAACAAGTATGTTGTAGTTTTACACTGGTATTTCCTACTCTCCTGAGCTTTCATATTCATACAGCTGAGCTGTCATGTTCTCACAAAGCTTCACATTTTCCTTTAGGTTTTGCATTAGCACACAGAGAAGAGATGATTTAGTATAAAACCATAGGGTCTAAGAAACCACTGAGAGTAGAGTAGGACAACAATTCCCTGTGGCTTTACCACAGTTCCTCCTTTTTTGTTTAAAGCCTTTGATTTGCTTCAACCTGTTAGGCATATGTTTCCATATAACCTTACTTCTTTCAGTACCTTCTTCAGAGAAATATTTCTAGCTCTACTGGAGATTTATAGTAACTTCTCAAAATTATCACATTTGTTTTCCTTGTTTGCCACTTCAATTATCCTGTTATGATGGACTGACTTTTATTCAGCTTCAACTAAAGCTTTTTTATTTGTCCATTTGACTATCACGAAACTGCTGGATAGATTTTCTATGACTACCTAAAACATATTTCCATCATTTATCATGAAAGTCTGAATTTAGCTGAATTAATATGGCTGATTTAGCCTTCCCTAAAGGAAATGCATAATACTTTACAGAATTAGTGTTTCTTTTTATGCAAAAATCCCACTATAAATCATAGAAAACTAACTTGGACATCCTGCTTACCCATGGTAACTCAAAATAGCTTTACCCATAAGCAAATACACACATTCATGGGCTTCTTTGTCTTTGTTTCACCTGTGTCTGCATGAAAACAGTGTTCATGGGAAGTGCTGGAAGGGCAGACTTGGAAGCGCAAATCCTGATTTTATCTATACAGCCAACAGAACAGAGACTTCCATGACTGTGCCTTTGCAGAATGAGGTCAGTGCACAAGCACGGAGTTCCTCCGTTTTCCCTGAGCCCTCTCCCAACCACGCAGAGGGCCTTGCCAGGGTAGCTGTTCACAAGTGTGCCTCCAGATGCTCTTTTGTTCTCTGCAGTAATATTTGATTGCTGTTAACTTAGATTAGTCTTCTGGGGGGAACCAGCCTCTTCTCTTTTTTGCTTCTCGAGCTTTCCTTCTCACATTACCCAGTGAGTAAACAGCTATACTGAATCTCAGAGTGCTTAAATGTAGGCTTCCATCCTGAGACCCAAATCCCTCGTCTTTGTTTTAAAATTGTGTCAACTTCTACTTCCTTTAAGTATGAGATACCAGCTCTATCAGCCACTTGTTTGGAAACTGAAAAAACAAGTTTTATCTTATGCTGCCCTTCACATATAAGAGACTTCCTGTCAACACCAACAGCACTTACACATTATCTGTTTTCAAATCTCACCTTGAATATATTCTTTGCTATGATGTTCAAGGCAAAAACAAAACAGAAGAAAAAAAATAAAAAAGCAAGACAATTTCAGAGACAGGAAAACAACACTCCAGAAAATGGAACATAAAAATGTTTACAATATTTAATGAGTATTTCTATTAAAAAAAAAATGGAGAGAAGTTCTGTGGGCTTAGTGAAAAATAAAATATGGGGAAAAGAGATACCTTGCCAATTTCAAAAATTTTGACTCAATCTTCTCCATCTCTTCTCTGCCCTTCACAAAATCCTAACAACTAGCTTGTATCTTCAATCTCCTTTTGAAACTTTGAACGTCTGAGTTTCATGTCTTCCAGCTTTCCTATACTATAGCAAAGGCTAGGAAGTTAATTTATTTTTCAATGAAAAACAACATCACAGGACTCCAGGAGGAAGAATTTAAACAAAGGCATCAAGGACCACAAACCTCAAGACACAAATAATCAGATTTCCTAGGACAGGAGAATTGGAAAATAGTCTGTCTGACAGTGATGCCTGAAGTAGTGGCTTGTCTCAGCTCACAGGCTCTCTAAAACAGCCTGACCTACATATTCCTCTTCTTTTTTTCCAGGGCTCACTGAGAAAACAGACTTCCTACCACTATCTTGAGGTTCACTGGGAGGTTAAAAACATGGAGAGTTATCTTCTAGTATAGAAAGAGCAAAGTTTATTGTATAAACATTTACACTGTGAGCTGACCTTCTTCTGACTTCAACTGGTAAAGAGTCCAGGGGGAAATGTTTTGGGGCAGGAGTCCAGGAAGCTGAGTGGAGTTGGAAGATAAAGAGTGGTCTGCAGTTGAACAGGGCAGTGGTGAGAGAGACAGAGGAATGCTCCTCTGGTCCATGGAAAGGAGTGCACAGCTTTGGAAAAGGATTCCATGACACTGATCTTTGAGGTGAGCAGGGGACCAGAGACAAGTTGCTTCCTGTGTCCTTATCAGAACAGTTGCTTAGAAATCCAGGGAGACAGAGCACTTCCTTGAGGGTGCAGAGATGGAGGGCATCTCAGGGCTGTGAGGTAATACTCCCACTGCATCATTCTTTGAGCTACACAGCCACAATCGGGATCCTCCAGGCAATTCCCAGTTCGGGCACCTGCGTTCTCCTGAGGTTAAGGTGTGCACTGAGATCCAGCCACCTGAACATGGCAACATTTTAGATGCCCAAGGGCATCCCACTGCAAATTCACAAAACATGTGTGTGCTGGGTTGGGGGGTGGGTGGGTGGTGGGCTGTCTCTGGTAGGTCTGAACTTTCATTTGTCAGCCCCATGGGAAAGTTTCAGATTTCAGGATGCCTGAGGTGGCACCTTATGTGTCTGCATGCTTCCATCTGGAGCTGCCTACAAAACATACTGACTCCCAGAAGACTCTGACAGTCTATAGAGCTTATATACTAATATATAATATACATCCTGTAATGCATTAAACAAATTATTTCTCAGATTTTCAGTAATCTGAACTCTGAGGACCTGCGTTGTCCACACATGGCATATAGTGCCTAGGATATTTAAGACATCCTAAGGTGTCTAAGACATCCAGATAGCAATATCAGATATTACACAGGACCTGAAAGGAATCTGTAACAACTCGACTCTGTGCCAAGTGGGAAAAAATCAGGTAACTCAAACCGTAGTAAATAGATTCAGCAATTGCTTGGTTTTCCCACTGTAGAAGTGAGATGCATGTTGGTTAACTTTCACAATGACCCCTCACCTATCCCCTAATTTCTGCATGTTCAGTGTGATGGGGTGTGTGGTTTGTGATGGGGTTTGGCAAGGCTTTCTGCTGGTATCATCCTAGAGGACTGTAATTTACTGACAGCTCAAATGAGCTGCCAGCCCTAAACCACTGTATAATTGACATTTCCCAGTCAAAGCAAGACAGCAGATTTTGTGTAGGTGTGGACATGGGAACAGTGTGTGGAGAGACAGATCAGACTTCTCTGCCTGTAAAATAAACAACACACCATCCCTGTCTATTAAGGATAGGGATGATTTAATGTGTGACACAACTACTTAAATTTCTTTCCATGCACATCAAAGTAAACTCTAGGGTACTTCACCAGGTAGCTATAAAAGACCCTAGAAACAGAAGAAACAATGAAGATATATGAATGTTTTGTGCCAAGCTGAGGCATTTTTTAATGTCCTCAGAGAATGAGCCTACATTGTAATGTAAAATCCCAGCACCTCTTCTTCACTTTTTCATTGTTACTTAGATTTTACACGCAGAGAAACATTTTCACATAAGAAAGAATAATTAATTTGCTTGGGCACATGGATTCCTTGAGCTATCACACACCATTCAATCCCAGTTCACTGTGTTTGTCTGTGTGCTTCATATACAGGGTATTGTTCCTCCAAAAAGCAGTCACTGGGAAAGAAAAAACCCAACGCATTTATACAGAAAAAGAAAAACGAAACAAAACAAAAAAAAACCCAAAACAAAACAGAAAAATCCCCGCCAAACAAGCATTCAACACAGAATCACAAGTGCAAACATTCAGTTAAGATTTATTATATATTTCTGTCACCATTTATAAAATTCAGTAGTCTGGAGTCACATAGACAGCTACTTTTAGATTTTTTTTTAATTTTAATTAATACTTCTGAGCTTCTTTTTCTCATCTATTTTGGGAAACACAGTAGAGAAAAGACAGTGCTGACACTACCAGGTGCCTCTGTCAGAGAGTCAAGAATTCAAATAAAATTATAAGGAGTGAGTTTTAAGTGAGGCAAGAGCAAGAGGGGCAAAAACACATGTGGTCATCCTTTGAACAGTGGCAGGACAGTTAAAGCTATGTCTAAGATACTTGAGAGTGAGATTGGTGGCTTTCCAGGGAAGATGTTTGACTGCAAGTTCAGACCATTCATGTCAGATATTTATATGAAGTTTAAAGTGCAGAATGATTGAGTTATCTAAGTAAAAGGCATTAATAATCTTCAAGCAGGAAACGCAAATAATTACAGTCCTAAGGTATCCAATACCTTTAATGCAGTATGAGATGCCTGCAAGACTTCATGGTTCTCTGCTGTGGAGAGATTCCTCTCTTCTTTAACAAGGCAGTTAAAGCACTGCACACTCACTGTGCAGTGGAGACTTGTACAGGTATTGAGCAGTAGAGAAGTCAATACATGAAGTCATTAGAGAAATGATTTCTTATGAAAATTCCCCTCTCCACCTCTTCTCTAATTAAAGTGGAGAAATGTCTGTCTCCTGCTGCTACCCTACATTATCCTCTCTTTCTCCCTCTCTCTCTCTCTCTCTCTCTGGGCAAATTCTCAAAGTGTCCCACAAAAGAGATGTGAAAATTTGTAATGAATCAGGCCCTAAAAATCTGACAGCAAATCCCATGCTGAAATCCTAGAGGCAGAGTGGAAAATATTTCTGGAGAATAACTGGAATTTTGCCAAGAATTTTTAAGAGCTTGAATATCTTGGGGGAATATATAAAAACAACCTCATGATTCAGCTAACCAAGGCAGTAAAACAAGTTCCCGAAGGCAAGGATCAGCACTTTGAATATATTTGGGTGCTTCCTTTAATCCCTGTGTTTCTTTTTCCTTCTTCTGCCCTTTTCCCAGTTCCTTTCTCCTTTGAAGTCAGAAAGGTAGACTTTATAAGTTACTTTTCCTTCTCACCCAGCCAACAGGGAAGGGTCATAAGTAGGGCAGCCAGTTCCCTCCTCTTTGAAAGCTGTATGACTGTTCTACTTTAGATACACATCCTCCTGCCTAAGCCCCAGCACAGTGTGAGCCCCATCACAAATTTATAAGCTCCAGTTCCATCCTCTATACTACCTAGTCCAGACATGTAACATCATCTTAATTATAACTCCAATGTAGAAAGCATACCATTGTCATCTTTCATGATTAAAACGGAGTAAAGCATGTATTGCAGTTTCTTATAAAATGGTGTTTAATTTCCAGCACAAAAGACCACCACTGCACCACTTATGCATGCATTCCCTGTTCTCGAAGTGGGATCTCCCTTGCTTGAAGAAGCCTGTCTGACCCCATGAATAATGAACTATTTAAGAACTTCAAGAAGAATCCTCAAAGAGACCAATCAAGTGAGACCAAAGGGAATGACAAGAATACAAGATAAAAGAAGAGCCTCTGATATAATCTTGACAAAGTTGATTTGAGCACCTAAAAGTTTAATAGATTTAACAGACAGTGGCTAAAGCTAACTCACATATTATGGCTTGCATGATCCTAGCTGGAAGCATTTTAGATATGTGTGAGCAGTCTCAAACCATCTGAACTTTCTAAAGTATGTTGCCCTTGGCTATTAGTTAAGAAAACATGGTGGCTACTAGAAGCTTATTGGTTCTTAGAGATATCAGGACAAGATCATGATTTAATCAACAGAAGAAAAGCTCCTGAGAACAAGAAAGCTTCAGTCATGTCTATGTTAGCAAGTGGTGTGACAGAGTAGATAATGGAGGCAGCCACTGCTGACATATCTGCCCCATATGCTGTTCACAGGTTTTATTTCAGACTTGAACCGACCTCCTCGTATAACAAATGACTCTTCCATATACACTGTTCTACACTGCCAAAAGGGCCATTCCCTGGCTGGATTCCACTTGGGCTTGTACTGCATCTGATACGCATCTGCAGCAAACCTTTCAGTCTGTCTTCAGGGTTTGTTGCGACAGGAAAAGGGGAAATGGTCTTAAACCAAAAGAGGTTAGATTTAGACGAGATAAGAGGAAGAAATTTTTTATGGTGAGCGTGGTGAAACACTGGAACAGGCTGCCCAGAGAGGTAGTAGGTGTCCATCCCTGGGAACATTGAAGGCCAGGCTGGATGGGGCTCTGAGCAACATGATCCAGTTGAAGGAGTCCCTGTTCATTGCAGGGGGTTTGGACTAGGTGGCCTTTAAATGCCCCTTTTAACCCAAACTATTCTATGAATTCAGAGCTCTGAGGAGAAGGAAAGCTCAGCATCTGAAAATCCCACTAATTTTGTAGGGCTTCTGTGGAATGAGAGAATATAGCCAACATGATTTAAAATAATGACATCATCTCTATGTACACATTAATCTTACAAATAGCAGGAAGTAAACTAGTAGGCCTTGCATCCCAAATCTTTACCCCTTTTAAAATTTCTGCTCAGTGCTGGATCTCTAGCTCTCCAAAAACACTGATCTACCCGTCAAGAATGGAATTTAACATTGTGCCAGACACAAAAAACCTAATCCATGACTCAAAGTCCGCAGACAAGGCATTTCTGAGTCACACTGAAATTCAGTCCCAGGAACCAACAAATGTAAACATACCATTCCCCCAGCCATGTGATGGGCTCAGAGTACAGTAAGTTGCAAAGTGAGGACATACAGTAAAGTATGTGAAAACTAACCCTCCCCACTAGAGATTGCGCCTCCACAGAGCTAACCAAGAAAGGACTATGCACCAACTCTAAGAATTTGAGGATCAGAAAACAAAAGAATTAAAACTATCCCATCATTACCCTCCAGAGCTCATTTTATCAAAAGGAACTGGCCTTTTGTCCATGGAGACACAAATGAATGTAAAAGTCATAAAAAATATGAGAATACTTCTACAGTCAAATGTCTGCTTTATAAACAAGATGGCATATTTCAATAGCATCTTTCCTCATTTGAAAAGAACAAAAGTTGACCCCAGCAAAGTGCATGAAGGAACATGTACCTAACATCCTTTAAAAATACAAATGACCCCACTGGAAAAGGTTGGCCTATTCACAGACTTTAAAGGCTGCACAAATTAAGGCACTTCACCGAATCAAGGTCTCAGTTTGCTGAACCAGGCTTTCCGATTGGCAGCAAATGAGCCTGAAGTACAAACAAGAGGTTTCTGTTACCTGTAGCATGAAATGTCAGGTGATACTTGTATATTTAAGAACAAAACGTTTGCATTTCATAACCCCCGAAGCAAATGTGAATGCTTTAAAAAAAAAAAGCAATCTGTCTCATTCTTTTCTCATTTATACCTGCACAAGAATTTGACCCCAAAGGAGTTGCATTGTCACCTGACCTGCAACCATTAAAATCAGCACAGAATGTTTATTATGAAAAAGATAATTTAGCAATGAACTTCAATGTGAAAAAACTAGTAAAACCCAAGACTCATGTAAAATAAATAACAATCTTCTGCAACACTCTTCTTACATTTTGTACTTTCAAAGGCCCCTGTAAGTATCTTAAGTTTTTCAGTTGTTAATTCAAAGAGAAAAAAGGAGACATTAAGCCTGGGCAGAATATTCATCCTCTCCCCCTCTACAGATGTGAATTTTTGCCTATTTTTAGCACACACAGGATCATAAAATCACAGAATGGGCAAGGATGGAAGGGACCACAGCGGGTCATCTATTTCAACCTCTCTGCTCAATCAGGGTCATCCTAGAGCACATGGCACAGGATTTCATCCAGACAGTTCTTGAGTATCTCCAGAGAGGGAGGCTCTTCAAAGTGTGCTACGAAATGCGCCCAATGAAATTATTCTGAGATAGGTGCACAGTTGGCTGAAAATTGCTTTTAAAAGGTTGATATAAGCATTCACAATTAAACAGGAAATATTTTTTTAACATGACCTCTTAAATTCCATGATATTTTATAGTTTCATTAGCAAATAGAGAAAAGAAAACGTTTGTGGTCTTTGAAAACAGCATCAAACAGGGTGGGTAGCAGGCACTTCTGACAATAAGACTAGAATGGAAAAGATATTTGTCCACTGGAGCAATACTCTGATAGACAGATGAGGTCAGAAAGGAGTAATGCAGATTCCTGCACTTAAGTCAGAATTAGAAAATCTATAAATGTAATAGGGGGAAAATCCAGCTGATCAGAAGCTTTGAAGAAAAGAATCTGAGGGATTTCAAACTGCATATGAGTCAGGCTGTTTAAAAAAACAGACACTATTAAAGAGATAAATAAAGGAGCTTTATAAGAAGCACATCCTTTTTTCATAAGGAATCCTCTCATTTTTCCTTTTCCTGGGTATTGTGTCTGTTGTAGGAGCAGTCTTCTAGGAGGGCAGCAGCCCCTGGATGTCCATAGGAGAACATGCACTGTAAAGAAAGAATAGGATCCTTTAGTCTAGAGAAGAGGGCCCCATGAAGAACATGATTGTCTCAAAATATGGTAAAGGTGAAGAACCGTCTGTTCTCTTTGTCCACCGTGGCTAGAACAAAAATGATAGGTGTAAATTCCAGCTGCGAAGATACAGAATAAATATTACAAAAATATTTCTAAAAACAAGGTGCCAAAGCAAACAAAAAAAAGTAGCTAGAGATATAAGGGTGGGAACACTGTAAGGTCCTTCCTTAAAATTTGGGATAAAAAAGCTCTTATGGTCTCTATCTGATGTTGTGTCTCTAAGTCTAGGAGAACAGAGCTGTCCTCTGCACCTTTTGTCGGCAGTGCTGTAGAAGAGCTTCTCTGCTAATCTTAGAAGACAGTAAGATAAAATCTGGCAGACAGGCAGTTTCTCTGAGTCTTTAACCATGTTTGTGGGTGCACTCACAGAGGGTTCTGTGTGAGCATGTATGTATCTTCCTATATGTGTGTGCCTGTGCATGTACAAGCCCGTGTTCATGCACATTCTTTTGTGAATGTAGTGTCCTTGACACATGAAATTCAGTTTTAAAAACATTTAACAGAGATTTCCCTCCACTGAACCTCAGTAGTACAAAGGTTTAAAGTGTGGAGGATGGCTACTATCCAGGGATGCTGGTATTCTTGCCCACCTTTTTCTCCCAAAGCAGAGCAGGTTTGGAGAGATGAAAGTGTAGATGTGAAGTGGGTTTTCTATCTGAAAGGGAAGTTGGCATAGTTCATGTCTGATTTACCTCCACATGTATCACTGAATGCAGCGAAGTGACAGCAGTTTAAAACTGACTTGAAGAGAAAAACAGATCTTTATATGATTATAGTTATATATGAAGAGCTGTATATTATATACGGAGAGCTATTGATCTGAAGGTTTGTTCCACAAGGGTAAAGCTATTCAACAAGCAGGTCTGATGAGACTTGCACATAGTAGCCTAATGGTGGAACCAGAATATGATACAAAATAAACATCCAAGCAATGCAGACTATATCTAAACCTGGTGAATGAAGGAGCCAATTATCCTCAGTATTCAGACCAAATGGTTTTAATTTACACTTGGCAGCTCCTTTTCTCCATTTTGGAATATCTAGACAAAGTTTTCCTCAGTATTGCATTCCCACTCTACAGTTTCAGTGCTCTGGGTGGCTGCCCAATGAAAAGCTAATCAACTATGCACATTTCACTTAATCATACCAATATATCACCTCTATTCATGACCACACAGCCCAGAGAGAGGCAGCACACAAGAAACCTGAGAGCACACTGAAGTTAGATGGGAAGACATGAAGGAAGTTAGGTAATTTTATTATGAGAACAAAGTTACTTAATTAAATCCCTTTAAAAGTTTATGAGATGGTCTGAGGAGGCCAGGAAAGAAAGTTTTCCCCAAATGGAACACAGCAAATACTAGCCTGCATTACTCGCAGGAAGGAGGGAATGGGAACTTACCCTAAAAATATTTAGCTGCTTCCAGCAATGAAGAAAAGTATTTGCAATATTAAAAAAAAAACTTGAGGTACGTTTGTGTTGGGGGTTTTCTGGTTTTTTTTTAAAAGGTTCGCTCTCACTCTTGTTGCCTCAACAAAGATATAAGCCTGGGGATGGAGGGAGAAAAAAACTCCACAGCTTATGCAGGGTCATTAAAAAATTAGATTCTCTCAGCTAAAAGTCCGTGAAGATCTTCTCTGCATCAAATGTACTTGAGGATCTCACTGTTCTGAGTAGCAACCGCTTCCTAGGCTGCACATGTAGCTCTCCCCGAGGATGAGTGAGAATATTCCATTCCCTCAGAGATCCCCAGGCTCGCCGGGCTGCACACGTGCAACCAGAACGGATACATTCCAGCCGAAGGCTGCTGTGGCTGGCAGAGCCAGAATTTTACTGTAATGGCTGAAACTGTGACCAAGAACCTGTCTCTCCACCCTTCCCAGTAATCCCCCTGCTAGCAGCGTATGGCAGGAAATCTTCTCATTTCAATGCAGGAAGGATAAGAGGAAAAACTGAATAGCAAAATGAGGGGAGTGGGGCACAAGAAAAAGAGGCAGAAAGATATGTCTAGGCAAATATATTACAAACTGGGAGAATGTGGGAAAGCAAAACAGGGAGGAAATTACTCTTATGAGGTAATAGAGCTTGAGATTGGAGAAGATGCCTGGCAAGGAAATGGAGACATGACAGGAACAGTTTAGCAGAGAAAGAAAAAGGCATCAAGCTGCAAAGCGAGTGGTAGAAAGGTTTGTGCCCAGAAGAGAATGTGTATATGCAGATCCTGAAGTCAGGTACAGCATCCCACTTTGTCTGAGTATTACAAATGATATTATCAACATACCTTATGGTCACCTTGTGATGATCATTCACGTAGGACAACAATTTTCAATCAATTTTTCTGTAACTCAAGCACCAGAAATCTGAGCAGTTTGCTTGAACCATTGTGATTAATGACTCTAGAAGACAATTAGTCCCATTTTCAAAACAAGGAGACATTATACATTTACATGATGACTATTCCTGCTAAATTTGCAAAGTCAGACACTTAGGAAAAAGGAAAGGCTAGAATCAAGGCTATATTTGTCTAGTATAAGCTTTGCATGCAGATGCATTAGGACGTAAACATATAAAGTTTGCAGACTCTCTTAATCATGAATCAGGATACATCAATTCTGAACTAACACTCTACTCTTTAATATTTTGTTGGGCTTTTTTTTCCTGGATTTCTCATTTCCTGCAGTTGACTGTTCTGTCCTTTTTTCTTTTTATTTTCCCTGTTTACTTTCTATCCTTGCAGCAAATGCAGAGGAGGAACAGAATTCTATGAACAAATGCATTTTCCTGTAGCAGTCTTCTTTAATCCCCCAAAATAATGTGTGCACCTGTGCCTATGCTACTGAGCAAATAAGACTGTTCTGAGAGCAAGTAACAGCACAGTCTAGATCCACATGGATAAATTCTGCTTCTCACCCAAAAAACAGGCTGGCTGCATCGAAGCAATCTATTAGGAAATTATCTGGGTTCCCAGCTTGTGTTCATGCATTGCCTGTGAAGATGTTCTCAGGCTTGAATAAAAAATCATACCAAGAGTATCATGTATGGAGAACTGTAATCCCACACTTAAACCCATATACTTTCCCTGTTTTATTTAGCAGAAATGTAGGCAATAAGACCAGAATTTTAAGCAAGAAGTAAATAAAGACTGTGTAAATGAAGACCATCATCATATACATAGGGCAGCATCTTTAGATCTGGTGTTTCCAAATAAACGTACTTGTCTTTGAAACTTCAGTAATGTGTTTTTCATTTTATTTGTCTGTGTGCTGCATAATTCATATAGGGACACCATGCCCTGTGTAATAATTTGGCTGGAAAATCTAGAAAGAAACAACAATAAATATCTGAAGAAAAAATATTAAAGAAACCATTATGGGACTGGAAATATAAGCTGTTCTATCAGGGAGCATTCCGGTTTTATGTCTTGGCATTGAAAAAAATGCATATATTATGCACACGTATCACTAATTCCTGAAATAATATGTGCAGCACCACATATCATTCTGCAGACAAGCAATTGGCAGGTGTTTTTTACAATAGCAAGATGAATTCACAGTATGGGATATGTTGATTGCTCATGTCAGTCCCTTTGAAATTTTAAAGTGAGAGTAATCAGAGCTATAAATCTCTCCTAAGTATAATTAGATTACTATTTATACCTAGTGTTGTTAAAACCAGCCTAAGAAATTACTTTTAAGGTGCCATTACTGAAGGAATAATCTCTTTAAAACAATAATCACTCAGTTAAGTACAATTCATATACCTATCTTTCATAATGAGAGCACATAATTCAAGTATTTAAGAATACTGAATGTCTTTTCCTATTTAAAAGTTTGATTATGGCGTTTTCAGACTTCAAAGTTTTTTACATTATATGGCAGGTCTGGGAGCATCCTCCAATACCATAATGCACTGAGATGAAGTATTACATACGGTGGCAGCTCTGCATAGAAGGCACCTTTGAGGGATGCAACTTTTGTGTTAGAGAAACTGCAGGTTATGACTACTGTAGGGCCCTATAGGGAGTATTATGATAACGAGGCAATCATGATCAACTGACTAGAACTAGAGTCATCTCCACAGACTTTTTATCTTTTAGGAACATATTAGGAATTCCAAAAGATGGTAAATTTATATAATCTGGTCTAATGGTTCACTCCTGTTAATTTACATCTTATTTCCCGTGGGAACTATCTTGACTTTTTTTTTTCTTCTGCAGTAGAGACAAGGCAGAGCAGCATGCAATCAGTAAAAGCTGAGCGTCTAGTACCATCTTTTGATTAAGCAGATCTCAATAAAGATATTTAAATGACTCTAAAATAAAAAGAGAGATCTTTAATCCCCAGGTAGAAGCATGGCATTCCAGAGGAACAGGCTATTTTTATTTTATCAGAAAGCGTGTTCATGTGGAGCTGCAGGCTTTGGTCAAAGAATGCTGATACAGCTCAAAGCTTGCTGGCACTCCGCAGGGCATACCTTCATTAAACTCTAGCAGCGGCATGGAGAACACCAGTATTTGGAAACTACTTCCAAACCCATGACTGGAACAAACCAGGTCAAGGGGTTGCAGTACTAAGACAAAAATTGCATTAATATACATTGTCACAATATCTAAAAGCATAAGAGCCTATACCTCTCTTCATACTTATAAGCTTTAGCAGATCTTGTTCCTCATTTTTCTAGTGGAAATTCATGATCTGGTAGATTGTTCCACACAAAACAGATTCCTGAACTCAGCAGCTCTTGGAAAGGCTTTGTCCATGACCTACAACTCATGTGAAGTCAAGGGCAAAACTGCCCCCAAGGTCTCACCGCATTTTAAAGTTAGTTCTCATATGGAACGTCCTCCCTTTCCAAGAAGTCACTTCATTGCCCCATTAATATTTTATTACACAAAACTCAGAAATGGAAAAAGCATATGTTTGGAATGATATGTAGCAATAAGAATAGGACCCTGTTTTTATGTAGTTTTCCATTGCAGGATCCAGCTCATGTATTTAATAGTTTTGGTCCCATTCTCTTTCACTTTTAGTTTTGTACTAGAATCTTCAGATGAAGAACTATTCTAATAGATGTATTTTATCTTAAATGTTAACAAGCCTCTAGTATTGGTTAACTTTAACAACTTACAAAAATCACAGTTTAATTCTTCATGTTATGCTATTCTACCATAAGACAAAATCTAGTTTTTCTGTGCTATTTCACTTTGTATTAACTCAGCACTTGTCATAAAGGAGTGGATGTGTGCTGTGATTTTGATTCTTTTTACTTTGTTACATATTACTGATATTTAACAGACAATATGATTTCACCCATTTATCTCAGTTATGAGTACCATATAAAAAGTTAGACCACCTCTACACAGGTGCTCTTTAGGAGTAATATGATGGATCCTTCACAGCATTAGTCTTGCTCCATGGTACTGTGCTACTATGACAAAACTTTCCACTTCTGCTCTCATGGGTAATGGCGCTGTTGACTTCAGTCACAAGGACAGGCATCAAGGAATGGAAGACACATCCCTATACAATGCCCATATCTAAAACTTTCTTTTGAAATGCCTAACGTTTTGACTTTTTTTTCCTTCAGAGTCCCAAACACAGACTCTGCTTAAGCACACAAGCAGCATTATTTAACGCAATGCCTACAAATATTGATCACAACCATCAAGCACATTTTAGCGCAAGTAACAGATCCATGAGGTGCAAGGCTCTATTCGGAACCACATTCATTCAAATAATCTGCTGTGCTGGTTTTGGGTGGGATAAAGTTAATTTTCTTCACGGTGGTTAGTATGGGGATATGTTTTGGATTTGTGCTGAACACAGTGATAACAATAGAGTAGTTTTTGTTAATACAGATGGTTTTCTTATTGCTGAGCAGGGCTTGCACAGAGCCCAGGCCTTTTCTGCTTTTCATACCACCATGCTGGCAAGGAATGTGGGGGTGCTTGGGAGGTTGGGACGAGACACAGCCAGGACAGGTGACCCCAAGTCACCGGAGGGATATTCTAGACTACATGACATCCTGCTCAGTATGTAAAGTGAGAGAAAGAAGGAGAAAGAGGGGCCCATTTGGAGTGAGGGTGTTTGTCATTCCAAGTAACAATTACACATGATGCGGCCCTTCTCTCCTGGGGATGGCTGAACGCCTGCCTGCCCATGGGAAGCAGTGAATTAATGCCTTGTTTTGCTTTGCTTGTGTGTATGGCTTTTGCTTTCCCTATTAAACTGTCTTCATCTCAACCCATGAGTTTTCCAGCTTTTACTGCCCAATCCAGCTGGTAAACAAGTGGTGGTACTTTGTTGATGACTGAGGTTAAACCACAACAACTACATACACTCTTTTGTATTTTCTTCTCCCTATTTGCTAGAGGCACCATGAAGGGTGCATGGTGTGGAGTGTTACCAATGCTCAAGTATGTTATACCCAGGCAACATGGGGTTTAAAGGACTTAGAGTCTAGGAGGAAAAAAGGAGGGGAAGAACCAGGAAAATTTTTAAAAGTTTCCAATTTCAGATTCACTTTGACTCAGCTGCATTTATCTTTTTGGCCATTTGTTAGCAGCTACCAGTAAGCAACCATGCCCAAAGGGAAAATGTATTCTAGTTAAAGATTAGCTTATAGCCTCATCAGCCAAGTTTTATTGCTCTTGAAGAACAGCAAGAGAAATATTTATACTGAACTTGTTGCATAGGGACCTCAGATAGCAGGACAGTCATTTCTCGCATAAGTACTTTTAGCTGGAGACAGCAGAGTTACACAAGGAGGGAAATGGACTTCTAAAAATAAAATGTTTAGAAAATAAGATGAAAACATAGAAATGCTAGGCTCTCAATTTGAAGGGTTTTTTTTTTTTTTCTGAAAAGGTTCCCAAGACTCAAAATGTTTTATGTGTCCTTTGACTTCTGAATACCCTAAGTACAGTAGCATATGTCTGTGTTGTTTGACCAAATACTCCAACGATTGGAACTCTTTTTTCCTTTTTTTTTTCTTTTTCTGTGTATGTGTGTGTATAGAAGGGAATGTTATTTATAACCATCTAAGGTCCGGCACAGCATTTTTGAATCAATGCCATTCTACACATCAATGTTACAGTTGTTCTATATTAATCTAATTGTTTTAACAACACTGGAAAGTTTGTTCTGAACTAAAATATATATTTATATGTTCTACAGTTCTAGCCTGTTGGATAATGAGGTCCTAAAGAAGGTTTCAGCACTACCTTTTACACTAATATTAAGAAAAAACCCACCAAAATACATACCTGTTCAAGGACCTCCCAGTATTATTAACATCTCCAGGAAGTCACAGTCTAGCTAAACTCATGTAGCATTTGAAGTGGTAAAACTAAGGAATGCAATTTCTGCAAAGAGAAACACCCTAGGGGATGCTAGAGAAGAAAGATTTCATAGTATTAAAAAATAAGATGGTCAGAAATATTACAGTAGGTAAATAAAAATGAAATAGTCATTTAAGCCAGCAGGAACTGAGAATGAGAGTTTACACTGTTTCTATTCTGGAAGGCTGCTGTCCTTGTCTCTGGTAACACTTGCTTTCACCCCTTCCGCAATGTGTTACATCACAGCCAGTGACTGTCTGGTACTGATATTTTAAAATAAAATCAGAAAAGTCTATCAGCTGACTAGAGTTTCATTACTAAAAGAGAAAAGCACTTTTTCAGTGTTTTCATATTCATAGAATCATAGGACAGTTTGGGCTGGAAGAGACCCTAAAGATCATTTAGTTCCAATGCCCCTGCCATTCACTGAACTTGAAGTCAGTTCTTTTCTAAGAATGTACCCCAGTACTGTACTCTCCAACAAGCTGCACCCTGAGATACAGAATGTATAACCTTGTGATTTCCTTTGTACATGTGTGGGCATGAATGTGCACGTGTTTGTGTGTGTCTGTGCAGGCTTCTTTCCTTTTCTCATTTATTTTTAAAACAATGAAAATATTTGCGCACAAACATATTATTAGTCCAAACTTTTAGTCCAAATAGCAAAGAATCCTTCCACCACCCACTAGGATGATGTTACTGACTTTTATAGATACAAGATACATTGCGGTGGCAGGAAAAAATTATATTAGGGCCCATCAAAAAGGGCTGTGCAGATTGAGGAAAAGTCACGTCATGGCCCAGTGCTAAGACCACTAATGACACCACTAATGACTCATTCTTGGAGCTGCTAATGAGGAAATCCACAAGAGGGAACCAGCAAGAGGAAACCCTTGAACCTGAGCAGTGCTTCAGGCACTTCTGAAGCTATAACTCATCTAAATAATATACAGCTGTAATTTTAAATTTATGTTTAAAACCAATTGACAATGGGGTTTCAGCATCCTTCTTCACAGAAATCTCAACACTGAGACCAAAATCATGCATCCATCTTCTCAAAACTGTCAGAGTAGAAATTTAAGCTACAAATCAATAATTACCACAAAGGTCAAGCTGATTGCACCACAGTGGGATTCATGCCATCATGAAAACAGGCTCAAACTGCCCTCACAGACAAATACCAGAATTTTACTCCAAGATCTAATCACTGACCATCTCCACTGGAAAGGTGATAGAGGAAGCACAAAAAAAGAAAGGAAATGGAACCATCTTATTTTTTCCACATAGAGGTTTCATAACAATGGGTTAAATAATTCAAACCAACAGACCTCACATAAGTTTGAAAGCAACAAATTAAATGCATGTATATATGAAACAACAACAGCTATTTAATTCCTCTTTGTACTTCTTACCACTTCACTTCCAATGCACATACATTTTTAATTGCCTAACTTCTCTGTATTGTCTAGGAAGTATTATTGGATGAGCTTTATCATTTTAATTTTTTTAATTTAATGTTGTTCTTTTTAGCAGAAAATCTAATTGGAAATGGCAAAGGGTTAATTATGGAATTTTCCAAGGGAATGTCCCAAGGAAAGAAAAAGATATGGGATAAAATCAGCAAAATACTAATTTTAGAATTTAATTTCTACTTCTAATTTTACCTCATAAGGTAATCATATTAACCCTACATATGGAGAAATATCTCTAAAATAAACTACTCTTTTAATGGTCTGACTATCATTCCACATAAAAAAAAAATAGACCATGTGTTAAAAAGAACCTTGAGCAAGTTTTTATTTAATTCAATGTATTTACACACCTGATTGAACATGAATATCTGAAGACTTCCATGTGTCATTTAAAGTATAAATAGATGTAATTATATGTAACAAGCTCTTTGTCTTCCCCAAACTCAGGCTCCTGAACATTTTAACTACGGCTATTTGTTTCAAAATCTCAGTTTTCTGGATTCAAGTGTTCTCAGAGACTTGATATGAATACTCGAAACAGGATTGTTTTAGGCAAACTAAGATCACAAAAGGTATAAACAAACTCTCTGCTGCTCAACAAACATGCGTACAGCCACAGCCACAGATTCCTGCTGGGAAAGGAGTCCAAACCAAAAGTTTTTGCACATGAAATCTGAACCCGAAATCTGAACCCAAAATCTTGCATTTTGAGTGTTAGCTAAAGAGATTTTTTTTTACAAAAGCTGTACATTTAGAGAGGGAGATATTTCAGAGAATGATCTCTTGCTTCCCAAAGGACCAAAATCCTATTCCTGCACTGACATGCCCTATTCCTGCAGTGTCTGCTCAGGTTTAGGCAGAAGAAACTCTCCTGCCACTGACCCTTTCAGAGATATTCACAAAAACTGCAATAGAGCACAGAGCAGAAAGTGCTTGGGAGAGCACTTCAGCTGGTCTGCCTCCGCTCTCCCTAGTTCCTCATATCTGGGGGCTGCTCATTGCCTGTTTTGTTTGTTCAGACTGTAAAAGGAAGAGCCCATCTTCTCAGGAGTTTGCCAGTGCAATGAAACAATATGCAGCACTGACTTCCCAGGAGATTTTCTGATTTGAGAAAGATATTATGTCTCAGAAAGAAACACTGGATTTAAAGGGCAGTAAATCTGTACAACAGTCCGGTACTCCTGCATCTGTATTTCTAGTCTCATATACATCTGTGGACAATTAATCTGGTCAGCCACATGAACATTCCTCTTGGAGGGGCCAGCAGGCCTCACTCTGTACACAGGAATAAGACACAAGGGAACCAGTTTCATTTTCAACGCTGCCTGTTCACCGTATCAATTTGAGCTAATCAGTTTGAATAAATCAGCAAAGTGTTCAGTTTCCAATTCTACAAAGTGAAAATGACAAAACTTCTTGACATTTGCAAGGCACTCTTAGCTACTTGAATGAAGAGAGGCTGGCTTTGGAAACTTGTTTTTAAACAAATTTCTAATTAGTCTTGGGAAAATCTTCCAAGTCCCATTGCACAGCAGTGGAAGTTGAATCCTTTACCTGTCTTTATTAAAGTCACTCTTCCTGCCCACATATATGCACATGCTTCTCATAAACTTCTCAAACCCCCGCACTTTGCTGGCAAGACATTTTCATAAAACTCTCCAACAGGCCATTTGTACACGGGCTATTAAATACATTCACAAAAAGACTAAGTTTACAACTGGCAAATGGAAACAACCAAGTTTATTCTTCATATATTAAATAAAATGAGAATCTTGGGTCATGTAGCTGTTACCCAAATTGAATCTGTCATATACTGCAGCTGCACAACAGGGCATATGTACTTGTCTCTTCACTTAACTTGTCAGCTCTCCATCAAATTTGTAAATAGATGAAATTTAGATTATAAATTATTCAATCACCTTTGATTATTTATTTACACGTGCAGGAGAAAAATGCAAATTTGTCTGCACAAAATTACTATATATAGTATAAATACTTATGCCCTGTAACTCTGCTCATAGAGAATTCATTGGGAAACCTATTTTCTGGTATTTATGTTCTTTGGAAAATCCTTTTTGGAATCTTATTTGTTTAACATCCATCTATGTGCTTTACTCTGCTGAAGGACTAACAATGCACTGTAGTTTATGTCTGGCCTCTAGATGATGCTACAATGCTTTTAATTCTCTGACATTTAATAGTCTGTAACAGGCAAGCAACTTTGAACTGTGCTCACACCATTTGGTACAGTAGCTTAAGAGCAACAGAGAAGCGACTGTTTACAAAAACAGAAGCAGAGAAGGACCAAGACCTTTTCCTGTAGAGAGTTTCTACTGCAAGTGGGTCAATGTTAAGCACAAGATAAAAATTTTATTAGAATTGGTTTGCTTTATTTCATAAGGAAGGCTCTGTGACATTCTGCAATCTGTAGCAACAGCTCTCAAAGTCCTTATCCCACATCCTCAGAATGCTCCACCAGCATAAAGTACCATTCATTCCAATCTAACCCCCCTTACATGCCATGTATCTGTCACATATGTATGTGGCTCACTGGCAGATAACCATAACGTGATGATTACAGAAAATCTCACTAGTTTCAGCACAGAATTTCCTGGCAACTCAGCCTAATTGCAGAGCACATTAACTGCCATGGCATTGTCCACGCCGTCCCACTGAGAGACAAGTTTCTCTCACTTTCTAGCTGCGTCTAACATCGCCCCTGCATAGAACTTGGCTGTTTCCTAATCCTTCTGTTTCCCGTTCCTCACTGATGACTTCCTGTCCACCTGCTGCCCAGATCCATGAAAGGATGCAGGAAGCCTACATTTATGGTTCCAACAGTAAAAAGCTGACAACAAGAGTTGCAGGCAGGTCACCAAGACAGTACAAAAAAGTTGGGTTTGTTTGGTTTGTTGTTGGGACTTTTCCAGAGAATCAGATGCACTATAGCAAGCTAGTGAATTTGGCCTCAGGTGTTGTCCCATTTGGCTTGGGAAAAGGCTTAATGTTGTGAGAAGGATGTGATGAGGTTCTGACAGGTGCTAGTACCTTACATTTAAAAGTAGTTCAAAACTTCAACAGAGCAAGTCAAATCAGCGACAGATTCTTTGTTTTAATCCTTAGAAAGGAAGATACATTTTTAATATTTATATTTTTCACCTGATTGTTCCTGATGATTGTAAAGCAGTAACTAGCCAACAGCAGCCACATTGCCATCATCATGTCAGGTTATGTTACACTGTCACACAAAAGATCTCCTTTAAGTTTTTTGGCAATAAGTGCAACTGGAGACATATTAAATTATTAATATATTAAGAATTCACAGATACTGCGCTCCCCATAGTGGTTATATTCTGATTTCTTTGGCATGAAGGGCCACAGAAAAAGCATTGATCTGTGCTGATGATTTTGCAGGTGGTACCACTTCCACACATCAGAAGAGCTGATCTGTTGGAAAGGCTGACTTTCAGCCTCACATCCAGGTTACTATAAGGATGTCTAGACAACCATCCCTACTTTGCCATGTAGTCTTTTCCCTACTGCAGAGACCAAGGGAGTCTCCTGGTTCAGACCTTTCTACCGCCTCAGATAAACTGACTTTTCTGATTAAACTAACTAGATTTCTAGATTAAACTAACTAGCAATAACTATACACTAAATTTTAGTGCTAATGCTATCACTAACACTAAACACAAACTGGGCCCCCTATAAACTGGAGAAGACAGTAAAATAATGAATTTACCGTGTGCCCATATAATTGTAGTTCACTCATTTGAAAGAACTAATTGCCTGCAGGGCGTGCTCAGCATCACTCAGTGGCCTGCAGCCAAATGAGTCCTTGTAAACTGGGGAAGAGGTGGAAAGGAACTCTGCATCTTTCAATTCTTTCACTCCTAGCTGCTGCCAAAGACCTCAGCCTTTGGGGCCAAGAGATAAATATGTCAGTGTCTACAGTTGTGTGGAAGATTATTTATGGGAGATGGGGGAGGGAGTTCACATTTGCCTTTGCATGAGGTAATCAGTTCCTGTGTATACCTCAGGAAGCTGTTACAAGGCTTAAAAAAAATTAAGAGGAGATTATCTTATGTTTTCAGTGTCTATCTAAAGCATTGCACAACAGTTTCTCTGAGCATATGGATCTGTAGTTAGACACAGTGGTTCATAGATCAGCCAGACAGCAAAGTCTTTCAAAAAGGAGGTGTGGAAAAAACACCGAGAGGACCAGCAGCTGAAGAATAGTCATGGCTACAGCTTCTGACAGCTCTTCAGGCTGGAGAGAGTGTTTTCCATGACAGCCCCTTTAACATTAACCACTTCCTTGTCTTGATTACATGGCAATGGCACATCACGCGAGGGGAGAATTCTAGCAGGCAGAGCTGAAACAGATGGCACTGCCACAGCGCTCCTCCTGCCAGCTGCCCAGGAAGGAGCTCTCTCTACCCTGTAATAAAAATGGCATGAGTTCAGGTCCATTCCCACACTCTCTGAATCAGAGGAGAGGCACCTCAGGAGCAGAGGATGGAGCATGGCACAAGAACAAGCAAACCTGCAAGGGAAAGGCTCATGAATTACTAGATTCCAGCAAGTCTGAAATCCCACGTAATTACTAGAAACCCGTGGCATTTAGGTTCATTTCCAGTCGTAGATAGAAAAGGAAAACATAGCAAATTATGATATGGATGTGCAAAATCAAAGCCTGATTTGAATCAAAAGATTATATGATTTATTTGTTCTCCTTGCTAGTTTTCTTGTAAGTATTTCTATTAAATATTGGCTTGCATTTCCACAGATGGGTAGATGAAAAAATACCCTACCATGCTAGGACAGGAAAGATTTTTTGAGACAGTAGCATTTGCCTATTTACAAATATTTTTGGTTTCGACATCTTTATACTTCTTTTGCCTTTCAGATAGGTTTATTTCACTTTTTTTTGTCATAATAAGGCACAGGTAATTCAGTGCAATAGTCATGATATAAGACTGGTCACATAAAGTAAGCTCCTGGGTTTATCATTCAATCCTTGCCACTTTTCATGATTTTGATGTGTATCTTCTGTGTAATATCTCTAGCAGACCCAACTCCCCCACAGTAATTACAGGTCAGTAGATGTTGTTGAAACACACATTACTAATAATGAAAAACACAGGAGTGACCAAAATCTACCCAGTCTAAAAGACTAAGGTGTGTAACTGTAATAAACACCTTTCCTACAATCAAATAGGGCCAGATAATGGCCAAGGAGAGTTTTCCTTTGTCCCACCTCTTATGTGTAAATGTTTGCTTCACAGAGTTCCCTCATGAAAGTAAAAAATAAATAAAAAGACCATTCTACAATAAAAGCTCCAAACAGCATCTCTCTATAATAGTGTTAGCATAGCATTTTAGGTTATTTTGAAACAATGCCATTTAATTTCTAAGAATTAGTAAATCAAGATATAGACTGTAAAGAGCTGATTTCTTTCACCTGTCTGCCAGCAACACTAATTTCTCTACTCTAGTTCTCTGACACAGAACAAAATATCTGAAAGAAACAACAAAGATAACACCTTAAAAAGCTATGCCAATATACATGAGCTTGGTTACAGCATTCAGCCCTCACAGCCATATTGTACAGTCATTAAATCACAGAGTCATAGAATCATTACAGTTGTGAAAGACCTCTATGACTGAGTCCAGCTGTTGACCCAGAAATACCATGTTCACCCCTAAACCATATCAGAGAATCACAGAGTCATAGAATGGTTTGGGTTGGAAGGGACCTTACAGACCATCCAGTTCCAACCCCCCAGCTGTGGGGACAGAGACACCTTTTATTAGATCAGATTGCTCAGAGCCCCATCCAACCTGACCTTGAACATTTTCAGTGATGGGACATCAACCAATTCTCTGTTCCAGTGCCTCATCACTCTCACAGTAAAGAATTTCTTCCTAATATCTCATCTAAATCTACCCTCTTTCAGTTTGCAGCCATTCTCCTTGTCCTGTCACCATACGCCTTTGTAAAAGTTTCTTTTCATCTTTCTTGTGGGCTCCCTTCAGGTACTAGACAGCTGCAATTAGGCTACCCTGAAGCCTTTTGTGGGCTGAAAAATCCCAGTTCTCTTAGCCTTTCCTTAGAGAAGAGGTGGTCCATGAACCTCGAGTTTGTCCAGGTCGCTGAGGGTGGCATCACATCAGGTATGTCAACCTCACCACTCAGCGTGGTGTCATCTGAAAATTTGCTGATGTCCCCAGGTGCCACATCCACGTGTCTTTTGAACACTTCCAGGGGTGGTGCCTGGAATTTTTCTAAGGAGACTGTGCTTAGAAAGGGAATGGAAGTAACAGTTCAGCTGGGGCTTCATGTGCAATCCAGTGGGGGCAGTGGGTTGTGCCTGTCTTTGCCAGGTCCAGCTCTGAGTGGAACAGACCACAACCATGGCTCACTGCCTTGTCATATTTTCCACTGATGTAGCCAGTTCAGGTTTAATCAGATGCTGGTAAGGGCACAAGGCAAGAGGACCATGAAGTTTGCCAGAATGCAGTTCAGCCGGAAAAAGTTTTTGAGCAACTTTGATTCAGTGATGTGAGGTTGAACTGGAGGGAAGCTTTGAGTCATGGGGATTTCAGTCTGGGATGAGACACCCCAGAGTCTGTTCCTTGCATTGCAGAACTGTGGCCTTGGGGCAAGGCACTGGAGTTAGCAATAGGCTGAAGGTCAGAGCAGAACGTGCAGCGTGTCAAATGATTCAGAGAATAAACAGACTCAGGAAGGGCAAACACACAGGCTCCAGAGGCAACACAATAGACTGACCTTCTCAACTTTCTTTCTTCAGCCTACCACGTCACCAGACGTAAACGCGGGCAAGGAGATAAAATAAATGAAAGATGGATCTCAGCAAGTGGTCAGGTTTTCAGCTACTGGCTGCTCAAGCTGCCTTGTGTAACAGAGTGCAGGGATGAACACGAAAACAAGCAGAGTGTTTCTAACCAGCTGTTTCAGCTTTAGTACCAACCTGGAAAATATTAGCAGCTGCATTTTCAAATAGTTCAACAAAAAAAAAAAAAAGAGGGTGGAGGAGAGAAAAAGCTTAAAAAACATTCCATTGCAGGTATAGATTTGATACAATTTCCCAGAGAAGGCATTGGGCAATGGATTAATTTGAATGTATTGCACAATGTAAAAGAGCAATTAGAGCTAAAGAAAGAATTTCAGCTGGTTTTTGTCTGTCAAAAGATATAAATTCATATTGCCCAAATTTTTCACAAATACACATCAAGCTCATCAGATTTTCACAGTCAAAAACATTCTCTAAAAGCCAAAACACTTCGAGTTTTTCAGAAAAAAATATTAAGATTCTAGTCTCAAAAGGTTTTGGAAACATTTTACTTTTTATTCAACAGCAAATTAAAATGAAACCAAATGTTTAACCTGGAACAGTCCCCCACACCCTTGATTAAACCAGCAAACCATAAACAAACAAACAACAAAAAAAGTCAATTATTTGCACAGCTGGACTACTAATTAGGAAATAAAGGCAACACAATTGATGTCTGACTAGTGACTACCACATCCTACTCCAATATGGTCTTTGAATAAAATACAAGCAAGAAAGACTAAAGCAGTTTTGAACAGCTCTTTAGTTAAAGGCTGGGTGTCCCAACACATTCCCACATGATCTGGGTGCCTATATCATTAAAATTCAGCTATAAACGGTCTGTGACCACCAGAGAATCTGTGCAGGTGAAATCACCAACAAGAAGCTAATAATTTATTCCTTAAAGGAATAAATTCAAAGCCAAACACACAAATATAAGAGGTTTCCTTCATAGATTTGAGATCCAGAGCCAAGAGGTGCTGCACAAGGGTTTCACTACCCTTGAAAACTTTCTTCAGCAATAAAAACAGACCACAGACTAAAAGGAAATAGAGCAAGAGGAAGGAGCTCCTCTGCCCTTATGCCGAGCTGACCCTGGACTGATGACAGCTTCATTTTCCACTTGGCACGGGATGATTTTGGAACGCCCCCAGCTGTATGAGAAGTGCTCCCAAAAATCCTGTGGCCCACTTGTGACCTGAAGCAGAGTCCAGCAGCGTGGGTGAATCAGATAAGTTAACACCTTGTCAAAAAAAAAAATAAAAAAAAAAAAAAAAAAATAAAGAATCCAGTACAAAAGAGGAAGAGGGAGAGGGAGAAAAAAAGGGAGAGGGAGAGAGGGGAGCAGGAGCACACTCCCACGCTTTCTGTTTAAGAGATGTGATCGGAGCAGGGCAGCCCACTTGTTCCTTTCCAAACTGAAAACCAGATCCCATTCCCCAGTGTCTTTCCTGCATACAGAAACCTTTCTGTAATTTAAGCAGCATATTTAAGCTAAAAACTGCTTGTTATTTCCAAGCAAACATCAATTTCAACTGCATGAGTGCCCAAATGAAGTGAGATCAGTCCTCAGCCTGGCTCTGTCCAGTGACCAAAGGGGTGGGAAAGGGAGGGATTGTCTGTAGCTAGATCCTGAACTAGGATAGCCTCAAAGACAGTTGGAGCAGCCCAGGATTTACTGCCATTTATGCAACAATCTGGACTTTACAGCAGTGGTGATTTGGCAGAGCATGACTCTGTTTTGCATTCTCTCTACTGCAAAGGAGTTGTTTTCGCCGTGTTTATAGTCAGGGAAGGAGTTCCCTTCTGTCTGAGGCCATAACTCCCAGCTAATTACATCCAGGACAAGCCCTTTTTGCACTAGAGCAGTGGCAAGTCTGCCTGGCAGAAACAGCCACTCCGGAATTTTGTAGCACTTAAAAGCAATGAGGACCTGATCTTGTGTGCAAGGCACAGCGGCTGAGCTGCTACACACACGTTATTGTCTTGCACACCCGGAGCAGGTGACATTTAGTGACCAAAGGCCTTGGTTATTCCTCAGAGGCAGTAGGTAAAAAGCCTTCTGTCAGAAGTGGCAAACACCTGATTGCTTCTCTACTAAGATGGACAGCAGAAGCTTTCCCTAAATTTGAAGTTACAAATATATTACTGCTCAAGAGATTTTGAAAGCCTTACTCATCAGTTTTAGGGCAAGGAATATTCAAGTGGCCTCAGGACACTGCAAAGGATTACTGCATGACTACAGCTAATGTAAACTCATTTCTCAGCTGTTTGTTTCTCTTTTGCTACAAGATTATTTTGGTTTGGTGTGCTATCTTACGGGGGGTTTTTTTACTTTCATTTTTTTCTTTACTTTCATTAAGCTACAATAATTTATTAGTCCTCCCATTTGAAATATTCCAAATCTTAAGTGGTTTTGTGCTATTGGAAGGTCATGACTTCAGTAAATGAGGATTCAGTGTACCAAGACCTCTTTTCTGCACTGCACTGCCCAGCACCTCAGTTCCTGGAGTGCAACGCAAGCTCTGCCTTTCTTTCCTCTGGTGCACTGTATTAGTTTGTGTTTCAGACCATACAAAAATAGCTTAAATTTCTTCTGGACTTGATGCGGCCTGGCAAGCAGACTGTTGTTTTAATAGTGCTGTTAGATGCCCCATGGATGGAGCAGATAACTCATATCTGTGACTGTTAGTCACAGATAAAGTGACTGTTAGTACCTAAGAGCTCACTACAAGTAACAGAATGCACAGAAATATTGAACAGTAAAATCACAGAGACCCTACAGCATTTGCAGCGAGCACACCTACTGCCAGACACCTGAAGCTCTGCCTCCACTGATATTTTTGCCCAGAGTTCAATGTCTTGAATGTCTTTTCTGCAGACTGCCCTCAATCATGTTAAAAAGCAGTTCATCCAAGGCTGGTATTCAGCAGCTGAGAAACGGGCATCTAATGCTACTTGTGTGTCATTGGATATCTGAGACACTTGGGAATCTGGTAGATAAAGCTCAGGAGTCCCTATCGTCATGACCAGGCAGCCGGGGGCAGGACAAGACCTCTGAGGGCATATAAAATGTCATCCACCCTATTTCTATGCACCTGCATTTCTCTCGATTACCTCATGAGATACTATTTTCGTTTAGCCTCAGCTCCTGCCCATAAAGCTTCAATGAAGAACTCCTACTTCTAACCCACTTGAGCCAAAAAGATATCCAGATCTGCTTTAAAGGTGTTTATGAAGACTGAGATGGCACAGAGAGATTTTGTAGATAATTAGAATTAATACCAAAGAAAACCTTCAATCTTTTCAATGTGCCCCTAAATCTTGTCCTAAAATAACTTTTTCTCAATTGAATTACCTATCTCCAAAGAGATACTCCACTTAAAAAAATATATATGGGATGAAATCTTGGACACAGGCTGTGATTTAACTTCTCAATTTGTATGTGCTGCCTGAATAGCTTTAAGATGTTACAGCAGTCAGTGCCAATTTATTCCAAAGGATTAGAATCATACACTATAAATCACAGAGATGCCACACTAAAGCCATGTTGCTGTGGGATTCAGAATATTTTGGGCTGGGGATTTACTGGTTTAGTACTTCTTTTGTTCATTCTAAAATTGCTGTCATATTTTGAGTCTTAAAGAGTATGGCTTTGTAAAGTTACGCTCCCTCGTAAATTAAACTGCTTAGCAAAAGTGCTTAGTAATGATTTCACATTTTGGCTTAAGCACAAACCTTTTACTTTGTTGTATTACAGCCTCAACTGATTTAATAGCCTGCTTTTCTAGCTTCCCTTTTAGCTGAGACTTTCAAATAGTCCTTCAACAGTTTTGATTCTTCTTCCACAATTCACAGCAAAAAAGGTCATTTTCCTCTGTAATGGGAGCAAAAAAGTGACTTTTGAAATGAGCAAGGATCATTACATAAAAAGTAGTATCTTCACAGATGTTGTCAGATCCTACAAAAAAGGAGCTTTAAAAATGAAGTGTGGCCCATATATGTATTTAATATAATGCCTGAAATGACAGTAATACTGCTCAGGGGATTTGTGAGAACAAATTCATTAATATTTGCACAAGGTTTTCAGATCAGCCTTTCTCTTTTGCCTTCTTTTGCTGGTTATCTAGAAAGAAGGCTCAGTATGAAAGTGTAGGCTTGATCCCTTGGGAATGCAGTGCATGTCACATAAACAAGTGGTTTTACATGCTCAGTCATTAAGATACATTTTAGAAGGGTTTCAAGACAATTTTAAAAATCCAGTGCTTCAAATTTGTGTGGTGGTCTGCAAAACCACCTGATTAAACAAAAGAAAGATGGGGGAAATACGATTCAATTTCTGATTGTGCATTTGCAGAAAGCTAAATTCTCTGAGAACTTTGCCATACCAAAATGTTCCTACCTGTTTTGGGTGCACAGTTTAAAAACAGCCTACTGCTACATGTAGGGTTGTTCACAGTGTAGGTGCTACATTTCTAATATTCTGGGAGTAAAATTGATATAAGGCTATCTTAACTCAAATTGTCCTTGTTTTTATTGGATTGCACCTGTGCTTTAACATCAACTCAATTTCTAGAATCTAATATGACATTAATACAAATAAATCATATAAGGCTTGTTCTTAATGGATTTGCAGCATGCATACATATCACACACATAATGTATTTCCAATTCACATTAATCATAGGGGGATAATACATTGGACAATAAGACACATTTTTGACAGGTTTATGAAAGTTTAGATTTGCTCAATCCAGATCTTCTTTTCCTCAAAATCATTCTCTGCCTGATTTATGTTTCAACACTTCCCCAAATACATCCCTCCAGCCTGTAAGACTACATTGCTGCAATCCAGCTTACTATTCCAAGTGACTGCCTGTCTGAATCAAATATTAAACTCCATTTTAGGGCAATTTATGCTCCCAGAAAGATATATAAAAGCTTTTATTCTTTCTTCGTACTTACACCCTACAACTCTTGCCATTTTATGCTGTTTAAATGAGAGAAATACAAAATGAATCTACTTAAATCACGTAAGATCTGTTCACCCACACTCAGGACAACAGTCTTTCTCCAAAACAATACAAAATAACAACAACATAATGAAAAACAAACAAAGAAACAAAAAAACAAAAAAACAAACCTAAAAAAGCTGCCAAAGCTGCTACCTTATTTTTACAGGTATCTTCCTCCCAATGAATTTCTATATAACACACAGGAACTAATTGGAGGTGGACCCAAAGCAAAACCCGCACTTCTAAAGACTGGATTTAGATTTTGTTCTCCCCCATCTCCCTCATCTCTCTGCTATCCAGTCCATGGCCATTTGTAGCATTTAGTTCCTGTCTCCTTTCTCTCCTTTGTTTCTATCTGCAAAGTGCAGATACCCAGCTTGGTGAGAACTCAAGAAAAGCTTACCCTAGTACCTGAAAGATTTCCTCTCACAGCAATTCACCTGGAAGCATTGCTGCTTGTGGGTGATAAGGGTCTTGGCTACCATACTGTGTATTTTCCATACAACAGGAAAATTTTTAACTGAGTATTTAACTGGGCTCTAGCCTAGCAGAGACAATGACCATACTGTTGTTAAGGAGATGAGCCTGCCTATTATTTTGAGCCCAAATAGTTGTTTTGCTCTCATCATAGCTCTGCTAAGACTACTAAATTTGAATATTGACCTCTTGTCAAAATAATGTACTCTACTTGGAAATTCAGGAGCTTCAATATTCTGATTGACTTCCATGCTTTGTGGCCTAGGATTAAGGTTTCTAATTACTGTCTTTAAATAAAGATGAAATACTGGATGTGTGCATATCTTTGAAGAAAAATGACCCAACTGCCAATCTAAGCACAACTCAGATTCCACTGATAAGTAATTGTCAAGAAACCTTGACCACACTGACATCAATACATCAGTGTCACAAGTGTAACGGTAGCTTTTGGCCTCACTTTATTTATATTTTAGTGTGATATAGAGACATGAAAGTTCAGTATGTCTTATAGGTTCATAGCAGGCATCAAAGGGCAAAGACTCAGCGTTGTACTTAATATAAATAATGCTATTTTCTTTTTTTTTCCCTATTTTTTTGTGAATTTAAGAGTATTTGTATTTATATTTTTATCTCAAAAAATTCTTCATACAGTACTGTTGTCACTGAAGGATCATCACTGGATTTCAGAGTACTGACTCAGGCACTTGGTAAACAAAATAGGAAAGATAGCAGTCACGTTTCTCAATTGAGGCAATTATTTCATTACTCCAGGAAGGAGGAACACAGCAGAGCCAATTGTCAATCAATGTCTTCTATATCCGTTTTTTTTTTTAAATTAAAAACTTGGCCATAACAACTGAGTATATTTCAAGTCTACTGAAATGCAGTCATACAGACCAAAACAAAGAAGTTTCCCAGTGCTCTGAAACAATCAATGTTTATATAAATTAGTTTGTGACCCATATTACTCAACTGTATCATTTTATTTTATTGAACACATTAATGTGAAATAAAGACCCACATGTTCATTGTACACAGCCTGAAAGCTCTTTCAGCAAAGGGGAAATAAAAAGTAATTAGAAGAATAGCTGACTAAAAGGGTTTAAAATTTTATTGTGACTTCTGGCTTATATAAAGCCTGCATTAAATGTTATTTATCTGAATGTTTTGCTCACCTCATTCCATTTTTTCAGATAGAAACAGAATGAATTTAACAGTTTTGTAAGCATGATTAACCCTATATTACTGTCAGAAAGAAAGGCAAAAGGAGTATAATACATAAGGCAGCAAAATAGGCTACCATAAAATACTGCCCCAGGACTATATCATACCAATCTAAGTGAGTCAACAGCAAACAAGAAAGTATGCCTTGGATGTTTGATCTATCCTTTTCTAATTAAGATGGAGGTGACCTCATTCTTGTTTCCACACACTCATGAAATTATTCTAATTTCAGAGTCAAGCAATGATCTCACAAGAGCCAAGAAATGATTGCTTAGGCTTGATATATCCAGGTCAGTACACTTTAAAGCTACATGATATGTTGCTACGTTATACATTTTTAAAAATATTTAATGTTCCTTTCATTGATTTGTTATTATGTCAGCAATGTAACAGCGTAATAATATTATCCAATAAAGGCATATCTCTTTCTGGAGGTCTTTTAATAATTTTTTACATATATTTTTCCTATTCTCTGTTCCTGGTTTGATTTTGACAATTCAGCCCTTGAGAGCTTTGGACCAAGTTGCGCCAAATCTTCCCTTGCACCATTGGCTGTAGTGGAGCTTTGCCACTTCTAATCATTAGCTCTGTCAATCCTCCACTTCCCAGTGAAAAACAAAGCCAGTCATGTTTCCTACTTTCTAAACTCCATTCTACAGAGAGGTTTTTCTCATGAACATCTGAAAATTCTGCTCCTTTCCAATGAAGATAGGCCTGCACATTTTAAATCAGCACACAGTGAGCATACTGGTCAGATAATGGCTAAGCTATAGCGGTATATTTTTTCTTCACCTTGGAAGAAGAGAAGGTTACACCGACCCCTGAACTGGTATCACTCTAATAAACTACTGTTCTTCCTTGCATTCTAGTTGAGAAAGCCCATTATAATCGTCAATCAAGTCTCCCAAGGAGCATGGAAAGTAGATGTACCATTGCATCTACTTCACAAAGGAACAACTGAGGAAAAATAGTTTCCCCAAAATCCAAGAGGTCATAACAGAGCTGGCAAGTATCCCACAATTTCCAGTCTTTAAATACAGAAATTATCTTCTATACTGCTCAAGGAAAGCCAGGAAGGCAGTGTGGAAAAGGATTTCCTTCCTAAAAACAGGAACCCTTCTGTGGATAAAGGATTAGGAAAGAACACCAGCTCTTAGAAGCAATGTCCATCTTGGAATTGTGTTTGTTTCAGTGAAGGATAGGCCAGGAATATCTAGTCCTTATTACTGATAAGTCTTCATCACGGATTGCAGATGCTCGTTGACTTTTGCCCTAGTGGTCCCAATTTTCTCATTTCAGTTTGAATCAGCTGCTGTACTGCCAAGAAAACAGAATCACAGCTCTGTTAGTTACAGTAGGGGAAAAAAAAAACAAACAACAAAAAAGCCAACACAGAAAACCTTGCACAATGAAGCGTTTTGAAATGTTATTTCTTATTGTCCCATTCAACATATTTCAGAGCCAACAGTATCAGAAAGATTTAGAGAGCTGAAGAAACAGGGAGAAGTAGGTGCTGCTTTTAAACGCGTTTTCAAACACAGTGTTGTAATTGGAATCAACAATATAGTCCAGCAATTCTGTCTCACTGATAAAAAACACGTGTGGTAATATCCTTCTCCAGAAGGACCAGATGTCCAAGGCAGTCAAGGATTAGCAAGATATTGCCCCAATCTGGCTCTGTATCTCAATTTGCCTAGCCCATTGTGCAGCAGCCATTCCCCAGTATAGCTCTAGCACCTGGAGATCTGCAGGAATTGTTAATAAAAATAATCCTAACGGCTGATGTGGACTGTGAAAGAAGCTTCTTCCCACATTTCCATCCTTTTTTTTCTCTATCACTGGGATTATACAACAGCTTTTTCAGGGGCCCTTGGTGGTAACAGCTTATTTTCCATACAAGGGCCACAACAAAATTAGTGCTGTTCACACTGACGGATTGTGGGACGTGGTTAATCGATGGAGAGGACTGTGATTTCAGTGAGCTGTCCTTTTACCGGTCTGGCCAGAGGGGTTTAAAACATTCTGATTGCTGACACCTTTCCTGTGCTGACAATTATCATCCACTCAGCCAAACAGAGCAAATAAGCCACTAATGTACCACAGTTATCCCAGAGAGCTTTGTCAGCATGTTCTTTAACGGTGGGATTCAAGTAAGAGCTTCAGATAACATTTGCCACTCATTCCAATATCCCACCACTCTCCCTTTCCTACTTGGAGCCTTATTTATGCATGTTGGTTGTGCCATAACCCATGGATGGGACGTTTTCAGCTTGAAAATGAGATACTGTCATACATGTCACAGAAGATCAAATGAAGCTTTCCGATATACTGCCCCAGAGGTATTAACTTCTTAGAGTGGCTCTCCTTTTCCCAAAGGGTTGAAATAATCTGCCCAGAAAGCATGAGCCTGGCAGTCAGCTCCAACTGTTTTAGTAGAAGACTGGGGGAGCTCCTGGTATTATTTAATAACTGTAGCTTCTGGCAAGGGTTTAATATGCACATTTAAGCACTGTATTTAGCTCCATTTGTCTGCATGCTAGATTGGATCTGTGGGGCGCTGAAGTACAGCACAAAATGTGGTTATGTTCCCTCTGAGAATTTCTCACTCCCTCTGGGTCCAGCCTTAACTATGAATAGTTATTTTTTTTCACCTGAGGCAGGTTCTCCTTTGCAAAGCTAACAATTTTATAGTTGTAAATAAAGAAACAGAAATAATCAGTGGCCCAAGTAATACAACAGCAATAGGCCCTTTAACTATCAAAATGCCATCTGAAGCCTGCTGTTTTCTCCACTTGTGGCTCCACAGGGCTATAATTTGTTTCAGAAATTTGGTTACAATAGATGATAGTGGAGGTTTCTCAAACCAAGCCAACTGAAACATTTTCAAATAGCAATCGTAGATATTATTCCACAGACCACATATGGCAAAGAGAACAGTAAGATGAAAGACAAAAAATCCAGTAACAAAGGGTTTGCCTCTACGAAGCAATTTGTCTCTACACTTAATGACTTTAAGTGTGATATAAGTTATGGCTTGGAGTTCAGCAGAATCTAATGTCATGAAGGAATTCTGTAACACATCTATTCCTGTGGTGTGATTGCCCATTTTTTTCACTGTGAGTCTTTCAACAAAAGGAAACACGATTACCTTAAAATGCCCCAAGAGAATTTTATATCACACCTCCAACCTGATTTGGAAATGCAGAGCAATATGTTTTCTGCATAGAACAGTATATCGAAAGTCTAACAGCAAGAATAAACCTGATTCAGATGGTAACTGGAGTTGTCAGGAAATATTCCATTCCTGCAGAAATGGGTAAAAGATGACTACAGTCACCTCTCCCTTCTATGCCTGCTCCTCTTACATGTGCACACAAACACAGAAAAAGTGCTGTTGAGATCTGCTTCAGACAGCTGTAATAAATCAGCAAAACCCACTAGTCCTTCCAGCACTAGACAGGCTGATAAACAACTGCTGATCCAGGAGTGTCATGGAAAGCATTCTGTGTACTAGGAACAACAATGCAGAGCATATTTCAATATTGGCCCGTTGGTTTGCTGTGTCATAGATGTTGAGTAAGTCCAAATACTCAAATTAACATGGTGCTCACATACTAGAGGTAGATTCATTGAACTGCTTTTGACCTGTAGCAGAGCAGTGATTATAATCACCTCACCGTGGGGAAGACAAAAGCAGAAGGTCTGGGTTAAGAAGACTTATGGCAGCACAAGGGAACACAGCAGCAAAAGCAGTCCCAGGTCCAGCAAGTGTTTGAGAAATGAGCTTACTCTGTGCAGCCGAAGGGGGCACCTCTGCAATGCATTCCTTGGCATCCCCCTGCACAGGAGGCCACAGCAAGCTGACAGAGGGCCCTTGAGCATCTTCACTCTCTGGAGGCAGCCAGAGAACACCAAACACTTGTCCTGAGACCTCCAAACAAGAAAGAAAAAAAAAAAACAAAAAGCCAACAAACAAAACCAAAATAAATCATCTTAAAATGAAAAGAACAAATGAAGTTTCAACTCAGCTCCACTCTCATTTTTCTTCTCTTGTATACTAATGTTAAAGAAGAACACTAGAAGAAAGAAATGAGCTCGCCCACATAAATCACATACTACAACAGATGCACCAATAAACACAGGGAAATATTTTTTTTTTATCCAGAAGTTTGGAAAAGTATATGTGTATTGATTTAAAATGAAGAAAAATGCTGATTTTTATGTCACTTATGTTTCTTTAACAGTCTTTGCACCTGAAAATTACACAAAAATGCATACCAACAAAAAATTTTGTCCCTACTAGCCACTTACTGGCATCCTTATACGTATTGTCAAGACTCATTACCTTCAGATTTTAAAACCAGCCTTAACTAAAAGGCTTCCAGACATTATTTTTAGAGAAATTTGATCTTATTCATATACAGTTAGTTGCAAATGTAAAAGAGAACATTCACTCTTTTCTTCATGAACTGAAGGCATCTGGATTATTTTATCCTCCTGTCATTGTCTGGCTGTGATATTGTTGAATACATGAGTGTGGGAAGTGCCAGAAATTAATTCAATTCTAGAACTTGATTTATATTAACAAACTGGAGGAAGAAAAGAAAAAAAGGAACATAAATCATTATTACCATTCCCCATTCTTTATTTTAATAAATGAAATGTCAGGCTTCTTTTACCTAATTTTTTAGAGAGGTTTTAAGTCTTTCTGATTAGAATAATTACACTGTAGTTTTGAGATTCTGTTGTAGCCTGACTCTGGCTGAAAAAAATAAGTGTTTTGAAAGGGTTAACTCACGGAACAACTATAAAAGGCAGCAGTAAAAGCTGTAACTCTGTTCAAAAGGAGACTAGCACTTAGAAGGGGGTGCAAAAGAAATAAACAAACCACTCTAGGGCAGAATCACAAGCTTATAGAGGCCTTGAATGAAAACTGACCTCCTTCCATCGTAGAATGCAAGTATGCTATTCTAATTAAATTACACCTTTACCTTAATCTTTCTAACTCTGCTTGGCTTATTTCATCATAAATACGGGCTTTATTGATTGAATAGCATCAGTCGTAGTTCTCTCTGCTTCTCTTTGAGGTTTATACCTTCTGTGCACTGATGCTCCAGCTTGATCAAAGTGGTTTTTCCATCAAAACAATCATGTTTATTCCTCAGCCAATCTGAAGCCAACTTTTAAATGTTTAGCCCACAAGACTAATCCACAGGCATATTAGCTATGTTTTTTGAACCATAAAATAAAAACCTAGACAAACTGAAATTTTTTTCTTTTATTTTTCTGACACAGAGAAGTAACCAGATCTAAAATATTCTGTTTGCAATTTTCAACCAAGAGTTGCTTAGGCAATTTTCTTGGCAATGAAGATTTAAGAAAGTAAAGCCCAAATCTGATGAAGGCCAGGTTTATTGTTAACCTTGGTCAATCTTGTCACAATTGCAGTGACTTTGCAGAGCTCGTGAAGCAGGAGGTACCTAGAGCTGCTGCTGAGGCAATCCCAAAACACAGACTTTCTGANGAAGGCAGCAAGAATGCAACAGCTTCCAGAGTTTGTGAAAATGTATGAAAATTTGTGGATTGGTCTCCAGTTTTCCCCCTTTCCCATAGAAAAGAGTGTACAGTTGGAATTGGACTTAGAACAAAAAGCAGCATTTGAATGTAGGCATCCATGTGTCAGGGCAAACCAGGAATATTTAACTATTTTGCCCCATAGTCAGTACTTTATTTGTTAAAGAAATAATCAAATAGATATGATTATAAAGTTTGTATACCAGAGACACCAGCTCAGGTGATCAAAGAAACCATCCTGCCATATGCAGAGTCAGTCCCTGCCCACACTGGTCCCTCATTTTCCCTGTCCATGACAGGAATTGCCAACTTCTTTCACTAACAGGGATCCACATCATTTCAGTGAAAGTCAGTACAGAGTCTGGCTTTAATCTCTCAAAAATCCTACATTGGTGTTTTCCAGCTCAAACACAAACTGCTTATTTGACATCTTCCACTTGGCTCTTCCCGCAAACTCTAATAGAATCTTACCAGGCTCCTGTCATTGCTCCCTGCCCACAATGCCTATTGTTATGTACCCATTAAGCTGCCTTAGTTCCCTTAAAATGCCATCGGACCCAGAAAGGAGCAAAGGTAAGATTTTTCTTTCTCAGAAAGTCTTTTATTGACCTGCAGTACAGGATTTGGGAATAACCAAAGGGTGCAAGCTGAGGGTTAGATCTCAGATTCTCCCAGGAATTTGGGCATGAGAATTTCATTTCTATTAACGTGAGACCGTCTGATGTGCTCACTCACTTTATGATAGCCTCATTCCTAATTTATTGAATACTAGGTGGGTTTAGTTAATTTTGTAATTTACACCAATGGCATAATATTGTCACATCCTCAGCAGCAACAGCAAAGAGCCGAAAAGAAACATTCCAAGTAACTCAGCCAATGGTAGGCAAAGGTTGTATGTAACGCACTGCAAGTTAAAAACATGAGGAACTTAAGAAAAAAATAGCAGGCAAGGAAATAACAGTATTCTGAAGACCGTAATCTAAGTCATAGCAATCTGAGGAGAAATACTGAAAAATCAGTCAGAAAAGAAAAATCTTTCACTGAATTATTAAAATTCCAGAATTTTTGAGCACAGCAGAAATTATTTTCTGGGTAAATCTGGGTGAGGAGAAATGAAAACTCGGAATGAACAAAGCAAGCAGGAGAGCCCCAACATCCTTGAGTAATCAAAGGCTTTCCTTATTTGAAATTCTTTTTCCAGCAAAAACCAAAACAACATCTTTTAAGGGTTTTTTTAATCACTTTTGGATATTAGTCTTATTCACAAACCAGACAAGAAGAGAATCCAGAGACAGATTTTTGCTGATCAACAGAAAACAGTGTAAGTGCTTGCAAGCCAGTGGCACTGGGCTTTGGATTTGCAGAGTGTATGGGAAAACATTCTGTCCCAACAAGTCCATGAGAGAATGAAGGAAAGACAGCAGATTCTCATATACACTCATTTATATTTTATCCTCACAGTTCTAATATTTTTGTCTTATCATTGTGAGGATCTCCAGAGCTGCAGGCATTTATTCGTAGGAATGAACAATCAAATTCAGTTTATATAAAGGCAACTTGAAAGTTACCTCAATGACTGTCAAGCAGTTTTTTTGTCAAGAATAACTGCAGAAGATGTAATTATTTCATGTCTAGTGGGGATTTGATTTGTTTATTCAAACTTTTCACTTGTTTATTCAAACATTTCTCTGTAACCTAAAACTAACATCCCAAAATTCGGATAAAATCCCTATTATACTAGTATTTCTGAATCATCCATAGCCAAGAATTGCCAGAAATCTCATTTAAAAAATACTTTTTCCTATTATGCTCCACCTACTTTTTTTCAATTAACCGTATGGAGAACTTTCAGCAAATAAGGCAATGGCCTGGAAATGCATAGTCACAAAAGATGCATCACTAGTTGCTTTTACAGCTTAGTTCTGCTCCCAGTTTTTAAAAGAATGCATGTGTTGTCTTAGTGGTTTGCTCTGGGAATTTACACTGAGTACAGGGACTCACAGGCATCTCACTTTGCAACTGTCTTGTTCATAAATCACCAGTTTTCCAGAGTGACTCATTAGTAACAAACCTTCTACAAATAAAAATCCCAGGGAAGAAAACAAGTCCCAGGTAAACAAGCACGGGTTGGAGCACATAGCTGCATATTATGGGGTATTTTTGTAGGCATAAACTTAATTTGTACAAGCCAACAAATGCATTCCAGGAAAAACTAGCATTATATGCATAGATCCCTTTTCCAAAATCAGTGCCTATTTAAAGCAAAACTGGTACGATCTGCATATGAAAACCATAAATTTTTGTACCACTCTGAACTGGTGTCATCGCAGTGTGAATGAACTGATTTTTGTATCTAGATGCTGCTTTTGCAATGTGGCTTTAGTCAATTCTTCACAATTGCATCAAGTATGACTTCTTTCAAAACAGGCCTATGGTTCTGGTCTTCATTTTAGCTAAAGCTGCAGTGATCCTTCGAGCTACATGCCCTTCAGTTCTGAGTTTAATTTCTAATCAAAAGCTGAAGAGGTATGACTGACTCTGGGAGTTGAATCCAATCCACATGATTTCAGTGTGTTCTGACTGAAGATTCTAGTTTTTGGTCTATTTTCCTCCAGCTTGTGCCAAAGCTTTGACAAATTGACAAATATCAGGGACACACTGAGGCTACACATATGGATGAAAACCAAGGACAGATGGGAGAAGGAGTTTCAGTACAAATTGCTGAGCAAAAGCTAATGCTTAATAAAATATAAAGCATTTATTTATAATACTATTTTTTATTTTCATCTCAAATTAATGTACATCACACGATGCAGTTTATAATTTTCTCTTCATTTACAGTTCTGGGGTTTTACATTGGTTAGCGAAATAAAAGCTTAATGTTGTTTTGTTTTGCTTTTAAAGACAGCCTTATAGTTGACTCAAGTCACTGACACATGCATCCATGAGATATAACATCATAATTGCTGCATAAGATATATTAATGTTCTGTGTACTTTCCAAACCATTTATATGAACATAATGGGTGTATGTGTATTTTGCATATGGAACAAGAAAATATCAAGATCTATGTCTTTCAAACTGCCCATTTACTACAGGAGCCTGAGTGTAACAGAGATATTCCAGAGGATAAAGAGAAAGCAGAAAAAAGAAAAGCCAGCTGTGCTTTTCAGAGTTCTTTCTAGATGTTTTCCCTCTTTGGTCAATCAACTGAGTTGAGCATCTGAAATTGCATTTCCTATCTTTCAGCTTCCATCCAGTGATTCTATCAAAGGAGGCGGATACTTCATATTGTCCATAAAAAAGATTACTATCCACTCACATGGAAAACTATCTCTCTTGCTATTTTCCTCCACATATAGAATCACCTAATTCACCATTTCCATGTTTGAACAGCCCCTTTAATGTCATATCCAAGCAAATCAAGAAAGACGGTAACAATCACTGCTCCTTCCCAGCTTATAAGAGGCCCTGCATATCTCATTTGTAGCACACTTAACTTTCGTTTGCATGACATACTGTGTAGCAAGGCTGCTCAGAGGAGGAAACTCAAATAAAGAGACTGGGTTTGTATGAGGGAGCAGGGGGAGAAGTGGCTCACTGAAATTTGAAAAATCAAGTACCGTGACAGCTGCTGCTGCTGTAACACTATTGCAAACCCCAGATTGCCATGAGGTTATTCAGTGCATCTGCACTGAATTTCCTGGGTTACTGTAACACATTACAAGGATGTGCTTTGATGTGTCCCACATAAATGTCCTCACCACCACACCCTCTTCCTTTCCCTCCCCTCTCCACCTACTCCTGGCCCTAGGACCCCGCAGTCCACAGCAATGTCATGCTGCATGCCTTCCTGCTCACATGAGCAGCAGTTGTCAGAGAAATGGATCCAAAAGAAACAGTCAATAAAAACAGAAACAGCTGTAACAATTTTACATGGCATGGTTCTGATTTCTGGGTATATCCTCTGCACACATGTTTTCTTTTTCCCTTTTCTTCTACCTTTCCCAAGTAACAGGGTATGGTGTTGTGGAAAATCAGCCATTAGGAAGGGAACAATGCAGCAAAGAAATTCTACTCACAGATTTTATCATTTGAAAAATGGGGCTACCTAGATTTTTTAAATCTTTTTTTTTAAGAAGTGACAAAAAGGGAAATAGATGGCTAGAGAGAAGAAAAATTAGTGGGCAGAATGAAAAGGGACTACGGGTTCTCCAGGCAGCTGCAGATTTTTTCCAGAAGAGGTCTGACAACATTTTAAAGCCCACTGTCTCCACATTCTACCCCACTTACACCCTTCAGCAGAAGGGCAGCTTGTAGCTGCTGGCACTACAACAACACTTTTTTAATGTGAGAAGTTTCTAAACTGACTTTAAGGAGAGATTGTGCATCAGTTCTGTGTTACTTGCAGCAAAACAAGGAGCCTTAGGGTCACCCTACTTAGCTCAGGCAACAAACAGTGGCATCTAAGCCAGAAGCCACACTAATACCCCCTAACAGAAGGGCTCTTGAGATTACCTTCTCCACTGAATATAGAAAGAGCTCAGAGCACCTGAGCTTTACCACACTGTCTTAGCTGACCTGGAGAGATAGAATGTAATAGGAGTGATCCAACTAGATGATTTTACAAATGTGTTTAGTCAACACAAGGTTCCTTAAGGAAGAAGTAAGAACCAGGCTTGAAAGATATCTATGAAGTGCTTTAAAAATCTGGCAATTAACTGATGCTTCTCAGCCTAGGAAGGCGTGGCTCTGTCATAGCAGACAGGGTGATTTCTGGATCAGTTGCCATAGCCAGGATAGACTATTGGTGACACAGATTTCAGTTCACAGCAGAAATTTCAGAAAGTACCCAGAAAACCTGCTCGTCTCTCTGATTGCACTGCAGACATATCAAAAAACTTTATTACTGTCTTTAGCATCTATCTGACATCAGACTGCATAGGGAACTCACAGGATTTACACAAGATCAAGTCACAAACCCCCTCCTTTATTCTATCCACTATTTCATTTGCCCAGAGCAGAAATGTAAAATAGAATAAAAAGACATTCAACTGTATTTTCAGGTTTGTAAGCAAAAAGAAAACACATGTGATTGCAGCTGTCTAGGTGACTTGCTTAAAGGTTTTTATTGAGGAAAAAAAAGTGAACAGATGGTGTGATGATATATACCTATTTTTCCTTAATTGGAATACTCTCCAAAGGAACAAAGTATCTAAATTCTGTTCCTTACTCCTAAATCCACATTCCCCCACAGACTGCCCTAAACACTGTGTCACAGAGCATTCTATGAGGACTTTAAAATTACCACTAAAATACTAACACGCAAGGCTATATCATTTTCCAGCAGAGCAGACACATAATATTGCCCCTCAAATGCATTTTAACATTCTAATATGGCCATATCTGTCAGCCTTACCATCACGGCACGGGAGAGTCCTTCAAATTCACACTCTCAACCAGGGACACAAAGATCCTTAACCCAGACCTCCACAATACAACTTGCTGTCTTAACCCTTGGGCTTCAGAGGAAGGGAAATGAAAATATCATCCCTTCTTCTGTTATGAAGCTTTTTCATCTTATTAAAAGTGCCCAGAAGAAAAATGAAAAGCCCGGCTTTGAGCAGCAATTTTTAAGTCTATAAAAATTTTAGTTGAAAGGCATGAGCTTAACACAGGAGCAATTAGTTACAACAGAAGGTTGCTAATAAGCCCAAGGAGCATCTAGTTCATTGTAATGATTTTTCAGTCACTTCAAAATTCTGTGGAAGAGCACGCTGCACACAATGTAGTTTGAATTTGTGTAAGTAATCCAAAAACATGGCGTAAACTTTTGTGGCAGGAGGTGTCACAGGGGCAGCTTTTCTTTCAGGTCATGTTACACCTTTTCCATTTCTTTTACAGTTAGAATCCAGAGTGCTCAAGAGAACAGAAGATGAAGAACAAACCAACTCTTTTCAACTCTTTCCATCTGGGCCAATTTAATCTTTAGACAAACATGGGAATTCTCACTTTAACCCCACTTCCAGCAGTATAATTGAGAATTGTGCCCTAGGCTGAAAAAATAAGACCAGATTCTGCCTATAGATAATTAAGTAAGTCACATATGTTTGAATAAAACAGAAGTTGTGCCAGTATTTCCAAAACCTGCAGTTCACATTTGGTGATTTTTCAAACCAGAAGTGTCCCTGTTGTGTTTCTTACTTCCAAGGTTTTTTCAGCTGTGTCAGTGAAGCCAAATATGGTGTCTCTCAATAAATCAGTCATATTTCAGACTCTTATAATTGCATTACATTACTTCATCTTTCTTTAAAAATAATACTGAAGAGGGCTATTTTCTGTTTAAACCATTTGCACGTAGCTAATGGGTTCAGTATGTCTGCACTTCGTTGCTATACCCGAGGAGTTTAACAATACAATGTTTAGAAAGCATGAACACCTCACATGCTAAAAGTGATATCCCTTCTCAGGTACCCCATGGTCACCCAGCTACCAGTTACAAGTGCTGTGGTATTAGCAGAAAGATTGAAGGTTAATACTGGCATTTCAGCCAAGTGCTTCCTTTCTCAGTGAAATGTGTCCCAGGGGCCAGGCTATGTGAAGGCTCTGGCCAGGTGCTGAGCCATGTTATGCTGGCCTCTGGCTATTGTGATGTAGTAAATGATTTTATTGACTAATTCACATATTAAGCAATTAAACAATAATATTTAATAGCACTGAAGAAATTTTAAATGGGTAGTAGAATTACCTAAAACTAACCTGGAATACAAACCCCTTAAAGCTTAAATGCTTTGTTAATGTAACTGTCAGGCACAACCTGCTCGTTCACAAAGGTCAGCACAGAGGAGTGATTGCAAGGGTCCCTGGAGCTCCCCTGAACTCTGTTGTCACATCCAAGGCTGTCCACAGCATACTGGAGCTCACATTTGCCAGATGCCAAAACAGAACAGAAAAGGCAGCTTCTTGCTGCTTGTGCTCTGATTTAAAACCATCTCAGACCTCCCCAACACAAGCATGTGAAGAAAGGGTAGGGAGAAGGACTGGGCTGCAGGTTGCTTTGAAACACAGGTAGTGCATAAGCCATTGAGATTTGAGGAGATGAAGGACAGAACCTAAGTTTGGACTGTGCTATCTTGCATATCTAGGGGGAAAAAAGTGCTTTCAGGAGTAGCTACAGCATTCTCTTATTTTGTTTTCAGCATAGTTTCATGAATTTGACAGCATAAGATAGAGGACAAATGGCTGGAACAGAAATTGTCACAGATACTGCACTTACTAAGAGCAAAGAACTTTTGTTCTGCACTCTTCACGTAATAGAGCAGCTTTGTTTATAGATCCTTGTGGAGAAACATCTCTGCAGACCGTCATAAATTCTAACCTCCCATGCTTGGGGCGTAGTGGAATTGCAGCCCTTAGTGAGTGAGTACCCCAAACTTATGTAACTCTGAGTTTATTGCCAGCATATGTTGACAAATGCTGGCGTAATACCTGGGCTGTCCTTCGAGAGATATAAAACACATCTCTGCAGCAGGTAGCACAAGAAGCTCGAGCAGTCAACCTGGGGATCATTGAAGCATTTCAGTTCTGGCAAGCCATCACCTATGTGACAGTTTTATTTGGCATCTACTAAAATAGTGTGGATTTCTCTGCACAGCACACAGGCCAGAGTCCAACATTAGCCATAACTCCCAGATACATAAAATGACCAGAATTCAGCCCAATAATGAATAAGTATGGCAGTCCACAGTTTTTTCTTGTACACCATGTTCAGCAAGTGCATGATGGTGCAGACTATGCTCATTCTCTGGTCCTAGATGGATCTCTTCTAAATGACTGCTAGCCATCCAGTTCAAGTTAGCTATTTAAGATAGATCTCTATCAGAAGGAGGAAGCAAGAGAAGTGTCCACAGAACTCAACCCATCATGAACAGTATCTCGGAAATGTACGATGTATTGTCTCCTGGGTTTGCCTCATAAGCACAAAAGATAACTGCAACTTCCCCATATGAGATATCCAGTTCCAGAGTTGATGCCTTAGGTTTTAGCTTTTATATTTTACAAATAAAAACCTAAGGCATCAGAGTTAGAAAATGAAAACCACGAAATGAAGCTGTGATTGCAAAATAGAAAAGCATAAATTTGGCCAAGAATTATTCTGACTCATGTGGCTAACTATGACATTGAAGATGCAGCCTTTGGTATGAGCCAATAACCATATTGCTCATACCATATTGCTGAAGCCAGGCTTCAGCAGCTCTTGTGCTTTGCCTACCATTTTGAAACATGTGGCACTCTGAATCCACTACCAGAGCAGCTAGTTCATGCTTGTCACCTCTCCAGTCTGCAATCCGTGCCACTTCCCTTTTGTAGGTTTATGTTCAGGGCTGCAGGGAGAGGATTTTAGTCACTATGATTTTTTCATGCCTCTTTTAAGCTTTCTGATCAAACCACAAGAAAATATTTTCAATAAAACTGCTGTAGCCCCAGTCATTGAAAACTGAGTGACTTTTTAAGCACATGCAATTTCTTAGACTGTTAAACAAAGATAAATACTTCACAGTAAATATTTATGTTTAGGTAAAATCACATTCTGCAAATGGATTCCTGAGGCCATCAAATAAGAGAGGTTGAAAAAACAGCCTGATGGCTCACTTGTGCTTGTAAAAACATACTCTTTTCACATAAGAATCTAATAAAAATGTGAAGGACAGCTCTGTGTACATTCCCACAAAAGTAACAGTGGCAGGAGAAAAGGGAGATGGTCATCCCTCTCAGGCAGGCCCCTCCTGATCTTTAGACTGCTTTTGACCTTTAGTGAAACCCGAGCAGATGAGATCACTGTCGCCTCTTTACATCAGATGGGAATCAGCTCAGCCCTGGTTGACTGTGTCTTAGAGGGCTGTCAAGCAGTGGCATTTTGGAAGGACAGTTCAAAGTACCTGAAAAAGGATTTTAAATATCTCATTGAAAAATCTTGAGGAATGCTTGTTATAGAGGGCAACTTTTTGGAAAGGTCCAGGGGTTGCTGTGAGAAAGTCTCCTTTTCAGCTACATGAGACTTGGCAGGTCTGAGCTCAGCTGCACTCCTATAACTTCCACTGCCAAAGATAATAAATAATTAGTATTCATTCTGACTAAAATGTTAGAGAAATACACTATTCAACAAGATCCCTTCAAAACCATTCAGAAAGGAATGACACACGGGCAAGAAACTGTATTTCAAGTCATGATCACATTCTTCCAGAGTGCTAGGTGATCTTGTCACTCTGTCATTGAGAATGTCCTCTCTCTCTCATGGCCATAGAGAATTTCTGAAGTACTTTTACTGAAGCACTTTTACTAGCTCTCCCAAGATCATCTACTTCAGTGCCCTGGCTCCTGACAGCATTCCCTCCATTCAGCATCACATTAGCCCAAACGTGTTTGCCTCCAGGCCAAGGTGTAAGGTTCATCTATTCATTCAGGTTTATGCCAGTGGAATGAATGCAAGGCCTTGACTACTGGTTTGCTTATACAAAGGAGGTAGGGTGTGAATTTACAAGCTACGTATGAATTTACACCATGCTGGCTGCTCCCTGCATGTGTACTTTTACATGCAGTTGAGGAAGCCACTTCATACAAAGGAACCCTCAGTGTGCCCTCTCGGTGTCCACAGGGGGTTTCAGTGCAGAGTCATTTCACATAACACAACGTCATCTCACATCTTGGTTTGCTGCTGGTAATTTGCCTGCATAGGCAAATCTTTGCACTGTGGATATGTCTGATTTCCAGAAAGCGTTGGTCGACAGTCAAAACAGTTCCTGTAAAACCACAACAGGAATAAAGTTGCACAAAAGAAAGTATTGCTTCCCAAATAAAAATGATATTTTTGTTGTTTTATGTGTACCTAGGTAGCCACTTTTAGGAATGAAATTAATTTGCCTTCCAGACAAGTTTTACTTAAGAATCAATTCTGGTTTACATACTTAGGTGGTATAAAAATATCTGCAATTTCTGCTCACTTGAACAAAAGCACTTCTCTACCTAAGAAAAGTGCACATTCCAAGAAATAGCAAGCTGATACCTAAGATCTCAAATTCATATTCAGCCTTACGCGAGCTCAGAATAATTAACTTGTCTGGCATATCTTAAAACATGCAGGTGCCTGTGTACCTCTTTTGTCAGGGGCCCACCTGATGTAACTTAACAGAGTTGCATCTGCTTCAACAACAGCCTGCCAATTTTCATACGTAAGAGTATGGCCTAATTTATTTCCCAGAGAGGGAATAGTAAGGTAAGACATGTATGCTTTTCATGACGACATTTTCTTGCTAGTGCACAAGTAAAAAAGTCTGTTACTTAAAGCAGACTGCATCAGGAAAAAAAATAATCTCCCACTCCCAGTTAATTCATTTTAAATTTTTTGTAGGTCAACATCTACTTCAGGGTCTTCCAAGTGCATGTTGTCTCATCTATGTTTGTCTTCAAAATTACAGACTCCTCAGGGTATGCTCTGTGCTTCTCTCTGTCTTGTTCAGTGCCGATCACGTCATCAGAGATTAGCAAATAATTCCTACTATTAGCAAAAATAAATAATATGTGGCAAGATGTTCTCACACGTGCCTTTTGCCTGCGAAGCATGGCATGGGAGAAGATGGCTTGGAATGGCTTGTCAAGAAGCAGATTCTTCAGGATATTGAAAGGTCAGGTCCCCAGAGAAAGAACACTTCAACACCCAATCAACACACTTTGGGCAAGCAATTCTCATGTAAACTGCTCAGCTAGGAAGAGGGATACTCTTTGTTTGCCCAGGACTCTACTGTAGGCTGGGTTTTCCTCTCTCTGCTCTGTCTGTAGCAAGCCAGCTAGGGTAACTGAAGTGCAGTAAAGTAAATTAAACAGATCTGCAAAGTGCTGAGTCCAGTCATTTTCCCCAGGAGAATCTGCGGGGCTCTGAGGCTTTACTGGGGACTGTAATTAACACCTGACTGCAGCATGTTTATGAACAAAGTTAAGGAGGGAGAAAGAGAGAGAGAGAGAGATTTCAGCCTTAAATGGAATGGTCTTGAATTGGCTCAACTTTTATGGGCTAATTTGGCAGTGGCTGTGATTGAGTATAACACTGAAACGAAAAGGAGCTTGGGGCTTCTTGCCACCTCCTCCTCCCACCCTCATCTAGCTCCTAGTGCAAAGCATGTGTTTCCATTTAACACTGGATAAGAGTTAATTGATGTCTGGATTCTCATCCAAATATTTATTCTTCAGTGGTATTATTAACATTATTTTCCAGTTAGATGTAGCTTACTTCTATCTCATATTATCTTCATTTTTTAAGATCACATTGCAGCCTCAGGTTTTTTGAGAAATGTTCTATCTTCCTCTAACTTGAAGCTGTGCCCTATTTCTAATTCTCTCTCCTTGTTTTGAGTTAATATCCTTCAAGTACTTACTGAGTTAGAAAGAAAAATCTCCCACAGCCATTAGCAATGAGTCTAACAACAAAAACTGAGAACATCGTGGTTTCCATTATGTTCACCTCAGAATGGCTGCATGAGCACACCCACTGCATTCTCTCTGTCTTTCAGGGAGAGTTTATGTTTCTGTTTTCCTCTTTGTTCTTGACTGACCTTAACTCAGCTACGGAAACTCAATTTACATCAAGATCTACTTCTTGATTAGTCTTAGGAGAGAATTCAGATTTTTGCGTCAAGGCTTACCAAAATGGAGTTTAAACTTCAGACCACTCCTATTTTAACAGCACTCCTATAATATTTGAAAACACAGAAACCTGCTATGATTAACAGATTAATTTCCACAATCTTCAGTACCTCCTTTCCTGAATCTGCTTTGGTGAACTCTCTGTTGTGTGACATGTCCTAATATATTAATCTATTTTCAACAATTTTACTACCGTTTTGTATTATTAATAAAAACAAACTATTTTCCAAAGAAACTATGCCAAAAAGCAATAAAAGTACACAAATTCTCCGCCCTTCTGCTCAGCAATTTTTAATCCTAATATATGTGGCACAGCTAAATGAGTCATAATGTCAAACGAATCAAAATTCTAACCTTCCCACAACAGAGACAGAGAGTGTGAAGCACTATGTGCTACACAGCAGTAATAAAACCAAACAAATAAGAAAATAAAATGCTCTAATAATTTGACCAAATGAGCTTTTTGAATAGCCTTTCTCCGAGTTGCTAAGATTTCCAGGAATTTGGTCAAATGACTGAAAATATAATCAACATGATGGTAAACAGACCATCTATTTTACAAACATCGCTTTGGGCAATCAGTCAAACTCCAGCATAATGCATTCTGTTTCAAAAATTTCAGATGGATTGCTTATGGCATTTATATGCCCATCAGCCACAGAACTGGTCTGAGCAGCAGTCAGGGAACTGTTTTCCTGGAGCCTGGTAAAAGGCTGCTTATCTACTTGTTATAATTAGTGAGAGCTTCAGTCTGGGAAGATTGCTACTGCAAATTTAGCAAAGGTAAGTCCACTCTATCATTACCTATCCATGCTAGGTAAGTCCACTCTACCACAGCCACACAATCAATATTAACCAATTTTGCTGTTTCTTTTTTTTCTAAATGTGTGTTTCTTTCACTGACAGTACTGACCCAAACACATACTAGGAGAGCAGATCTTTAGAAGTTCAGTAGTGCACATTTTAAAGTGGAATTTGCCGTGATGAGCAAATCCACATGAACTCTCACACTTCTAAAGTCCTTAGAGGTCTCTTTGGGATTACTTTTGGCACTGGACCATATCAGAGGCAGACACAGTTATAATCCATTTGAAAGGTACAAAGCACAGTTGTGTGGGTCTTCCCACCACACCTCCCACTCAAATATCCATGAGAAGGCTGATTTTGATGTGTGTATTGCTACCTTAGCTGACAGTCCAAAGTCCCACCAGGTACCTGGAACCATTCCCTGGGCCTGCAGGGGAGCGTGTCTTCCTTATTTCCCACCACACAGCTTCTCAGGACTCAGTCCAGTTTTCCAGCCTTCACTGCCAACATATTTAATCCTGTAATTCAGTCATCAAAATCACAGTTGGAGTCAAAGTTAAAGAGTACACATGCAGATTTTGTACGTGTGTGTATGTGAATTTTGTCAGGCCTTAGTGACAAGTTACCAGCAAGAAGACCACATCCTTGGTGCCTTGCTTAAGGAGAGGTGGGTTGGTTTTTTCTGTTGTTATTGCTTTTTTGGGCTTTTTTCCTAGCTCTTTAGTATTCCTGGGAACAGAAACATGTTGTGAATGAACCCACTACCCTCTTCTTCTGCAATTTTCCATAAACAAAACTGCAACCACATATAACACTCTACCTTAAGTTCTGCTCCATGTGGAACTGACCATTCTTGGGCAAGATGAGAAATATTAGGGAAAAAATGCTTGTTTGTAAACTTTCTGATTAATCTTTTGACCTATCCATGTGTTCCCATTACAGCATCCTCCAACAGTCACAGTTTTGCCATATTGTCTGGAACCTAAGCAGCACAGTGCATCCGCAACTCTGACTCTCTTCAGGAGTAGGTGACACCCTTAAGTGACAATTCTGTGCTTCACAGATCAAGACTTCATAACCTCTTTGCAAGTAACTCACAATTCATCTTTTCTTTCTTGGGCAGAGTGACTAAAGCATGTAATGAGAGCTATGGATTTAGGAATACAATGAGCACCTTCATGTGGAAATTTGGCTGTGTGGACTGAAATCTGCTTTCATCAGTGTAACTTGTTAGAACTTTCAAAAAGTCTCTCCTGTTTACAAAACTTACAGCATTAAAAAAAATAAATAAATTGAGAAACATTAGACAAAGTTACCATTTTCTTATTCAGAGTTCATAGCTTGCCTTTAAGCCTACAGAAAGTGACACTGAAAAAAGTAAGTAAAAAATCATTATGTACTATTGAGTGTGCCTTAAGCTCTAGATCTGCAGGCTTAAAAATGTGGTTAATTTTACATATACCCACATTCTTGTTGATGTTTCTTCACCTAAGTTAAATCAAGAAGATATTTGTAATCTTAAGTTTCAGCACTTGACTATTGACAGGACCAAATATGAGTCTGGTACTGCCCCTTTACCTTTCCAGTTTTCCCCCCACTCAGTCCAGGACTCCCTTCTCATCATCTGTGGAATTTGGAACAGGACTTTTCTGATGCTGGACCAGAGCCTTTATTTGTTTATGGAGTGATAGATATCTAGACAACAACAATAGTAGAAATGCCATCAAGAAATTTTACTTCTATTTTCAATTAAAATAAATTAAACCTTTTACTAAATAGGGGAGAGAAATCAGATTCAACAGTTGCTAGCCCTTTTGAGTCAAATTCAATGGATTCCCTCTACATTTATGAAAAGGAAATAGAAAGTTGCATTTATCCATCTCTCTATCTCCCTCCTTCATATTGTTTTCTTTTAAACCTTCTTTCTTTTCCTTTTTTTTTTTTCTTCCTACTGGTTACTTTACCAGTAGGAAATTTCAAGAATGGCAGAGGAAGAGGTGGGTGTACAGCTCTCTCTGCTCCATACAGCAGTAAGCAGAATCAAGCAGTGAGGCAGGAAATAGCCAGCTGCATTTTGCAGCCAGGACTCCCACTCCTCAGCCTGAGTCATTGCAGAGCTCCCTTGAGTGCTGTGCCTCTGCCCCACAGCTCAGCCGAGACAGAAGGCTTCATCTGCTCAGTCCTGCTCCAGGAGCAGAGGAGCAGCCCTGGTGCTGGCCTTCTACCAGCCAGTGCACACTGCAGTCATGAAGCAGCCCCAGACGTGCCCTGTCTGAGTACATATTCATCGTTTCAAAATAAAAAGATGCCACAGCCAACAATAGTATTGCCTCCTTGACATCCATACACAGTTCAAGAACATTAAAACTATTCCAGCCTCCTCATCTGTTCTCTTCTGGGAGCAGAAATAAATGAGGTTTACATTAGATTATGTCTGACTACTTACACTGCCAAATGTTTGGAGACTACAAGTGCCTAGCAAAGCTCAAGCACATTATGATACCCCTCGGGGAAGTGGGGCTTTCTCAAGGTCTCTGCTGGCTCTTTTCTTTTACCTCACACTTACCTTAAATACAGCGTGAGCGGAGGGAACTCTGCACCTCCCACAAGGCACTCAATATGGGAAATGATGATGCCCATAGACAGTCAGCACCTAAAACACACATAAGTTTTCAGAACAAAATCAATACTTTATGCCCTGAAGCAATTCTACAGGCCAGGACAGACTGGAAAATTAGAATAATAAGCTGCCTGTGAGTTGCTTTACTAAATGAGAAAGTTGCATTTGTGCAACTGTCTCTAAGACTTCGGGGTTTTGCACGCAGACACCATTTTCTGACATCTGGGAGGGAAATGCGAATTCTACACTTGCCATGTATAGGGTCCCAATCAGATCTAAGATTTAACAGCAATACTTGATTTAAGTCCAATTTATTCGAGATTTGAGTTAATCATTATTTTTCAAAAACAACAGCTGAATGTTAGACAGCAGTACTGCAAGATGTATGGAAATATATATGTAGATGATGGTGAGAAGGAAAGTAGTTTTCCTACGAGACCTCATGTGCAGGGAAAAAAAGTTACTCTGTAAATCTGCAAAAGGAAAAATGGGACAGGAGAATGGTATCTTTTGGCTAATTGCAGCATACATCTGGAAAATTGAAAAGAACTAAAAGATGTTCAGCATCTTTTAGTTTCCCAGGTTACTAGCCTATAAAACAAAAAGCAGGCACAAAAATTAACTCGGGCACTGCACCACTGCATGATTGTCTGCACTGGGTTGAAAGTGCCACATGGAAGTTCAAAGTGATAATGTAAAATACAAGGGAGAAGGGAAAACTAGAGGAGAAAGGAGAAAAGTTCTGTTTCAAAAGACTTTCCAGTAACTCCTCCACACACACACACTTCCCTCACCTAGGCTAAGAGCTGCTTTCAGATGATACAGCCACAGTCCCTGTCTTCCATCTCAGCTGTCACTGATCTGAGGCTTTTTGCCCATTGTTAGATGGCACATGCCATGTGTCAGACAATGATTTTTTTTTTTAGATTCAATTAAAACAAACTTGAGTCCACCCAAGAGGCATTCTGCCCCAGCTGCACTTCTGCTCCATTGTACACTCTGTTCCAACCATACTGGAGACAATAAAAAGACTGGGGATGGAGAGACACACTATCTTTTAATTAAAACCATTTGTATCATGTAAAATACTCAGGACAGAAGCAAAAGGGGTTTATGAATATCAGCTGAAATCAGCCTCACAGAGCAAGTGCCAATATTTACATTTCTATTGCTTAACATTGATTAGGTTGGAAATTATAGCAGTTTTCTGATTAACTACCTGCAGGCATGCACCAGTTTGACCTTTTGCAGGCTAAATTGCATGCACTAAAATAAATTTTTCTTTCTCTCTCTTACTGAGATAAACAAGGCCAGTTACATGACTCGGGCTGCCCTTTTCCTCCTGCCATTCCATATGCAAAGTCAATCCTAGCCAGTTAATCCTCTAATTTAAGAGCAGACTTCTGTATTTTTGTAAGTGATTAGAAGGATTTTGTTTCTTTTAAGTAGTTGTGGGTCAATAATTTGTATTCAGAAAGAAGAGCTAGTAGCATCAAAGTAATATAAGTTTCCTAATAACATGTTTGTGTGAGTACTTCAGAGGTAAGTGAATGAGCAATATCATTATAACAATATCATCAGCTACAATGGCTGCTTAGCATATTTCTCCAGAGAAAGTGGAGGCAAAAAAAAAAAAAAAAAGGAGAGGAGAAAATCCCACATTTAGCAGGTGATCAGTTGTTCTATTTTACAGGTAATAGGTTAGAAACTATTAGGTCGACTCTAGTTATTCACATTTTCAAATACTAGTAAATAATTTGAGAAATATTTAAATTGCATCATTACTCAGACATTCTCATTATATTCTCAATTGAAATTATGCAGATCAGGGACAACTTTCCTGAAATCAGATCAAGTTATTCTGAGACCAACCACACATACTTAGCAGTACTCATTCCACAGAGAATCATAAGGAAATACAATCAATTATTAGACTACAATGCTGAATTTACACAGATGAAAATTACAGCAAAAGTAACAGGCTGGGGTGTTCAAGAAAACAAAAATCTGTCCTTTTTTTCAATGGGAACTAGGAAAGATTTGTGCTCTACTTTATTCTGGGGTGAAATAAGAAAGTTTAGTTGCTACACTAAAACTGAGAAAGGGACTTGATGTTTTGTAACTTTGATTATATCATTTCAGAGAGGAAATACTTTCTGTGCAAAGGCAATTTCAGACCGTGGCTTCTTTGAATATGTAGAATAGGCAGCAGTCATAATTTCCCAATAGAGTACATCATGTCTGAGTTTGTGCAATGAAAGCTTATAAAGCTTATATTCTGTGCCATAACATGAGAGAAAACACAGATCTCTTTTCAGTCCAGGCATGGATAACTCAACAGCAAACTCTACACTGTTGTCAGCTCTAGAGGTGACTGGCTAAGCCCCAGTTGACTGCAGTGATGTACCATCAGTTCTGTAGTCAGAAGGAAACTTTAGAAGAAAAAACACTCCAACAGAGACTTCATTGCTCAAATCAATCAGCTCAGGATCTTTCAAAACTTTCAGCAGAATGGATTCATCTGGAGAAATGCTTGGCAAACACTATCCACTATCACTCTGAGGAACTCTTGTCACAAACACTTCTCTCCTTCCTTTTGTAATAACAAATAAAACAACAATATGCTTGCAGCTTATCACAACTATTTTCCCAGAGAATTGTTGATTGGAAAGCATTTATGTGTTTGCTGATGTTTTGATGAAGGTTTTGTTTGTTTGTTTAAATTTCTAGTGAAATACTTTATCTTTATTTTCTAAAGGATTTAGGTGGTCTAACTTTACCCAACACTTCATCTACCTTTTCCACACAGGTTCTCTCAGTGAGAAACAGAACAAGAACCAGCAGGTTGTGAATAAATAATTCTACTTCAGCTACAAATCACAGATTGAAAATTTCAGCTCTACTTACCTGATATAAACAAAAGCAGATGGCAAATCCTATATTTACCATGACTGCATTAGGATTTATAGGACATAACTATTTGCTTATATCAGTCACTGTTAAATTTTACTGGCTCTTCTTATTAGTATGTATCTGTGAGGCAAAAAGCATTCTAAAGTGATCAAAAGAAACCAATTATTACACAAGAGGATGTTTTCAACTGCAAGAGTAGTTGCCATTTGTTTCGTGGACACTCTGCCACTTATTCAAGAACATAATGGCATATATGGTCAATTCCTTGTCCAGTCAAGGTGCATAGGCATAAAGCTTCATGATCCCTGAAGTACCACCTATACAGACGTACAGGTTTTATCTGTATAGCTTTGCAAAGACATCCCTAACGTATCTGCTGTGAGAAAATAAACTATTTTTCTTAATTTGGCAAATCTGAGAGCAAAGCCAAATAAAAGTGTCATATTCTCACTAAATACTGCACAAAGCCCAGATGTCTTGGCTATGATTTGTACCTGCTCATCCCAGGAAATGGTTTGGCCCAAGAGTTTACTGCTCTGTTAAAAGAGCCAAGCTGGATCCTGTAGAGGTGGTGAAGTCAGAGATAAATGATTCTTCTCTCTGTTTAGCCAAAATTATTCTCAAAAGAAAAAATAAAGTCATGGTTTAATTTCTGTTTAATGGTGCCACTACAGTACATATTAATAAATATTCCTTTTCATTAACCAGTGTAACTTGAGAGACAGGTTTCATTTATTGTATACAAACATACATGAATTTTTTATCAGCCGTGGGTGCCCATTGATACCACAATGAACAAAGAGCAACAAAACCAAAACCCAGACACCATGCACTATATTGAAAAACAGGCAAGGGAAATTTCTAGGAGATATTAATACTGAAAATATAAAAGAAGTTGCACTTCTCAAGGTCGTATCCCATGAGTTTGAGTTCAAAGATTTCATGAAACAGACCCTGCTGGGCCTTGTAAACATTAGGTGAAGGGACTGGAAGGCAAAGAGGCTAACCATGCCCCAGTGGAAATAATTCTGAAAGGCAAATAATTCAGGCAAACTGATGGTAATCAGTATAGCTGTGAGAAAGAGATAAGATTAACTTGGGAAATTCTGGTAGATACCCACCATTATTTCTTTAGTCCATAGCTCAGTGTTAATGTAGTTTCACATCATCCTCCTCTCTGTTATACCAAGAGACAACAAAATCTGTGCCTTCTAACTCATCATTTACAATTTTGCAAGAGTCATTACTAGAGCAATATACCAGAATCGTACTGCCTTTGACTTGTTTTCACATATATCTGAAGGTATGTATAAGTGTGCACTAAGTAAAGCCATAGAGGATTTTATAATCCATATTATTGTATCAATTGTGTATATATACATATAGTGCATAAAACTTGAATTCTGTCGTGAAATGTTTTGCAATATCCTAATTTCAGTTTGAAAACATTAAAGGAGCACTTGCTTCTATAAAACAAGGTAACAGAAAATTAAGGAGGTAATTAAACAAAAAAATAATATGAAAATATTCTTCCTTATATTCTGGTTGCATTACTCCTGTAATATGTTATAGCTATGTGGTACATACCTTTCGGCCTGTAGGGTATATTCAAACCATTTCTAGATCTCAAGAAAAGTCCTGCCAGGGGCTTAGGCCACATGGTTATCCCAGGAACCACCCAGGAGCAGCCTCTGAGTGGGTAAGAGAAACACACAAATCTTAACATTGAGGCAGGATGCACAAGTTTTTTCATTCCAGACCTCTCTCCACCCACTGCTCTTCACATATGCTTGCACTTCTGACCTGAGCCTCCAGCAGTGTGTGTGGAATTTGTACTGTATGCCACAATGTGACTGTGTTACTGTGTTTCCCAACAAGGCTATAGCCCAGTGCATCTCTTTTGTCTTTTCTTTTTTCCTTCTTTTTTTTTTTTTTTTTTGGCATTCTATCCCCTTGCAATGGAAATAAACTATTACAGTTCTTGGGTTTTGTTTCACTTAGGTTTTATTAATCAGCCACAGGTGGGGCAAACATCCTTTCACATCCCTCTCATGGACCCCAGGTTGAAAGTCAAAAGAGCTTTAGTCTCTTGAGTAATATCTTGGTTACTCGATAGCTCCAGCAGCTGAGAGATTCGCTTCCACAGTTGGCTCCTGATAGTCTAACACAAGGGAACTGAAACTGAATAAGCAGAGGATGGTATCTCGGGCCTATGGAACTGAATGACAAAACTCTCATTGCTCCAAAGAGCCAGAAACTTTAGTTCAGGCTTCCATGACAGAACAGAAGATGTGAGCAGTTCCTCCACCACCAATTAGTTTTCCCCTTTCACTTTCCCCAGTTTTCTTCCACTTAAATTGTTTAGAATTAGAAGGGGCAGAGGTATTTCCTTCTGTGGCACAAAGATTTGTACATGAAAAATATTACACCAGAAGCATCCACATAATACTTCCAATATTTCCAAGCCCTGGCATACACAATTCTGTCCTTGAATTGAACATGACAAGGTATACCCACCTAACCTTTCCTGCAGGAAATATGTCCCCATAGGGAAGATGTACTTTTCTGAGACAGGTAACTTTGCTCTTGAGTGAAGGTGATCAGCACTGGTTCAAGGGATTAGCAACATGGGTCAATTAACTTCTGCTGTCCTCACAACAAGAGGAATGCTCACAGGGCCATCTGCCTGCACTCGGGTCTCCCAGATGAACGCCCACTTTTAGCCTATGCCTAAAGATGGCCTGAGATGCGAGTAAAGCAAAAAACTGGAAGAGAACATACATAGATTTCCTTCTACCTTCTTACTTTAAATAATCTCTTAGCTTTACTTTTCCTCAACTGGCCTATGAGACAAATGGGGCTAATTCTGCCCACCTCCAAGGAATATTAAGAGCGTGACCCCAAACAAGGTCATAACCTCTGTGTGCTAAACTCTACACCAGAACCCAGTGCGTGTGATTCTCAGATTAAATATTTTTCAGTTTTAAGTAGCAGTATAAAGGGTGGCACAGAAGAGCAATAAGGTCAATTTCTCTACATACAGAGAACTAAAACAGAAACTTGTGAAGTAACCTGCACAGGAACATAAAGGAAGAGTCAGAAATTTAACCTAGATCTCCAGGAAGTATTTCTTTTACCATGGAGCATATAGCTGTGGGGCAATAACTTTTATCTTTATTGAAGACTCTTGACATAAGACTGAACAAGAGAAATACTCACATTTGTTCTGAAAAAGAAGGACAGAGTACATAATGCTCTCTTTCAAGGGCTGTAAGTTGCCAAGTGAAGAGCAAAAACGCAGAATTAGCATGTGAATTAATGCTATCTCTGTGCTAAAAAAATTAATCCCATGCCATTTAAAACTTTAATTCACAGGCATATTTTTTATCTCTTACAGATGCATCTTGGCAATTAGGGACTGAGTTAGCTACCTCCAAACTAGTAAAATTCAAATTGCAGAGCCAGGTATATGAGGTGATGGTAGGAGTTAATAAGCCAGAGGACAAGCTATACTGCCAAGTGTAACCTTTGACAGGAGGGTCAGAAGTCACAGGGCAAATCTAGAAACAGACCAGTTCTTTAAATCTTCTTGGGGGGTTACAGGAGTGAACTCTACCTGCTATGTTTGGTTTCAACTGGAAAAAAAATCTTCAGTTTTGATTAAGCTGCAATGACTGCTTCAACTCCTGCCATAGACAGATACTGGGCTGTGATAAGAAACCTCTCATTTATGCTACAAGGTTGGCCATGTCAAAGGAGAATTAGCAGAAGAAAGAAGAAACAGATGCTATTTTTCATCAGTTATAAAACTGGGGCTTTCATACACATTCTTAAATTAGTCCTTAAAGGCCAGCATCCTTCACTTTCTATAAACATTTAATGAAAGCTTGGCAAGAGAGTAACTTTAATCCCAAATACCTGGTTATGTATAAACACTTCTACACCATGTTTTCAAGTCTACAATTAAGCCCTAACAACCTGAAATTAAACTTTAGAATTAAACACAAAGTTCCAGAATAACATTATTACTGCTACAATACTTGCATCTCCAAAAGGGCAACAGAGATAGCCTCACCTGACTCACAAAGCTAGCCAGAGCACTGGAAATTACCAATATTTTTCATGAAAATGACTGCAAATTAACTCAGAGCAGGAATATTCACTCACGTAGCTGACAGCTAATTTTGAAATAATGAATGCATTTAAGAGTAACACAGTTTTTAATTGCAAACTTAAGAAGGGAAAATAAGCAACGTGCTGAATAAATTGTTCATTCTGAATGATTCATCCAAATCTAATAACTATCTGTCTCTACAAATATTGTAATAAGGCATAATCTATGAGTATAAAACACCAGAAAGAAACAGGCCACACAAAAATGAAGCTGTATTGCTGCTGTTTCAGTACCAAAGTTACTTCATAACTCTCTGACAATCCCTTCTAGCTTCAGATGCTCCTGCAAAAGCAGAATTTGAACTGTGTTTTGCTGCCATGCGTCATGGCTGAGACCCGCGAGCTCAACTGTAGTCCGACCCTAAAGGCAAAATGAGATGCTTATTCTCTCCTCCTCTCACATTTACCCCTCTTCTCTTTGGAAACCCAGAACCAGAGGCATGGGGGGAAGTCTCTGACTCAAACTGCTGTGTGAGCAAAACTTACAGGCTCCACGTCGCTGCTATATATGGGCTGGGGGGGAAGATGATGGGCCTGTCTCAAAAGAGCCGCCAACCATCACGTCTGAGGGCTCCTCTCAGGCGTCCTCAGCCTAAACATTTTATGGGTTGGGGGTCGGGGGTCACCAACTGTCAAAACAGAGCGCGAGTCACACTGCGCACCCGCGAGGAAGCTGAGCAGACGGCAGAGCTGGAGCTCAGGGGCCGCGCTGCTCAACACGCACCACAAATGGCAAAGCTGCCCTTAAAAAGTAACAGGCTTTTCCCCCCTAAATCTTTCTGATTTTTACAAGTCAAGCTCAAAGTTAAGTGGGCGTGAGTTTTTAAAGATCAATGCACATGTGGAACTAGACTATTCTAAATGTCTTTTTTTTTTTTTTAATGGAGGAAAACAACCATCAAACTTTGAACTGCCAAATTTAACCAGCAGCAAACTCCAAAGCACCAGGTGGTTTCATAAACCCAAAGGTTCATAAATCTTTTCTTTAAAGTTTCCAATTTCAAAAAAGAGCTTGTTCTCTTTGTGGTTATTTTTCAATTTTTCTCCCTCCCTCCCCCTTCTTTCCTGCCTTTGGGCGGATGACCTGCCAACCCCTGACAGCCTTTTAAGCTCGCCGTGCTGGCTCCTGCTGACGCTGCCGGAGACAGGCTGCCCACTCATGGGGCAGCGAGCTGTGGGCATGACTTCATCCACCGGGAGGAATCGCTGGGAAAGGGGCTGCACAGGGGAGCCGTGCTTTCTATTTTTAAACACTGCCTGTCGCATAGCTCAGGAGTGCAAAGAGTTCAAGCGTTCAGTGAATCTGTTCTTGCCACTGCTCGGGCCTTTAAAGTAGTAATAGTTATAGGAATTCAGGCAGTGTAGCCATCAGTCTCCTCAATCTACAGCCCATGGGCTACACATGGTCCATGGGAGCAATTCATCTGTCCTGTGGGGTAATTTGGGAAACTGCCAGGTGCAGGCAGGGGGATTGGGGTTGGATGAATCACCGGTGGCATGTGTTTGATGTGGACCAAAGTGTCTTCATGAAAGATGGCAGCTGGGAATAAACTTCTGCTACAAGCAGAGCAAATCACTTGCCCTGTACCCTTGCTTCTGCTGTATGAGAATTGCCCCTGAGAAAGGCAGCTGTCAGGAAGAGCATGAGGTCTTCTTGGGGCCAGAACCAGCTGGTGGCTGTTATGCCTGTGGGAATACTTAGGGGTTTTACCTATGCATGTATACGGTGAGGCATGTGAGCTGTGCACTCCCAGGAGGCACCAAATTTTCTGTAGATTTTTTTTCTGTGAGGTGAGAAAAACAGAGCTGTCATAAACAGTCCGTCTCCAGTGTTAAAAGAAGGCAGCAAAAAGGCTGGATACTGCTCTTTTAGGTACTGCTCTGTAATCAAGAGACACACAGACACACGGGCCTCCAATCTTCTTAAACTAACAGAAGACAAAGCAGCAAGAGCAGAAGAAATGGTCATAGATTTCTGGCTTCTTTTTTGTTTCCTAATTACACCTCTAAAACCGGCCCACTTTAACACATGCCTCAAATTATGTAATCACAAAATCACTCAGGTTAGAAGGGCCTCAGAGGTCACCTAGTCAATACTCCAACAGCAGCCTGCTCCCTCTGCTCCACACATTCTCCCGCAGAAAGGCAGCACGGAGAGAGAGCTGCAGAAACAGCTGCGGAACCATTAACTTGCTTGCTTTACCTAAGTCAGACAGATGGGAATCTTTAGCCCATTACCACTTCTCTCCTTTAGAAACAGCACCCAACACGTGTCTCAGTAGAAACAGATCACACACAACTGCTCAACTGTGTCGCAGGCCTGGGTGAGGGCAGGCTGTTAAATCTCCAGCCATTTGATGGGTAAGAGTGTCGGCCGATCAGGTTCAGCACACAAAATCACACTGCGGCTCCTCAGATATGACTTACTTAATAATAAATTTCCTATGAAGCCCTCAGGTAAATATCACCTGCTTTTACTGATGAAGCTAATGAGGCAAAAATGTTATGGAATGTGATCAAGGCCACACAGGAATATCAGTATCAGAGCTGGGATTGCACAGCACAAGCTTGGTCTAAGTACTGTAGCCCCTTCTGGGGTTCAGATTATTCACTCCTGTGGCCTGGGCCATGCTAGCTGATGAGGTGTGGCACTGGCCCACAGGCATGAGGCTGGTTGAAGCAGCGGTTTAGATACCAGCAAGAGTCACCCAAGCCTTTCTGTCAATCCTTCAGCTGGGCAGTACTCTTCCCTCTGGAATAAGTGTCACTCGCTTTTTGTTGCAGCTTTCTTTCATCCACTTTCATCCCATGTCTTTACTCTCCTCATATATACAAATATACGCATGCTTTGCCAGGAAATCAAAGAAAACTACCACTTTTTTTTTTTAAAGAGAAACAAGAAGAGCTTTCATGTTTCTCATGTTTTACGCTGTTGTAACTGCATTTGATATGGTCCCATGAGCAGACCTTCCAATAATAATGACTAAATCTACTTCTCTTTTATTTTGTAGGCTATTTAGGAGCTATTTGGAGCTGTAACCACAGTTATCCAGACAGCTCTCACCACATACATGTGGTATTATTTACTCAACCTCCTGATTCATTAAATGTATTTCCAGCTCCTAAGAAGTTTATTATTATTCCTCTGTGGCATCTTCATATTGATTATAATTTCAAAATTCTCTGCTGGAGATCAATGAGTATCCACTAAATTAGGTGAGAGTTGATGGGTATAAAATTGAAACACTGCAACTATTTGCTGTCTACAGCCATCAAAGTAATTAAGATGATCCCATCTCTCCACACTCACTCTCTGGAGATAGCTCTGGTTCTGTGCTGAATTGTAGGAAAAGAAACAGGAGAAAAGACAATTGGTAGACAAGCTAGATAGCAATGGCAAACTCAGCATTTAGAATCTTCCAGCATATTGGCTAGCATGAGAAAGAAGCTATTCTTTTCTGCCATAGCTCCTCCAAAATCTGGGTCCAGTCTTCCCTTAACTCAGGAGTGTTACGGTATTGCTCTCTTGATCCTCTGTCTCTGAGAATTGTAGATCTTGTTGAGAAATAGCTCTCAGACTAAACAAAAGAGGTGATTTGGGCTCAGAAGCATAAAACAACACTACCACAAACAAGCTGAAATGACAGACTCCTCAGTGATACAACTCATGCTCCAGCTTTCATAGCAAGGCCTGAACATCAGGTTTCTCTGGATTCAGTATTACTCACCCACAGTTAAAAACAATTGACAGATACAATTTTATATTACTCTTTCTCTGAATGATCAAATTCCAAAACAAATGCCAGATCTGGATTTGGCAGTAGGGATCCACGGCTGTGCTAGTAACTTAAATACCTCTAGCCCAGATGGCACTTAAGCCTATCTGAAAAATATTTCTGGGCTCCAACTGCAGCAAGCCAGTTTCCAAGGTAGAGAGTCCCCTGGGAAGAACATCACACCAATAGTTTGCATCAGCTATTACTTTTAAGTACATGAAAATATCTAATCCCTATCTTTTCACCCATAAGTAGACTCTGGTCATTTATATATAAATAGATACATATATAAGGCATCCCTTCTCATTCCACCATATGCTGTGATAAAAGATCTGAGCAGGATATCAGAGCTGAGAGAATGCAGGTTGGATCTTGGTGGGACTAGGCTTGGATATGGGACTCATTGTTTCCAGAATTATCCAGCAACCTAGAGAGTTGACACCCTGAGGGAATGATACGTGCCTCTTCTTTATTACAAAGCCTGTTCCAAAAAATATCAGAGTAGCTGGTAGCAAACAACTTCAAGGGAATGTGACATGTAATTCTTGTCCTGCCAAGAATATATATACATTATTAATAATAGAGATCTTCTTGGCTGATAACATTTTTGATAGTTATTAGCAATGAGATAGATAGCTATTCTCAGTTTTGCTGAATCCCTACGTGGATTTTGCCAAGATTAAAATAACAGGATAAGGCAACAGCATACTTCCAATAGCTAAAATTCTGAACAAAAATCACAAATTAAAATGAGTTAAGAAGGCTTTGCCAGAAAAAAAGGTAACTTTCAGGTTCTTGAACAGTGGATCAAAGTGACAGTTAAATGAGGCAAAAAAAAAAAACCTTGTCTCCTTACAATTCTATCTTTCCTATGCCAAACCCTATCAGTGTTCAAAACAGTAGATTTCACTGCTATTCAAAATAAGGATCTGAAATTTAGTCCTTCCTTAAATCCACAGGGGTGTGTTTTAGAAGAGGAGCTGTACCAAACTTCATCCCACAAGATTGCACTAATTCAGTATCATATCAAGACTATCCCAGGGAAGACCATGGAATTTCTCTAACTCTGTCCATAGGATCATATATGCTAAGTGTATGACCTACTGAAAAAAACAGTCCAAGCTCACCTGCCAATGTGCTAAGATTGGCTGGTCTTCCATTAACACAAAGTACAGTATGAAAGGAGGCTGAAAGCAGCCAGATCACTCATTCCATTGTTTGCATAGACCCTTACTCTGTCAAAAGCATTACAGATCAACATGGAGTGTGGCCTTCTAATTTTTCCTGCAACTTTAACTGAGTCTGATATCCGTTACATGCAGTAGGCCTGTGAACTGGGTTTGCATGCACAGGTGCTTGTATGGGATGTTTCTGGTGTGCATGTGACTAGATGTGTCTGTGAAACAAATTTCTGGACTGATCCGGACCATTTGTCCAGAACAAAATGAGGTATGTGTGTGCATTTTATGATGCAAGTACGTGCATCATTTCATCTAGCAACATGAAGACAGGTGGCAGACTAATGAATTTTGGGAGGTCAAACAACCTTTTGTTTTTCATGTGGTGTCACAGCAGGGTATGAATAGAACACATGGAACAGTTGAGAAAGGAAAACCAAAGCCAGTACAAATTAAATAGGGCTATATGATGTGTGGGTGATTCTGCAGGAATTAAAACAGAGATGCAGAATAGAGCATAAGTTTATGTACAGTTTATGCACATGACCTATGCCTTTGTATATGGGCAAGTCACACTCCATCAGGGTTATAGAAATAGTTCATCATTCCAAAGGTATTAGAAGATACAATGTTAAAATTCTTCCTGCAGAAATAGCAACATGTCCCCTACTGATTTTATTCCAAACCTCTAGAACTCATCCCAAAATACCTTAGATTTATCACAAGACAGAGACACTATGGACACCTTCCCACAGAAAACAGAACAAACAGAAACACCAGCAGTACATTTTTCTGAAGGGTTGTATGCTAACTATATATCTTTTCTTCCACTGTCATTTAGAGGCATGTGTGCGTAATGCAGTCCTGGACAATGTGATAGCAATTAGCAATGTGATAGTCTGCTTTTATTCAGAGCCTAACAGGCCTTTCTGAACTGATGTTCTTAGGAAAAAACCTTCAGACTAATCATATTACTCCACAAAATCCCCAGTGGAGAGCACTGAACACGGACATGGGCCTTTCAGATAAGTTAGGTCTATCTCTTGCTGATTGGTCCTTTTACTCATCTTTTTTAAAAAAAACTTCCAGGTTTCATTTCAGAAGGCAAAAAGCAATTTGAAATTCTCTTCAGATGTCAAGGATTTTTGTTGTCTTTTTTCCTCCTCACAGATTCATGTTCTGAATAGAAGAAAATAGAGAAAAAAAAACAAAAAGAAGATAAGGAGAATTTTTTTTAAGCCTTTAAAAGATATGAGGGATCTAAATTAAAAACCTTTGTGAAGTGAAAGGTGGCTGGAGGGAATGTACAAGAATAGTCAGTTACTGCTGGCATGTTTACAGGCTTTGAAGGTTCTTCACATCTAGCCCAGTGAGAATGGTTAACAGCAGTTCTACCTCACACTAAGATTTTATGGGATTAATGAGGTCTTTATTAAACCAAATACCTGCAGGTTCTGTTACTGCCAGTGTCGTTACAAATCCTTCGTACTTGTTCATACAAGGTAGAGAGAAAAATCGGAGCACTGTAAAGATGACTGGCCACTTTGCCTTTCTATTCTTCTGATGATCTCTGTTTCTAATAAATAAGAGGGTTTATTTCTACTGACACTGCTTAAAATGAAAAGCATTTGGGTTTTTTTCTTTGTTTGTTTGTATTTTCTTTGGTTTTTTTTTTTTCACAGCCATAGATTTCTGACTCATATAGGAAAGAAGATTTTGTGGAAGATAAACTGGAACAACAGGAAGAACTTACATTAACTGATTTACCTAAAGATGATTTTTTCTCCAGAAAAAGTCTGGTGTAAAATGAAAAAAACCTTCTGCTGTCTTTTCATCCCCATTTAATTATTTGGAATTGTCAGCTCACAGCCATGTGCAAATAATGGATCCAGCTACAGGATATGTCTACACACGAACTCAAGAGTCATAATGGCAAAATGTGCTGCAAAATCATACCACACTGTTTTAATTTTGCAAGCCAACATGAAATACTCTTTTGCTCCACTGTTATAAAGATGAGAAATAAATATCCAAAACCCGAGATATTCTGTTCTTCGATCATCATTAATTGTAACCTGGCTCTCTTTCTCCTACACATAACTGAAATATTTTTTTGTTATAAGATTTAGAGTAGATTAGAAATCTTTAAAACTATGATTGCATCCCTCACAGAAAATGTGAGTGCAAAAATGCATTCTTTTGATACAGGTCTCTCCTCCACTTTCTAAAGACTGATTTAAAAACTCATAAGTTTAAGGAGGTTGGCAGGTTGTTGGGGTTTTTTTAAAGGAAAGAATATAATAATTTGAATAAAACTTCATTCCTTTAATTAGAACTACTTTTAGTCTATTTTTTAAAAAATTAACTACCTCTGTTTAGCATATTAATTTTTATGAAGGATACAGACAAGTTAATTTTATTCACAAGGAAAATTTTATCTTTTCTGCTGTCTAGAAGTTGGGATGGTATTGATGTGTTTCACAGGTATAAAGCCAAACACTCTTGAAATATGCTCCCCAGGGAATATTAGCCCCAAGCTTTGAAACCACAGCCAAATCAGAAAATCTATAAGGAGAAAGTGATGCAAAGATTGTGCTGCACTCCACTCCCTCCTATTGGGTTGTTGTTGTTGTTGTTGTGTTTTTTGATTTTTTCCCAAGGAAGACTGTAACAATATCAAAGCCTTTGTGCCTTGGGAAGAGCTGTGTTTGAAGAGAAGCTCAAATAATGATTTTATAATCACACTTCAAAAAACTAAAGTAAAATACATAGACAAAACAGGCAACAATTCCTTTACCTCTTCCTGTTTACGCAAAAATCCGTGGCTAATGAAGCAAGCTGCACAGTTTGTTTGACGTTCCTGCTCCGGCTCAGCCACGAAGCTGCACCGCGTCAGCCACTTACAATGACCAGGCACTTCCGAAAATGGCAGTGTCATGACATTTCCATGGTGACTTTGGCCTCAGCTTTACAAATCCCACAAGATCAGGTTACACACTGAGGACTTAGGAAATGAGCAAGAAAGCTCTAAAGGAGAAAAGCTGTGATTATATGCAAATATATTCATTAGAGAGGAGATTGAACAGAAATGCACCTTCACTAATTTTTAATGAATTTTTAAACACAAAAATGTGCTTGCAGGTGTGCAATTTAACGTATTTGACCTTTTAAGGACTGGTTAGAAATCTTTGCTACCAAAAAGTTTTCTTGACTACATTTTTTCTATTCCTGTTTAAAAATATTTCCTTTAAAAGCTTCAGTTGTTTTCATTTTTATTTACAATCATTTATTTCTTTCTTGCTCATATTAATTAATGTCCAATATAGCTACAGCTGTAAGTTTTGAAGTTATAGGCAAATCCTGCCAGATACCCTGGAATAGGTGGCAATCTCTGCACAGACCATGGCCTGTGCCTGCTGTATATATCTATATGTATTTCCATGCATTTTTTACCTTGTAGCAGAATTTCTTTTAATAGCACAGAATATACAGTCACTGAATAACTTCTTTCCCACTTTTGCCTCAAAGAAACCACTTTTAGGAAGTAGGTGAATGTATTTTACTAAGATAATTTCACATGTCTTTCAAAAAAATCTATGCCAATATTGATTTCTAGCCTGGGTTCAATAAATATGACAAGCTTAACTAAAATATTTTAAAAATGAGGTAGAATAGAAAAAATATTCTAGTGACATACTAAATAAGATTTGAGGTTCCGAATTTCCTGTGGGACAGGAGATGCCCAATATACATCATCCCTTCAGGGTTTGTTGGAGTTTTGTATGTTTGGGGGTTTTTTACGTATTAGATCTGGAGACAGTAACAAATGAAGAAAAGAAAATGTGATAGGTTTTGAAATCACTCAGAGAAATCTCTGACATTAAATACTTCCTTAAAGACAATTAAGTAAAAGTCACATTGTTTCAATCTTACTTCCATTCCACTATGAAACAGAATTTTGAGCAGTATCTGCATTTCTCCCTCTGACAAATGCACAGCTAAAAGTAAGATCCTCCCAAAGAAGCAAGATCAGTATAGATCTCTGCCTGTTATTTTGCTTTCAGCTAATACCACACCCCACCCAAAAAATTCTAGTCGCCTTTTACTCTCCATCCAATCCTGACATATATATCAGAAATTATTGGACCAATGAGCATTTCACATGCATTTCACATCAGGAGGAAAAATGCCTCTTCATGAAACGCACTTCTAAAAGACAGGACAAAATTGCCATTTGGCATTTTGTGTTACTACCCATTACTAAAACCAAACACTGCATGCTAAAACAGAAGCATGCTTACCACAATCTGTGGAAATACCTTCCTATTCAAATGTGCTCAAAATCTCTGTCCACACTTCAGTGCTCTTTTCAATGTATTTGCAATTGAAAAAAATCCTCTTACTTTTACAGACCATAGTTTCACAAAGCACTTAAGGAAATATTTTTCCAGTGATGCATTTATCCATAGAATTAAAAATATGCAAATATTTAAACCAAGTTCTATTTCTCCTATTCCCCACTTACTGGCAGGAAAATTTCAGCCTTCTGATGGTAATTTTACTGTTTATTACTTTTTATTAGAAGTGCATTACACAAATATCATACTTAAACCAGTACCAACAATTACCCAGCCCACCAGTAAATTCCACTGTGGCATGCCTACCCTGAGTAAAATCTTGCAACTCATTCTACTTATTCTGAAGAATGATTAGCTGAAATCTGGATCTTATGGAAAATAACTTGATTGTAGCATATTGTAGCTGAACATTGTCAAGGGAAACAAATCATACATAAAAACTAATGTATGCGAAAACAAGCAAAAACCATAGAAATTATTAAAATCACTAGGTCTTCAGTCTTTGGAGTCAATGATGCTCAGTGTGCCTCAGAATCAAGCATACTTTTTCTTGAGGCTAAGAGCTAAAACAGTGACGTTTTTATAGCAGTATCTTGTAAGTCAAAGTGTGCAATTACTTACATACTTCATTTGGACTGGGCTATATCTCACAGCTTTCGAAATTATGCCAACTATGGCACAGCATGTTATTTCACCATCCCAGAAGCAGAAGAAGACTCAAACTGGGTAGGCAGAAGAAGCTGTCACAACTACTCAAAACCTCAACTAAACAGTAATGGTTCCAGTAATCCATTCTAAAGATTTTTTGGAGGGTGGAGATTCCCCTTTGTCTTCGCTTTCAAAATCACTAGTTTTCACCTCTGAAAAAGGAAAACTGGATTTAAGGTATTGGATAAATAATATTACAACCATGTTGAGGCCGACAGCTTTTCTGAAGGCTTCACAGATCCTAAGTTGGAGATGGTTAACTTCTATTCATGAGAAAAACCCATAAGAAGAAAAACAATTAGTTTCTACCCTTGAAATGTAGTATCAACAGAAGCAAGAAATCCAAACAATAGAAGGAGAAAAACAGCAACATTTCTGCACCTGGCATTTTTCTGCGTTCTTGAATCCTTATGCTATGGGCAGCCAGTGGCAGTATATTGTAGTTAATTGTTGGGGTTTTAGAAGTTTTTTTTGTTGTTTTGTTTTCTTTTTATTCTCTTTGGGAATTTTCCCCCATACATGTTTTGGGAGGGGCAGTGAGTGCTAAATACTTGGAAGAAACAAAAGATCTGGCCACAGGGGGAGAGGTCCAGTAGCTGGCCTCTTTCAC
>VXBT01005602.1:337-145443 GCA_013400235.1 Oriolus oriolus | reverse complement strand
CACTGAGTTCTGTTCCTGTTTGTTGTTACTGCCATAGATACTGCTGTTTGTTTGCTTTGTTTATATATATATATATATTTATATATGGTAGTAAAGAACTGTTATTCCTATCCCTCATATCTTTGCCTGAAAGCCCCTCAATTTCAAAATAATAATAATTTGGAGGGGAAAGGGTTGCATCTTCCATTCCTAGGGAGGCTCCTGCCTTCCTTAGCAGACACCTGTCTTTCAAACCGAGACATTAATATAGCCAGTGAGTCTATTGTAGTAACTTAGCAGCCAATGACTACGTAACACGAATGATAACATACAGAACTGTATAAAAAGAAGCTGCTTTGTTAACAAAGGGCTTTTGGCCCTTATTCAAGGCACTATCCATGCGTGCGTGTGTCGTTTGGCCGCTCCAACAGCAACACAACCACACAACATTAAACACTGAACCAGCACAGGCTCAGTCTGCCGCTTCACATTGATACAAAAAGTTTTGTAGCGCATCTCTGTCCTAGCAGATGTCAGATCCTTATCATCCAACCTCTAAGGGTCAGATAAATCTGGTATTGAGTATCAGGCCAGGATACATACTGTAACATGGTCTCTCGATAATTTGGCTGAAGTGCCATAATGCAGTTATGCGTGATCCAGATCAAATTCATACTGCCAAGTTATTTGATAATACACAGATACAGCATTAGGGAGCACTGAGCCACAGGCTTCAAACAACTTCAAGTATCAGGAACAATATACACTAGCCAGCTTTTACTCCATTCTTTGCAAAGTCCCCTGGGTTTTTGCTATCATTAGCTGGAATTCTATTTGGGATTCACACTTAATATTTCATGGTGTACTTAGATGTATGTCATCATAGTGGCAATGTTGATAAATTATTCTTAAAACATGTTCTGCCATTTCATTTTTATTTCTACTTCTGAAATTTTATGAAACCACACTGGTATGTGAATTAAAAGTAAACTGAAAATCTCCCAAAGATTTCCACCTTTTTTTTTCTCCATATGGAATTATTTTTCCTTATGTTCTTATCTGTTTTTTACTAGCCTGCATGCAGAGAGCACACTAAGAAAGGACTCAATTCCTGTTCTGCTGGTTTTGCTGAGACAAACATTTGGAAAAAATGTTTTTAAAATTCTCCTGTTCCCTATATGAAGAAGATGGGAGAAGAAAGAGCCCTTGTTTAACAGAATCCTAGAAAATCACTTAAATTTTGCACAAAAGTTTCATGGACAATTTAGGGAGTAATCATTAAAAACAAAAAAAAATTTAATTTAGAACTATCTAGATTGAAAAAAAATATTCTGTTTATGTTCCTCTTCCAAATTTGTTTTCCACATGTTTGGATGGGGCTTTGAGCAACCTGGTCTAGTGAAAGGTGCCTCTCTCCATGTCAGGGGGGTTGGAACAAGATGAACTTTAAGGTCCCTTCCAACCCAAACCATTCTATGGTTTTATGATTTTATGAAAATTTAAAGTGCTCTGAGGATTTGGTTTTGATCCAGATAAAACAGTTTTGCAACTTTTCAAAGCCAACCACGTCGCAAAGTTGACAAGATAACTTAGCAAATATTCTATAAAAGAAAGGCAAGACCCCCAGGTCCTTCTCCACAGAGCTGCTTTCCACAATATCTACTGCTCTCCCCTGATCTGTCCAGGGCTGGTCCATCATAGAAAGCAATTAGTTTGGCCAAGCATGATTTACCTTTAGCATATCCTGACTTTAGCTCACTACTCCTGATCACCTTCTTGTCATCCATGTGCACAAAGATGGCCCCCAGAATGAGGCACTCCATCACCTTTCCAGGGACTGAGGTGAGGCTGACTGTCTGCTAGTTCCCTGGGTCCTCTTACTTGCCCCTTTTGGAAACCAGAGTGACATTTGCTTTTTTCCAGTTGTTGGGCACCTCTCCTGAGTGCCACCAACTTTCAAAGGTGATTGTGAGTGGGCTTGCTATGGTGTCCATCAATACTCTCAGCACTTGTGGATAAATCCTATCAGGGCCCATGGACTTGTGGACATCAAGTTTGCTTGGTTGCTCTCTAACCCAATCATCCTTGACCAAGGGAAAATCTTCCTTTCAACACTCCTCTACCCTGGTCTCCTGGGTTGGAGACTCCTGAAGGCTGGTCTTGTTCCAGTGCAAAGGCATCATTCAGCAATTCTGCCTTCTCTGCACCCTCTGTTACCAGGGTGTCCCTTCCATTTGGTAACAGGCCCACATTATCCTTCACTTTCCTTTTGTTATTCATGTATTTGAAAAAGCCCTTCTTGTTTTTCTTGACATCCTTTGCCAGATTTAATTCCAGAGGGGCCTTGGCCTTCCTTGTATTTCTCATTGCATGTGCAAAACAAGAACGCAGGCACACAAGACATAAACCCTTTTTCCTTTTTTTTTTAAATTGTGTATCTAAGGAGTCACTCATTTAGATCACATACAGGAATATTTTTTCTGAACATTCAGCTTTGCATGATCTGCACTTGGGGATCATCTTTTTAAAACATAACAAAAATTCAGCATTTCAAGCTTCTGCATCAACTAATGTTCTGTAATTAATGACAGGTACTTCCAAGTAAGTAGAAGTCAAAATCAAGTGATATTACCAGTCTTCAATTAAACTACTTAAGTATTCTGCAAGGAGCTAGTCTATTAGAAAAGATTTTTCATTCTTCTGCATTAGCCATCATTCATACACAAGACTTTGCATATCTCAAAAACTTCAAATAAAGTAAAATGGAATAGGAATATTTGATTTTCCAGTACTGATCAATAGGTCTTAATCAAGATGCCACGGTCCAATTCATGGTTTTCAACCTGATATGAGATGGAAAGATAAGGTTATTGAAAAATGAGCACTAAATATTTTTATCTGTAATATTTATACATCACACATAATGCCTATGAAGTATGAATAATGAGCTAAAAGCTATATAATAAAGTCTGCCTATAGTAAGTCCTGCTTTTGGTATATTGTTTACACTGGTGGTAACAACTACTCATTATTTCCAGGAAAGACCTTGAAGATAAAAGGAATGTGATAATTATAATATATATATATATATATTTCTAAGGCAGAAGTAAAAGACCAAGGGCGATGGAAACATGCTGCTAATCACAGTTGTGCTTTGTAGTTCCTCATGCTGTTCCAGAGGCTTTTTCCTCAGTACTGATAACTGTCCAGCTATTTACAGTGCTGTCTTGAGCTATTGTTAAAATTAGGTAATTAGGTGGCTATTGGGGGCTAGAATGAACTTCCTTTCCATGGTTCAGAGAATAATCAGAGACAACAGGATGCCAAGTTCCATGCGACTTCTTTGGAGTATACAAAGCCAGGTCACTTTCAAAAGGCAGAAAGAAGCATTTTCAGCTACTTTCAAGTTTTTATTCAACTTTTAAATAGAACCAAATTCCTAATTTATAAAATAAAATTAGTCTTTTAATATATTTAATTCTGGTTATTGTAACTTTCCTCTTCTTTCTTTCTCTCACCTTTGCCTTTTTTTTTTTTTGGTACTAGTAAGAAATTATGTTCTTCACTTAAAGTGCAGGTCTGGGAATCAGGAATTTTATTATATTTCTTCCCCCAAGACTTCCTGTGCAGACACAAATAAACTTAACCTCTATGTCAGTTCTCAAACCTGGTAAAAGAACTTCACCTTTATACTTATCTACTTTACAGAGAGTGTCTTCTCTCCGGCCTATGATTCTTGATTGCTGACAATTTTAATCCATTCATGTTCATAGAGCATTTGAGGATGAAAGGTGCAACAGAAGATTAAAGTATATTATTTTGTGGTAGAATGTTTTAATTAAAACATCATGCAACGGTTTCAAATAAACCACTCTCCTGTGATCTACGTTTAAGGTGCTTGTCTACATTTACACAGCAAGAGACAGGGTCTTCTCCAAGCTTGGTCATATGAGGATATTGACTTCAGCTGATGCCGTCAGGCCTCAGAGAGGCCTCCCTCTCCGAAAATGGAAAAGACAGCCTTGGGAGCTTACCTGCTGCCTTTGTTATCTAGTCCCTAACATTAACTAACTGTGTGCCTTATTTTGGCCCCGCTACCAAACCCTCAAAATGCCAAGAAAAGGAGACTAGTAAATGAAAGAATAACAGGTGGGTTGAGAACTGTTCATTTATCTGCTTCACAGGACTCTTCTAATCTAAGATACCAGGATTTTTCAGTCTCACATGTAATCTTATTGGGGCAGGTTTTCAAATGAAGCTGAATTAAATCAAGCTCGTAAACCAGTAACCGTGGTTTAGAAGATGGCTGTTTTTTCTACCATCCATTCTAGAGTTTTTGCTGTGGCCCCATTCTAATATCACTGCCTTCATCAAACTGCCACTTTTCCTGCTGCAGACAACAACTGCTTCATTTAATCAACAGAATCTCAATTTCCAGTAAAGATGCAGCCTCTAAGCAGAACAAACTGCTCTAGCAAACATCCTAGAACTCAGCAGATGTAGACCAACTGTTACTGGTTCTGATTTACTGCTGAAGCATCTTGTTTCCCAAGGAATGCCTTCCCTAAATGCTTTACCTTTCTTCTCCCTTGCTCATCCTTACTTCAAGAATCCTGAAATAATGAAGGATCCTGGGTTGCATGTATACCCTTTCCACAGATATGGAACAAGTTGTCTAAAGGCAAGAAAATTCATTAACACTGTATACCTTATTCATTATGACCATCTAATTTGGAAAGTTTCTTCATGGGTAAATGGACCTGAGAAACTGATGAAAGGTTATATATTTGCTAACATATTCATGCAGATGAGCCTCACACAAGAAGAAAACAGGGCCAACCTGCTGAGGCTGGTTTGTAGCTTACCACAGATGCATCAGATTCGAGAACAAACCTCACTGCTGACGACAGCACATGTTTTGCATGTGGTGGAAATGCCCATCTTTTACGCAGAGGGTTTTTGAGTACAGAAAATAATTTCATGGTTTTGTAGAGGTTGGGTTTGTTTCTTTTTAAATAATGCTAACTTATTCATGAGACATTTCAGATTAAGCAACAAACATATAACTTCTACCTCTTCAATTCTTCTAAATTATTACTTTTTTGATATAAAAACTCAGCCTACATCTCTAAACATCTCTCAGACTGAGATTTGTGCTGTGTAACATATTTTTTAAATGACCAGGAATGTCATACCTATAATTTTACAGATCGTGACTTGTCTTTACAGGAGCCTCTGTTCACTTTACTCTGGATACATTTCTGTACAACTTATGCCATTTCTGTCAATGGGGACATTGTAAACCACTGTTTGCCTCCCACAAATAGCCAGAAATTTAATGTAAGCAAGCCTAGATGGCTGAAGAAACAAGGAAGGATGAGAAGTCTATTGTGGGGAGTGGGAACACCAGGCTAGAAACATTGAGAATACCTGTCTCAGAACTGGAGATTTCTAGGATCAATGGCATTTTCACCCCATCCAGGGCAAAATATTGGCACTCCCTTCATTCAGTCATACTCAGGATCCCACAGCTCAACTTATTAATGAAATTCCCCCTCACAGCTAAAATTAAAAAAAAAAAAAAAAAAAGAAAAAGAACCAAAAAATGCTGAATATGAATGTGGAAGAAAGGCAATTTGATGTTTGTAATTATCGAGGCAAACTCCACAACCTGCTGAATGTATGCAAAATGGACCCTGGATGGTGTATATAAAAGTGGTATGTGCAGAGAATAACAGCAAGTATTGAGGTTTCTTTCTGGTAAAGCAAGTCATCACACAGGATCCCTACCATGAGCACCAAGGGGGCTTCACTGAAAGGTAAGATTTTTGACATTCACCTGCTGATAATTTTTATATTTCTTTCCATTTCTATTGAATTAGGAGGCAGCTGAAACGTAACAGATCTACAAACTGAGGTCTTCCAGCCACTTAGTTTTCCAAAAAGGTCAAAACGTGAAGAAAGGATCTTGATTCCTTTTGTCTTCTAAGAGTACTTTTGCATTGGGCACTGTCACAAAAAATTGGCTTGAGGAATGCCACACTGGCATGTGAAAGTTTGGTTCTGGACTGGTTTGCTAAACCACTCAGAAGGCTATGACTGGAAGTCATTATCCACAAGTCTAGAGGTGATGTAGTAATTTTGAAATTAATGTTTTCCTAATGGTCGTCAACTTTCCAAGCCAACAACTCTCAGGTTTTCTTATTCATAGAGTTATTCCTCAGAGTACTTTCCTAACTGCAGCATGTACCTTGCTCATGGAGGAGGAGGAAGACTTACTTCAGTATTGTGTAAACCCACTTTTTTTCGAATGTAGAGCTAGAAAGAAACATCACATGATATCGTTAGGGACAGTTTTACTGATTTATGAAATACACTTAATTTAGCATTTTAAATAAGTCTAGTGAACCAATATAGGTAAAAGGTCAATTTCCAGAAGTAAAAGTCGCAGAACAAATACATTCATTTACCATTCTCTTTTAATTGTTTTCCATTGTTTTCCTCTGTATATTTTATTTCACTGAATAAAAAACAACTCTGTTAAGTTAATATGAAAAATTTTAAACAGATGAGGCTTTGTGCTTTAGATAATGAGAAGTTCTTTGTATCAGTTTCAGAAGCTCTGGAGGAAAGACAAAAACTATCACTGATTTCTTAGAAATAGGAAATTTAGGGTTAAACTCTAAAGAGCAAAGAAGCACAGCTGCTGGAAATCTTTTAAAGGAACTCCCAGGACAATCACAACCTTAAGAATGACCAAACTACCCTCCCACAAAAATTAATTTTAACTCCAAATGTTTTCAAGGAAGAAAAGGACCTCTGGGAGGAGGAGTAAAAAAAAAAAAAAAAGAAAGAAAGAAAAAACACCAAAGACCAATCTATTTTCCAAAGTTATATATCTGTGCAATAATAATTATGTATCTGTACTTGCACTGTGAAGAAGTTTGATTCATTTTTTTCTTCTGTTTATCACCGTGTTATAAAGTCAGACACATAGTAAGAGACTTCAGAATACACTGTACGTGCAGCACAGGTTACCTCGTCTCCTCAAACTCTGTAACAGGCTCTGCTATGCCATCAGAATGACAGAGGGGAGAAAGGATAAAAGAATTACAGAATTCCAGTGTGCCTGTCCTCCAGTGCTGTTCAACAGCCAGCACAAGGGGTACTCTGTGCCGTGTGACAGCACAACCCAAATCTCCCAGCACCTGGTTCTAACAGCTGCTTCTAAATGCACCTGCAAGTCAATGTGAGCCCATTTTGCTGTGTTTTAAACTTGAACAGGTTTGTTGCTGGTGGTCCTTCTGGTGTCCCACATGCTTCTGACAAAGGAAGGAGTGACCTCTTTGCCAATCTGCCCCAATGGATCTGTCAATTGCCAGCTTTCCCTCGAGGAACTTTTTGACCGAGCAGTTAAACTTTCACACTACATCCACTTCCTCTCTTCGGAAATGTTCAATGAATTTGTAAGTACTCTTTTCCTGAGAGCGAGAAAATATAAAATTGCCATTTAATACTTTTTAATCACAAACATATGTTAACATATAATAAGTAAACAAATATGACTGCTGCACAGACAGTGATAGTCCCAATGGAGACCAAATCTGTATATAGTCCTGAATGCTGCTAAGATCCCCAGCACTTCTATTAAAAGATACCATTTTCCCATCATTCTTTATCTGTGGAACGTTTGTTTTTGCTGGGTGTCAGTTCCACTCTAGAGACTCACCAGAAACTTTTGACCTTTACAGCATAAAAGCAGTGATAAAAGCTATGGAACAACAATTAGCTAGCACAGTGTTTGAGCGGAAGCTCTTACCTTTCTGTCTCAATAATGCCTGTCCATGCTGATCTGCAGGATGAACGCTACGCCCAGGGCCGGGGTTTCATTGCAAAAGCTGTCAATAGCTGCCACACTGCATCTTTAACCACTCCTGAAGATAAGGAGCAGGCTCAGCAGATTCATGTAAGTCCCATTTCTAGTGTCATTCAGTGTAAGACAGAGCATGGGAAGGCAGGGAAGGAGGGTTATGGAACAGTGAGGCAGCAGTCAGAGTGAGAGGGAGATCAACTCAATCACAATAGAAAAGCCAGGAAGAGGAAAGCACCAAAAAGCCAAAGTTGATTTAACATTTGCTGATACTAAGTTACAAACCATACAGCATATATAAGTACCGGTGACTTTCATCATCCCTTCCTTTTCCTGTATGGTACATTTAATCACTGCATCTCATTTCCAGTTAAAATACTGCCTCATGGAGCAATGCCAGGTACCATGCTTGTGCAGTGCTGAGAACACTACAACCTTTAAACCCTATCTTAAAACATCTCATAAACAATATATTTACAAACATAAAAACACATCCCTGTATGTAGACAGAGGTAAATAGTTTTCCAGTAACTCCAAACACTGGCATTACTAAAAAAAGCATTGATTAGATATTCTTGCTGTTACCAGTAGGCAAAAGTGGTCATATCATCATCCAAATACAAAGCCTCTACTGTGAAGATCTGCAAAATATCTGTAAAGAGAAACACACTACATGCACACTTCATTTATAATGATTAAAATCTTTAGTGAAGATGAAGATAATCTTGTTCAGCCTATGCTCATAGATATGATTTGAAAATTCTCAGGAGAAAAAAATAAGCAGAGCTATATAATGCTGTTACAGAGAGAAATCTCTATCAGTTGCATGTTGGTGGTGGTGGTAACTTTGCAATCCCACAGTACCACCAGCTTCTCAGTGTGTCATTCAGAAATTCTATTGGTAGCAATAGAATTCACAGCCCTGGGTTGTGCACCTAGCGAAGAAGAAAAGGTTTAGTACTGTCACTACCTTAAACCATAAGCTTTTTGAATTCCTACTGCCCACAAGAAAGGACAATTTTTAAAACCAGAGAGCTACTGCTGGAAGCACTATTGTTCAAAGAGGAGGACAGATGCGTTACATAGAGGCAATAAAAGCTATTTAGTGGTTTACCATAATGTGCACCTTCCAGTCAGTACTAAATTTAAAAACAAAATAATAAAAATAATCATTGGATTTTAACATCTTCATCAAAAATCAGATAAAGAGTTCTGGGTTTGCTTTCACAGACATGTGACATAGTTATGTTTGCCAGTTTTTAATATTGAGAGTATTCAATTAGATTTTCCACCACGATATGGCTTGTGCAAATATTGTAGAACATGATGACACCAATGACAAACTTCAAAAATGCAATTGCATAGAGGTATCTGAGACAGGGCTATAGGGCACATTCAGTGATAGGTCCTGGAATAAGTTCCTAAATCACAATGTCTGAGGACACTGCTCTAAACATCTTCTAATTTTACTAGAATTTAGCTTTCTTCTTTTAACTGCTTTTCCTTACTATGGGTGAGCAGCATGAAGACCTACTGAATTTAATATTGGGAGTTCTGCGCTCCTGGAATGATCCCCTGGTCCATCTGGCCTCTGAAGTACAAAGAATCAAAGAAGCTCCAGAAACCATTCTCTGGAAGGCTGTGGAGATTGAGGAACAAAACAAGAGGCTTCTAGAAGGAATGGAGAAAATAGTTGGGCGGGTAAGTATTAGGTCCTTAACATCCTTCCAGCCTATTGCTTTAAGGAAGACACATACAGCTCTTCCTACCTGGAATATGAAAGGAAACAGTAGATGTCAAGACAAAAAAGAGAGACAAAATGGTGGAGTCTGAGAACTTTTCAGCTTTCTTCTTTCAGCTTTCTTGTCTTCTGCTATCTTGCACTTTCTAAAGAGAGAGTATGATATGATTGCCGCAGAATAATCCATCCTACTCCCAGTCATGCTTCAGGGGAAGGTGTAATCGTCAGGACTGGCTATGGTCCTTTTATCTTTGTGTATTTTCAATTTGCAGTCCTGATTGTTTAATGATGCATCCCCATTTTTTCCATATGCACATATTTATATATTTGTGTTTTAGCATATTTACATGTATCTGTATACAAATAGGTATTATGCACAGTTTTTGGAAACACATACTGTGCTTAAAACAGCTCTGGGAGTCTGGGCTATTGCAAAGATGTGGCATACAGAGAAGTAACCCTGATATCTTTCATTTCTCTTTTCACACCACACTGGTTCCTCTGGACTCTGTGTCAGACTTGGTTCCCCCTATACTTGTAAGTTTAGACAACAAGGCTGTTGTCACACAAAACCCATACTTGAACAGTTCTTGTTAACAGCAATTGAAAGCTTTCCTGAATAAAACCAGCTCTTGCTTGTTTATTTTTAAAGGGGCCTCTGTTAGTTGCTGAATTTATCATTCTATCAGTGAGTTAGATGTTGACAAGAGGTTCTGACTTCACTGCTCCGAACAGCTGAACAGTGTGAAGAGTGCCACCATCACTGCATCCACCACTTTCCACTAGATCACTCATGGTCTCTCTTTCAGTTAGGTGTCTCTTCACTCAGAAACCTTATACCATCCAGGCTACAAATACATTTATCTGTGTGGTCATACACATCTCTATCACACATCCGCATGTAAAAAGGGTGCAGGTGAGGATCCAAGAGTAAGAAGTCAGGTGCTGCTCCAGTTGCCCTGTCACCACTTTCTCATTCACATTATTTACAGAAAGTGATAAGACTGGCTCATTCATTTGTGTCAAGACACATTTTTGAGTCATAGTGGGTCTACTTTTTCTGCCTTTTGCTTAAACTGAATGATAGCGGCTCCACAGATACTCTCCAATGTATCTTTACGCAGTACAACTTATGTGAAATAAGGATGGTGCACAAGCACCAGTAGGCACAGACTTCCTTCCTGCTATAAAAGGTAGATTTATGTGATATGAGAAAATTAGGGATTGTCTTCAAACAAGGAGACCTAAACCAATCTTCACCTCAGATACTAACTCACTACATGAGTTCCTACATGTAGCTTTCTAACATTAGAGGTCATTGTATCACTCAGCATTTTTGTAAATGGACTCTGAAGTCCAGTACTTCTGAACGTGTATTATTGAGAGATTTGTCTGATAAGGGCTGAGACAAATCTGTTTGTTGCACACAAACAACTCCTAAGAACAAGTGTTAACGAGGTTTTGAAGGTGGAGGGAGCCAAAGAGAGATATCCCTGATGAGTCCATGCATGAAGGAAGGTTTGGTTTCTCTGCCAAGTCAGGTTTCCTTGAATATTGGTTAACACACTAGTACTCCTAAAACATTACTGAGACAGTTATGCTTTCTACATGTTTTAGGGGAATAAACTGAAAAATCTGAAAAATTCATTCAAAATCTGAACAAAGAGGTACGGAATAGTAGATTCAGTACATAATATATTGTACGGAATAGTGTGAGCCACAACAGAAAGCACATTAGAAGCCATACACTAGTAACTAGCATTCTTCAAGGACAGTATTTTAAATGCTGCCTTATACACCCAGTCAGGTTCACTATCATTTACTATTAGTACCACTTTGTGTGTTTAGGTCCATTCTGGGGAGGTCGGAAATGACATTTACACTCCGTGGGACGGACTTCCATCCCTGCAGCTTGCCGATGAGGACTCCAGACTCTTTGCCTTTTACAACCTGCTGCACTGCCTCCGCCGAGATTCCCACAAAATCGACAACTATCTCAAGGTTCTGAAGTGCCGCCTGATCCACGACAACAATTGTTGAGTACTCATGGGCCCAATCACGTACTGAAATCATTCATCGTGTGTTCTTGATGCTTTGCCACTTTATGAAAAGTCACACTGTGCAGTATCATCAGTAACTTTCAGGCGTGTTTGTATGAATGCTGGCTTCAATGCTAGCACCACAGTGCTTTAAAATATTACCAACTACTTGTATGACAAGAATACACTTTTCTGTCTAATCTCCTCCCCTAGTAGTACTTCAGTGATAAACAGGTCATGCAGATACAAATAAAAATGGTCTTAAATCCAAAAGCACATGACGCTGAGTGTTATCTGTGAATAAAAAATAGATGGTATGGTTTATACCTTTAACAGTAGTTTCTCTTTTGGGATCTCAATCTCCAGTTACTGATAACAGGATATCTTGCTTGCATTGGTCTTTATACGCACTCCAAAAAGAGAGGAAACAAAAAGGAGGGACATAAAACAGCAGATGAATCTCCTATTACACTAAACTACCCTAAAGTGAAAGTATGGCCTGAAATCCAATCTGCTTAGATCAATTATTTTACTCTGTACAAAAACCTGTCAAAGTAGGGGAGAGAAAGGGTAAGAAATCCATCCAGGCTAACATAGCCATTGATTCCCCCTGCAGCTCATGGAGAGAGAAGACACATCCAGAATTTTAAGGACAGAGATACAGATATATCTATGTCTCTACTGACTATTCAGAGAAAAGCCATTTCCAACAGAAAGTTCATTATATTTGAGGTAACTATTTGAGGGCAAAGGAAACAACTGGTTTCAGTAGGTCTCAAAAGGAAATGATGGGAATTCATATCATATCATATCATATATCATATCATATCATATCATATCATATCTCCATCTACCTTTCACATTCCTCCCAAGCAATGTGGTGGTTGCAGTTACTTGGAGAACTTTGAAGCCATGAAAGGGCACCAGCTGAGCTGAGGTGTCTTTTGTCCTAAACCCAAAGAGTCTCCATTTACTTTGACTTTGAGTCACAAAGTTTTCAGGGCACTCATTTCAAAACATTATGGTTACACACTGAAAATTTGGAAAGACCAAAAAACAACTGACTACTTTTGAAAGAATCTGGCTTACAGTCAAACAGTAAGTAAGAAGCCAAATTGCAACGAAAGCCGTTGAGCATACCTATATATTGCCTTTAAGCAATAAATAAACTCAGCCTTGGCTTCATCACACAGTTTTAGCAAACAGCTTAATTTCCAGTCAGCTCCTCATGGAGCTGGCTTCCCACTAGACAAGCATGCTGCATTGCTCCAAGTTGGAGCCAGCTCAGAGGAAGAGTGAAATACCAGAGAAGATGGGTTTGAGGGCTTAAGCCTTTCATTACCATAACAGAATAAGCACAGCCATAATAGGTATTTGCGTAAGAGATTAGATAATACCAACTGCCAGAAAGGTCTCATTTTAGCCATCTCTATAAGAATGCAATGATACTGGCATTTCTAATTGTGTATATATATAATGGCCTTTTAATCTCTTCATGTTTTCAATTATTGATTGCCTCAGGCTTTTTCTGCATAAGTATACACTAAGCCAAATTTTAATCTATAAAAAATCACCTTTACAGTAAGCAAATCCCTTATAGGAGAGTCACAATTGACATATTTCATAAGCTCTGAAATAGCACAAAACCTGGGGCATATGCAACAGCATTTTAACAACACACAGCTGTACAGCACAGTCAAGGAAGAAAATGGGTAAAATTTGCCAGGCAAAATGCAAGTGTCCCAACTAGAATTTAAAATGGTTATAATATTCTACTTTTTGTTATAATGCCAATGGAGGAAAGAAAAGCATTTTAAAGGAAAGGAAAAAAAAAGAAAAAGAAAAAATGTCCTTTGTAATTATCATAAGTGCTTAGAATTACAGTGTGAGTTCTTATTGAAAAGAAAACATGAATAATGGGACTAGTCTGTATTGAGCTGGAAAAACGATTATGTCTCACTGAGCAAACTCCTACCTCAGAATCTCTTTAGAATTCAAAAGCAACTTGATTAATAGGGCAGACATTCATAATTTTACACTTACATGACTAGATCTAAAACAATGACTTTCATTAACTGCTTAAAAATTACAGTGCTAAAACAATTGTTTAAAACTTGCATGCACTGGCTTTATTACAGCCTATTTTAGCACAATTATGAATGTTTTAATTTCATAAGGAAAGATACAAGAGAATGACAAAAAAAGAAACTAAACAACTGAAAAGCTATCTGTTTTGCAGCTGCTTAGCTAAAGTAGTATTAAAAAGTGATCTGGTTAATATTCTGAGTCATCACAGCTGTCACAGAGACAGAGAGACAGAAGCCCGTGAACACATTCAGAGCTACGCCTTCCCTGTGAAGTGCTCTGCCATGGACAAACCATGCAGACTCTGAATGCTCAAGCCACAGTGTAGGTCAGTTGGAAATTCTATTTCGTAGAGTTGCTAGTAGGAACAATATATACTTATCTTACTAACAGATAGATATTAGGAAGAAGTTCTTTACCATGAGGGTGGTGAGGCACTGGTACAGGTTGCCTCGAGATGTTGTGAATGCCCCATTCCTGGCAGTGTTCAAGGCCAGGCTGGGCTCTGAGCAGCCTGTTCTAGCAAGAAGTGTCCCTGACCACAAGGGAATTGGATCTTTAAAGATGATCTTTAAGGCCAGTTCCAAACCAGGTTAATTTTATGACTCTGTGATTCTAACTTTTTGTCAATTAGTGCATGTTTGTGAGTCCTGAGCAACTCTTGTCTTTTGTCCAGCAAGAAATTACATAGCCAAACTCTTATTTTATATAAAATTGAACTTAAAAAAAGCATGTTCTTTCTAAGTAAAAGAAGCTGATATCAATAAGCATTTTTTCCAAGTGTAATAACTTATGGCTACTTCAGAAAATGGCTACTTTTCTAATTATTTATTCAGTGTCAAAATTGGCCCTATTTAAGACTGTGTTCATACTTTTAATTCTGTTCATTTAAGATTGCATAGTGACAGGAATGGAAAGCAAAGGTCCACGTAGCTAAAATATAGGCTCCTTAGCTGAAATATAGGTTCTGTTCCCTTTTAAAATTATATTCAAGCTTCCATAGATGGCACTAAATTTAGGATAACACTTTGTGACATGAAATCTAAATGGTATGAAGTTTAGGCCAATTCATCACTGAGAGCATTTATCACTGAACACAACAGAGCAGCAGAGATACACAAAACAGAAATCTGACTTGTTATTCAACACTTGTTTCTAGACTCCAGGATGATAGGTAACCACTGGAGCAAACAGAAATAATTTTGAGGATGATTTTAAAGCCAATAAGGGAAGATTTTATTGACAGTATATGTCATTTGGAATCAGCTGCTTAACTAATAATGTAATAATCTTTCTATCATCCTTTTCTTCCCTCTATTTCATTTGAGATCCTACAAAAAGCCTCCAGTGTTTTAACTATAACTTGGCAATTCATCTGTACAATAGAGTTGACCTTTAAAATATTATTCCAAAGACAATCCACAATTCTAATAAAAAGGGATACACAGTGTAGAAACCACACATATCTTCTAAATTTAATTTCTGAACAACAGAAATTCTCTGAGGGCTACATTTTAAACTGAGTCTGCTTATTATAAATGAAACACATACAGGCAACAAATTATGTCAGAAATGTAAACTCAGTAATCATACTTATGCATATATCCATACACTAAAGAAATCTAGTAGTACAATCATGCATGGGAATAACATCACAGGCATATGCATTCCCGCTGAAACTACCAGGTTTGCTGATCTGTAAAGCTATTAACATATATGACTATTTCTGTCTCAAGCTCTTACTGACTTGTGCCTGCAAATTACTTTGCTAAATCTTGAAGACTGATGTTGAGCCTCAGTGTTCAATTCAATCGAAATTTAAGATTGACTACACACAGGTTTGTACTAAGCACTAAAAAAGGTTTAAAAACAACAGTTTTAAAACACAATGATACCTTTTTGAAGTTCTCCATGTTCATATCCATCTTAAGGAATGAAGCTAAATTCAACATCAGTCTCAGAAAACAGTACAAGTGTCAGCCATGGTTTTCCAACTTTTTTCCCCCAAACAACTCAACGACTACCAGGTAGCATTTTAATAGTATCTATTATTGTTGGGATTTTAAGGCTGTATTTGGATATATCCCCCCACAACTAAATATTTTTTTTAAATTAAGTTATTTCACAGTGATTTTCATTTCCTTTCCTCTACTCAGCTATGGGGAGTAAATGAAAACAGACAAGCAATGGTGCCTAATGTCCTCTGAATTATATATTTTTTTCCTTACAGTGAAAGCAGTACCAACTGTCCTTATTTTCAGTGAAAAAAAGTAAGAACACAGAGACTTCTCCCATTTGACTTTTGGAACATACAAAAAATGCAAGGCCATTTTGAAGGATACAGAGCCCACCTTCCAATCTACAATTTTAATGTGCATTGAGGAAAGTAAAAACCCATGTTGCTTACATTGTCACTAATTCCTTTTTATGCCCTTTTAGTCACCCACAAATCCCATGCTAACATTCTTGAGTTTGAGAAGACATGTCTTGGACACAACCCTTTACTGCAAATTCCAATATTTTCAATATTCTCAGTATTTTCATTTTTAAAAAAATAACAACATAGACAGTAGACAAAATTTGTTAAGGAACACTTTTACAACAAATGCTTCACTAAATTTCATCAAGTCGGCACCAGAAAGTGCTTTGCCAAGCATAAAATTGAACAGTATTTACCGACAATATTAAATAATAGTAGTCTCTCAAAAACAGAATTTTCTTATCAAACATCACCACACTAATTATGGGAACAGTTTTCCCTTTGTAATAAATGATAGGGTTCATTACACTGAAGAGTTCAGATCACTTATTAATCCACAAGTGACAGTGTGAGTCATCAAAAATGCTAAGAGCACTCACTCTAGCATATCAAAGAAGCTGCAAAGCTCATATCATTTGTACCATATACCACATGTTGCAAAGGAGTTTGCAAATACTGAACAGATAACATGCATGTGCACTCAGTGAATAGGAATTGATTCATGCACTAAATGACTAACTCTAAAAATATTCCCATTCACTAATGCAGTATTTTTCTCTGTCAAGATGACTACCTCCCTCCAGCTTTCAGTGTCAGATAAGAATACTATATATTGAACAGTATTATCAGGATTATCAGATTCACAGTCATCAACCAAGTCACTGTTACTGTACACTCAGACAGAAGAATAAAGGAGCCCTTCCCAACAAGGTCCTGCTCTGTTTATTTATAATTCAAACAAGTAGGAAAGTGTGGTACATAACATTAGCTTGTCTCTCTGCCATTGTTTTCACTCTTTTGCTAAGGTAGAAATAGCTCCTGAAATATATATAGATATTATTGTGCTTACCTTTACTGACTTCATGTTTGAAAGCATTGTGCATGGTTTGCAGGATTAGGCCAATAATCACACATGACAATAGGCTCTTTCTTTAGCCAGATGATTGAAATAACAATAATCTTCCCCAGGACCCAGTCTTGGGAGATTTCCAGCCTGATTTCACGGATAAAAATAGTTCATAAAGCACAAAAAACTTTCCGAGCTTTTGATGATTATCCAAGCCTAACTAAAGCCTCAGAATCTTTTGGATGTTCCAACATCCTGGATCTACAGCACATGTACTATAACTTAATATGACAAAAGGTACTTGAACTGATTGGATTTGCATGGTATCTTCATGAGGCCCATGCAATAGAGACCATGGGTCCTCATGTCAATGCTAATGTAATAAGCAGCTCAGCATTTCTTTAGAGTGTTTCTTGTATTATTTGCAAGGAATTTGTTCTCTGTGTCTCTGTCTCATCAAAGTGAGAAAATATAAAGGATTCTGTTCTTTATCATCTCATACTAGAAAATACTTCATGGTATTAGAAAATACTCTCATGCTCTCTCAAGGGCCACAAGATGGAAGAAAGCACAATGAACAGGCTGAGTTTATTGAGAGATTAGCTTTTGATGTATGGTACCATGAAAAATGTAAAGCAAAAGCATCAGAAATGGTTTTCAAGAAGGTTAGGATACCCATTTATTTTTATTTTCACTTGAGATTCTATCTAAGTGAAACTATTGTTTAGATGAATAAAAGACAAAGAGACTAATATCAAAACAAGTGTTGAAGCTTTTAATACAGTGTTAGTAGCACTGCTTCACAAGATGTTTTTGGTCTGCTAGAAAATCCTCCTTGTGCATGTCATAACTCAGGAAAAGAAAAAGCTACACTACTGCTGTGAGGGAGAAGAGATACCCGTGTAATTATTTATACTGTGCACATCACCTTAATATCAAGCCACGCCATAACTGGTATAGCCTTTTTATCAAATGGATTATGAATCCTGTCTTGGTCTAAATTGAGGGTAATACGTATTTTACTGTCATGGCATAAATGTAACTAGGGGCAAAGAGCAGAGCAAAGCTGTAGAATGGTAGCACTACAGTCTTGAACATGTACTACAGGTTTTAGAGAAACAGTCAAGAAACACCTCCAAAGCATGCACTGAATCATAGAATCCCTAAATGCTCTGGGTTGGAAGGGACCTTAAAGATCATCTTGTCAAACCCCTCTGTGATGGACTGGGACATTCTCTAGATCAGGTTGCTCAATGCCCCATTCCACCTGACCTTGAACGCTTGTGATAATGGAGCATCTACAGCTTCTCTGAGCAATATTTCAGCATCTCATCACCCTATTTTTAAAAAATTTCCTCCTTTTATCCAATCTAAATCTACCCTCTTTCAGTCTAAAACTGTTGTCCCTTGTCACTACAGGACAAGACACCCCGTTTATATACTGAAAGGAGACAACATGTTCTCCCTGGAACCTTCTGCACTTCAGGCTAAACAGCCCCAACTTTCACAGCTTTTCTTCATAGGAGAGGTGTTCCAGCCATCAGATCGTTTTTGTGACCCTCTTTTGGATTTGCTCTAACAGTACTTGTACTGGGCACCCAAAAACTGGACACAGTCGTCCAGGTGGGATCTGGAGCAGAGTAGAGTGGACAGAATCACGTCTCTCAACCTGATGGCCAAATTTCCTTTGATGTAGAGTGTGATTGACTTTCTGGGTTAAATGTGCACATTGCCACATCATATTCAATTTTTTAACCACCAGTATCCCCAGGTTCTTCTATACAGGGCTGTCCTAAATCCATTCTTCCCCCAGATGCTGGAGTTTGCCATGACCCGGGAGCAGGACTTTGCTCTTGGGCTTGTTGAACCTCCTGAGGTTTACATAGGCTCACTCCTCAAGCCTATCAAGGTCCCTCTAGATGGCATTCCTTCCCTCCAGGAAATCAAAAGATGAAAAATGGTTTTTCATGCCTCAGAGATGAAAGATAGTTTTGTTTGAGTTCTAACCTTAAAATCAATCAGCAATACTTCTATTATATATACTTAATGGCAGCTGGGCAAACTGCATTTAAATTTACTCTCCAACAAAACAGATTTATATGGTGGACAGAGGTGGAACTTATGAGGTTATTCTGAAAGCAGAAACTTATTTTATACTAATCCATATACATAATCCGTATGCTGATCCTTTTCTTTGTTGTTGCCGTTTTTCTGTTAAATGCAAAGTATATCACATTTCAACTGTACATATTGAAGGCATAAGGAAAATATAACACATATGCACCTCTTTCCTAGAGCTAGTTTCAAGCAGGTAGATATTCCCAAAAAGAACACAAAGTTAAGAAAATCTTAAGAAATTGGTTTTTTTACGTTTACCATCTCTTTTTTTTAAAAAAACCATGAAATGTAATTTTTAACATGCAATGAACATGTAGTAGGAAAGTTGACTTTTAGCAAAGAAAAGTCCTTTCATTTGGTTTCAACTTTTACTTCCTCACAAATACAGAGACATTCTTAATCAAGACAGTCAAATGATGTTTTGGGATTTCTTCCCATATGTAGATTGAAATCCATTCTGGACTCACATTTTTCAGCAAGAAAATGGAAATTTTCAGTGAACTTACAGCTTTAATAGATAAGAAGCATGTCATTTCACCATACTTTCTCTCATGAGAAAATTTCCATCAAACCACCATTTTAACAACAGTTCAAGAAATATTTCTCAGTGGAAAAAGAGACTGAGAAAACATTAAGCATGACCACGTGCTACGCAAAAGCTTTTGAGAAATGCAATGTTGTACAAAGTATATCAATACATAGTCCAAGATGAAAACATAACTGGCAACTGAAAAAGAAGAGTGATGAACATAATAGGGCTCACTGTCATAATTTTTGAAAAACAAACCTTTTTCTGGAGTCCAAATATAGCCGCAATTCAGCTAAGTAATACAGACATTCAAGTAACATCCAACAAACATAACTGATCCGGTAACACTGTGGGTAAAAAAGAAAGACTGTCCCAAACCTTATCCCTTTGATAACATCTACAAAGCAGAAATACACAAGGATTCCATCAAAGAAAAGTGGATTTTATTTTTCTCTCTAGATAAGCTCTTTCTCTTTAGAAATTAGCAGACACTTCCCTATTCGCATTTAGTTATATGGGGTTGCGAGTTATTAAGATTTCTCCAGCAAGTCCCTTCAGATGGGTTATTTCTTTCAAGGGAAACTCAATTTCAATCACAAACTGAAAACACCATTTCCACCCCACTGGATATTTTTAAAGAGCTTCCCCCTTTATCACCATCAAACCTATGGACTTCGAAATGCTGATGGAATTAAACTCAAACTCTGAAATACTGCTTTAAGCAGCCATTGCAAGGTACTGAAAAATGTTAACAATGAAGGATTAAGCCCATTTTACTGCATCTCCAGGGTCTGAAGAAAAGGCATCTCTGCAGCTCTGAGCCAGCACCAGGCACTTCTCACTGAAGTGCACAAGGCTCAGCACTGTCCATCAGGGCGCACAGTGCCCAGTCTGTGCGGTGTTCATCGTCCTTACAATACACCACAGCCACCTGTGGCACCCCTACTTTCAGGACCGTGGCTGTGTGTGCCTAGGCAAGCCAGCAACAGGAGGGAGGGCCAAGGCAGAATGCCTGGGATGAAGGGCACTCAGTCATTCACCCTGGCACCTGTGGGTACAGAGATGCTGGTGGCCAAGGCATCCCCCTCCCTGCAAGGGCTGTCCAGAAGCTCAGGGCCATTGCCACCCCCGGGGCGTGTGGTGAAGTCTGACGGGTGTTAGAAGTTGGAGCAGGGGGAAAGATTTTCCATCAGGCTACAGGGATCCATGCACACATATACATCATTGTAAATAAGGGGGGCGGGGAGCAACCCCAGTGCCACACGGCTGTCTAATTCAGAACGTTCAGCAGTTTTTTTGTGGGCTGCGGCGTGGCTTTTCTTTTCACGAAACTGACAAAATCTGGCAACAATGCACCGTGTAAAAAAGTGACATTTTGACTCTAAGGAAGGAATTATTTGCAATTTGTTTTGAGCAGAAGCTTAGCTCGTGTCAGATGTGAACCTCCAGACAATCATTAGTTTAAACTGCCTGCTATGTGTTTAAAAATTTCAGTCAATTTAGAGCTGATCTGAATTGCAAATGGGATGGTAATAAGCCATTAGGGAATAACATATCTCTCTCACACACTTGCAACCCTCTGCTTTAAGGGGCCTCCACTGCACTCGAATATGAAAATGCCACTTTAGTCATGCCCATTGACAACAAACATGCAAGTGTAGTGTCCAGCCTTGCAGAGCAGCACTTGGGAGGAGAAGATCAGGAGTGGCCAGAGGAGCAAAGGAGCAGGTGCAGCCCCGACTGTGAACAAGAGGCAGCAGTCAGTTTTACACAGAATGGAGAGAGTGGCTTGCCGATGGCACAGTAAAACATGGGCCTGGCTTATGACTAGCACTTGGTGATTTGGATTTCTGAGGATCTGAGGCATTTCTCATCCTCTGTGAGATCCTCCATTTTTTGTGAATGAGTGTAGGCCTTGCATCACCTAAGATTTTCCAAACAAAGTTACCTGTATTTCCTCAAAATTGGCTGCCTAACAACCTCCTGTGTTCAATGAGTGAAAAGATACATTTTTTAAATTCTTGAGCTTTCAGCTTAAGATAGGGCTCTGCAATACACAAATCCACTGATTAAGAAACCTGCACAACTAAACCAGAGTAAATATCATACATGACAGCATTTAATAAATAATACTCAAGTATTTAAATAAATTATTATACTATCCAAATTATATTTTCAGACTGAAGAACATTTTAAATTACCTGTTGACGTTTTATAGGTGTTCATAGGTGGAAAGACTTTCTTTCATAGCCGTATAGCCACTCTTGTGTACTTTTTTGTTTTATACTGCCTCACAAAATCATATATGAAACTCATCTATTTCATGGTTTCTTGAGTCTGCAGCTGAGCCTGACTCCATGTCCCCTCCACCACATCAGCTGATAAGCAACCTACTCTTTACATTCAAGCAGATTCCCATGCAGCGATAATGAAGGGAGAAATGCAGATCTGATCTGCGTCTGTAAAAGTTGGATGCTGGTACCTCAGTATCAACCAGACCAGTAGATGTTCCCACACCACTGGATACTCTTGCAGCCCTAGAGATGGACAGTTTCCTAATGGAGTTCTGGGACTCCATTTGCTCCCTGAAGCTATATGTCTAAATACAGCTCCTGGAGATTTTGTTTCTAGAGAACCTCTTTGTTGAGAGGGGACTAACCGGAGTCACGCATAGCAGACCACAGAGACTCTGCAGGGTCTCACGTCACAGGAGGTCCAGGACACAAACACGATGGCATTAGCACACTTGCCAGACTGGATTTCTGCAGCCCATGCCTTCATTCTCAGGAGAGCATTAAAGTGGATATTCCACTGATTCCTTTACAGCACATCCACTCAATCCCCTCTGCTTTTCAGAGATAACTTAAAATTGATGGCTGTAGGTGAATGTGGATATTACACCCTATCACAGCTTTCCTAGAAGGTTCATGTCAGCTCTCTCCAGCTGGCAATATGCTGCAAAGGGAATTGCTTGCACAGTACCTTTATGGAACTGCCATGCAGTGGAAAGTAAATGGCCATGGACAAACAGGTCAGTGTTAGACTGCTGAGCCAGAGGCTTTGGATAAGTAGGAGGAATCTAAGCAAAGCAAATGCAACGCAGGTAAAACTGTGGGTGCAGATGACGAGTACAGAAGCTTGATTAACCAGCTCCCTACACAGGACTGAAAAAAGTGTCTCTGTCTGAGCCTCTCTGACTCAAACTGTACCTGCTAGAACACATCTGAACACAACTATAACATGGCCTAATTCTACTGACAGAGTCTTCCAAAACTTGGTGTGTATCGGTATTTATACATGTACAGATATTCCAATCTAAATCTAACTCAGCTTTTCTCTATTCCACGAGTATTATAAATGAAGTGACAAAAAATTTTAATACTCAAAATTTCATGTTAGAAGTCTGGACCAATATGAAGAAGCTTCTGACAGGGAAAACCTGAGGTTTGGGGTTGAATCACTTTTTCAAGGACAGGTACACCTAAAAATACTTGAGAATGCAAACTTTGAAGACAATTCTGCACCAGCAAAAGACTTCCAAATTCTTTGTTTCCTGGGAACACAGCAGATTATTCATGTCCCTGAAAGCCACATGAAGTAAATTAATCCTTTCCAATTATCTTTGCAAGCTATATTTGGGATAACAATTCCCTACTTTCATATGTACACATGTGGAGCTTCCCCTCATTTTAGTGAGATAAACGACGTTTCCAATTTGGATCTTTGAAAAGGTCTGACATTCAGTATTTATTATTACAGCAAAGATTAAGAACAGTCCTACTGAACTCTAATATTTAAAGACTTAATCCTTTCAGAAGTGATATTATGGCACAGGACAATTAATATATTCCCAGAAGTATATCTTTCAAGCAAAAAATTTCCTGTGATAAATACAGAATTACAGATGGTATTATATGTTAATTCAGATAGAAATGGAGTAGTTAAATGCTTCCAAATCTAAATGCTAGCTCATTACAATTCTCCCAGCATTTTCAATGTAATAAAAAAAATTATAAAAATCTAGTTTTTCTATTATATTGGGTTTAAGCAAGACAGCACAAAGAATAAAACAGTCAGAATCCAGCAAAATATTTTAAGTTAAAAAAAATATAAAATCCTTTGCTTTAGTGACTTTCAGCAGTTCTGTATTGTAATGTCCTTAGATAAGGTGTTCAAGATTCATTCCATCAATTACTCTGGCAAAGTGTTTACATGCCAAAGTGCATGCTCTAAACTTATTTCCTTTTCCTCACACAAATTGTGGAATTGTCATAAATGGGTTCATGTATGTACAAGTTTCCCCTTGAACATACACCTGCACAATCTGGCAGTTCAAATATATAAGGAAACTAGGGATTTAGGTATCTGCCTCATTTACATTTGAAAACTGGGTTCCTGTATTGAGGGTTCTTATACTTACTTGACATGTGACACAGGCCAAAGATCTGCAGCTGTATTTAGTGAAAGTAAACCAACACAAACAGTGAAAGGTACAAGCAACTAGGGAGATGTGATTTCTTGGACTTTTAAGCGTGTGTGTGTGATAGTCGTATGCTTTTTGCATCAGATATTTGGCTATCTAAATATTACTTTTCACATGACATAGTCTTGAGAGCATGTAGTATAAATTAACCTATATCAGTTATGAAAAAATAGTCATGTGAATGGAATCTGAAAGACAAACAATCATCTCTCAGTTGCAACTGAACATAATCTAAGCAATGAGTAATATTTTGGTTTGGTTAAAAGAATGCTTCAGGAATCAAAGGCTCAGACCTGGATTCCTTCCTTGTGTGAATATTCCTGTTGACCTTAGTGGGATGGCTGATGAAATATGGCATAAACAATCAATACCATATTTTAATTCCCAAAGAATACCAATAGAAGTGCATGATATTCATGTGTATAAAAAATACAGAGGAGAACATTACTGGCAGTGACAGTGACCTGACTTAGTTAAAAACAGAAAGCAGGAGAGTTTTGTTCTTTGCATCCCACAGGTTTCAGCAGCAGAGACCAGGTCATAGTCTGCTAAGCAAAAATTGGTGTGAAATAGAGTAGATAATTCATGGGAAGAAAGCACTTTGCCGGTGCGGGACAGAGTAAAGTGGGGATCAGAATTCCTCCCTGAGAACAGTTAATATTCTGTCTGTCAATGTACTCTACAGATAACCCAAATATTGTGTAGCTCCCCTGAAGGTTCACAGCAAAGTTACAAAGAAATCTGACATATATGGATCCTAGGACTGGATTCATGACCTATATGAGGTTCTGCACTGAGATTGTCCTCCGTCTTTATACCCACCAGACATTAGCATGGGATTCAACTTGTGCCACTCCACTGGGCTGGTGGCAACGATATTAACTTGTCACAGAAGAGCAGTCTATAAAGGAATTATACAGCCATAGTGCAAAGATAACCATTCTCTCATGCAAAAGCAAGCAAAGACAAAAGCAAGTTTAGGTCATATGCAAATCAAACCTTCAAAAACACAGTCATTTTGGGTCAGTCACTGCAGATTTCTTTTATATTGAAATACACTTTAATCAGGAAACTCCAGGTTTGAATTGTGAAAATTCAGTTCTTGACTCTAAATCTGTCTGTACAGTTGCTAATAGATACTGAAGAGGTTTCTTAAGCAGTAGTTCAAATGGCAAACATACCTCTTCTGGAAATGTATTTGTGTGAAAATACTGATATACACTTATTTCATTAGAAGGGTTTAATGGCCTTTTCCAAACTGAGGACACCATAAGAAAAGCACTATGCCCTGAGATTAATTCAAATTCTTCCAGAGAATAGCAGTTCTTACCACAGTAGACCCAGAGGGAAAACAGAGAAAATTTGGAGGCAAAGTTCTATCTCTTACAATGTTACTAATTTTGGAATACCCAGCTGCTGTCCATCCAAGTCGCTTCATGGCCCTGTTGCTGAATCCATGCTACACCTGCTGCACTAGATGGACTCTGCTCCCATGAAGGTGGAAATGAATGTGGTACAACCTGCAAGATGTTATCCATAAACACAGAGTTGCACAAATGGAGGAAATCAAGGCAGCTGCTTCTTACAACCATTTAAATGCAGGAAGGGGGAAATCTGCATAAAGAGTGCCTCCTCTATGCATATCTACAGAATTCAGTCCCGGCCTTCACTTCCCATCTTCCAAACATGGGTTTTATTCAAAGAATGAGATGTGACAGAATGAATGTGGATAGGAGACAACATGTACCTGGAGGCTAGTGACAGAGGGAGATGAAGGTAACAACCCCACGTGAAGGTGAAGACGATGCACAGTGTAGATCATCTCATGCAGACAGATGCTGAGAAGTCCTGTTTCTGTGAACACAAAAAATCCTGGACAACCTGACTATCCCCTTAAAGAAAAACAGCTCTTTCCCTGATGAATCTGTATAAAATGTTCTATCCTCACTGATACAAAATAGAACATATAGTAAGAAGTGAACAAAAAGAAACACAAAAGAACTGTTTTTAAAGCTTAGTGGATCATGCTATGGTAATGTACAGAAAGGAATGACTAAGATACTGAATCACAATGTTATGACTTCTCAAAGATAGACTGTGGTGTGAAGCAGTAACTTTTTGCTAGATGTCATTGTGGGCACTGCTGTCCTCTCTGCTTCATTCACTTCCATGCATTGATGTGCGGGTGGGACTTACTGACACTTATTTTTTATTATTATTTTTTATTTTTTTTATATTTCATTATTCAGCTGACATTTATTTTCGTTCTAGTTCATTAATGCACAATATTAAACTGTCTTATTACTGCTAACTTGTTTGACGCCTTTTGCTGGTCTTGAAATTAAGAGCTAAACACAGTTAAGAGGCAAAAAGGGTTTTACCTCAGTATTTATTTAAGGATCCTCACATGCGCTGAAATGCACCCCGATGTCCCCACCAAAGAAAATGGCCACCCACAATGTGATGTGTATACAATTATATGCCTTGCAAAAATTAGCATTTCTATCAAAGATTCCCCAATGAGGGAGTCCAGTGAGACCCCCATCCGAGGAACCTTCCTCCTGGATTGGTCTATCTTTGTTCATAGAATGTGTTCTGGAGAGGACCTTGGTGTCTGAGGCTTCCAGAGTGTTTGGTCTCTTGGCTTAATGTAATATTGGGCCTCAGGGAAGTTATCAAACTTAAATTATAACTATGTGGGCTAAAAGCACTAAGAATACATGAAAGCTATATAAGAGTATAAAAAGGAGTATAAAAGAAAAAGCAAAAAATCATCATGGCATCATGTTCAAACCTCCAAACTCTCCATTGTATACAGTTTTTCCCTCAAAGCTGTAGCACACTGAAATGCCAAATCATACATTTGGGTTTTTACCCTCTGCCAAGCAATAGATAGATCAGTCCCAACATATTAGTATTTACAGTAAAATCTCTTTTTTTTATATACTCTCATCATGCTGTTCTTTAAAAAAAATTTAATCAAAATGGAACAAAGCAATCACTACTAATATTCTGCAGAGCTACTTTGCAGTTGTTCTTTCTGCTTCATAGTGACTTGGTAAAAATTATCTGTTTCATTCTCAACGAATTTTTATACATGAAACAGGAAATTTTATTCAGAGACTGGCACCTCTCTACATTCCTTTCTCTCCCTTTCTAGAACTGCAACCTGCAAGAAAAAAAAACGTAAATTCTCCCATAGTTTAAGAGAAGAACGGTGCCTTTGTTTAAGAGAAGAATTGTGCTTTGTTTCCAATACTGAAAGTTGGTGGGACCTGGGAGTGTTAGGGTTTGTGTTCATTGCTTGTGGGTTTGGTTTGGGTTTTTAAAAAATATTTTAGCAAAAGACAAACTTTTGCAAATGGTGAAAATCCATTTCCCTGCATCTTTAGGGTCCTACAGCACACCGCAGTGATTAGAAACCGGCCATTCTGAAGCTGGGCTGTGTCTCACAAATAGAATATATCTAGGAAACTGGGAAATACTGCTTGAAATATCAAGGACTATTTCCAAAACAATAGCTCTGAGAACAAGACATCCACTGTAGACGCAATCCATTTGTCCGTGTACCTGTGTAAAACACTATTCCCAGATATTAAGGCTCATCTCATCTTTAACAGCTTCATTAGAACAGGATAAGAATACATCCATAGAGCAATAGTAGGAAGGATGGCACACCTTCACAACTCAAGGAGAAGCAGCGTGCAATCAGAAAGCAATCAGTTATCTCACTGCCTGGAGCAGCCGGAGAGGACTGGTGTGAGAAGTACCAAAAAGGATGGGCTTCAGCAAGGGAGTGGGCAAGCAGAAAGCCAACAGTAGACTGGATCCTTCCTGCTGGAAAAAATGGATAAAGATCACTAGTTCAGTGGTGGCTGTGGATCATGTATCACCAAACGAAAAGAAGATTGTGGGAAGAGATATGTGTTCTAAGGTTTAATTTCGAACGCAGATGTCCACTCTGCTGGTATATAAGCCTAACATATTCTGTCAGGTGATTTATGCAATGCAGATTACAGAAGCATAACTGTCGGTCTTCTGGTACTAAGTCCATTAACATTAGAATTAGATATGTCATCTCTATCCAGTACGCATTATTTTACTCATCATTACCTATTTATTCCTTTATCAGATTTTTGTTAAAATGAGCTTCGCTGAAGACAAAAGACCTGAATAATTTGATATGCAATAAATGTGTCCTTGTAGCCTTATTTCCTTAAACAGAGAAAATAATACGGTTAGATTAGCTCAAATGACAATTCACTGTCTTATATTAGGTTCACTAGGTTACAGAGGGAAACATTCATGCACCCTCAAATGAAAGGGTTCAAAAAAGTGACAGAAGGCATAGTTAATTAGTTGACTGGATTGTTCAATCCTTGCATAAAGGCTTGAGCTCTGCTTTGGTGAAGAAGCAAGCACTGACAGAAGTTAATGCCTTGGAGATTCTGCTTTAAACATTTTAGACTCCTGTCAAAATTATAATTGCATTCATATGTGATTTCATATATTTGGTTTTGCAGGGGGTTGGTCTCATTTTACCTTGTAGGATTTTTTACCTAGAAAAGAGAATTAAATAAAAAGAAAAAACACAAGTGGATGACATGCATCAGGAGCAATTGTGTAGGTGTTGTACGAAACACCTTGCAAAAATGCTACTTGTCTGAAAGGCACTTGCAGAAATAGAGTGGGACAAAAAATGACAAACAGTAAACGACAGACAGATGGAAGAACAAAGAAGCAGTGACAGAGTTGGTCAGTGTGATAGGCAGTAGTCTCAGCACATCTCTAGTTTGACAGCTGTCAAAAATTTATTAAACTTCACGGTAAAACAGAGTTTTAAAGAGGCATCTCTTACAAGAAAAAAAAAAAGTGAGGTGAGACAAGCTAAAAATCTTAAATCTGTGAAACGTTTAACTTTATTGCTCTGAAATCCTTTACTTCTAAGGGAATAAAAATAAAGTTACTTGGTTTCTATTGTCTGTATTCCTAGATCCATACTTCAGGACAAAACACTTTTTATTCATTGAGAGACTGTATTGTCTTAATGCAATTGAAGAAATACTTACTTTCACTTCAAATTCCCTAACCCTCCAGAAAACTGACATGCTATCCCTATAAGAAGAAAGCTCCTTTTGCTCTGAACACATGTTTGCCATCTCCAGGCACGCCAGACATTTGCAGGGTGTCAGTTGTGAAGGAAACATGAATATGTTCACATGATCAACAGCTCCACTGTGAAAATGCCTATGGGGATGGGGAAATATTATAGACCCCTACCCATCAGCTCTACATGCTGTGAAGTGATTAAAAGAATAAGCCTAAGAGTTACCAGGAAACCAGGAGTTTTTGAGGGCAGAAAAAAAGACAGAAATCGATTTTCTATGATGTTCAGAATGGATGAAATTCTTCCTTCTTCGGGTCTCTTGTACAAGAGGTATTCCTAACAGCACCCCTGTTTCAAAATAATTCTAAGCAGCAAAAATCAAACTTAGACATACCAACACTGGAATTATAAATCATAACATTGTCTGAAAACTTACCTGAATTCCTTGAGCCATATGCAAAATCATATACAGTCTTTCTAAAGCTTGTGAACGCTGAGAGCTATTCCTTCATTTGCTTGTCCTGCCACTACATGCTCTTGTAAAAAGTCCCTCTCCAGCTTTCTTGTAGGCCCATTTTAGGTACGGGGAAGCTGCTATAAGGTCTCCCTGGAGCCTTCTCCAGGCTGAAGATCCCCAGCTTTCTCAGCCTGTCTTCTAGGAGAGGTACTCCAGATCTCTGATTATCCTTGTGGCTCTCCTCTGGACTCACTGCAACAGGTTTTTTGGGGGCCAAAGAGATGAACACAGCACTCCAGGTAGGGTCCACAAGAGCAGAGTATTGTGGGAGGATCTCCTTCCTTGATCTGCTGGCCACGCTGCTTTTGGTGCAGCCCAGGACAGGCTTGGCTTTCTGAGCTGGAAGCTTAGGTCATCTTGAGCTTCTCATCAACCAACACCCCTAAGTCCTCCTCAGAGATGCTCTCAATCCATTCTCCACCCAGCCTGTACTTGTACTTGGGATTGCCCCGACCCAAGGACCTTGCAAACACTTTGAGAGCTATTTCTTGGCCTGGTTGAACTTCATGAGGTTTGCAAAGACTCATCTCTTAAAAGCCTGCCGAGGTCCCTCTGGACGGCATCCCTTCCCCTCAGAATGTCAACAGCTTGCTGTCATCAGCACACTTGCACGGGGTCCACTCAATCCCACTATCCATGTTGCCGACAAAGATATTACACAGGAGCACAAATACCTTGGGAAGTCTGCTATTGATCTAAATCAGTAATAGGATTCCCTATAAAATAATGCAAAAACTGGGGGAAGGAGACAGGCAATAAATTAAGAGAAGCATTCATACTGCAAGCTACTCTTGTCTCACTAGAATTCAGCACCTTAGATTTACATTTTCTTCCTCTCACTGGTCTGCCTCATTTCTATTGTTCTGTTTCTGCTATTACCCAGCAGGCATTTGAAAAGGGTGCAATTTGCACTTGCTTTTACAAAATATTTCATTAGTGACAGCTCTATTATTCCAAGTAATCCAGGTTGAAGTTCTGCAAATGACTTCTAAGTCAAAAAAACCAAATCTTTATTCAGCCTTTGGTGAGCATAGATAGATTTGGCGTTAAAGAGTGTCACTTCCCTTTGCACACCCACGCTACACAAGAACAGAATTTGTAGCTGCTACTCCAAGAATCTATAGGAGGAAAATTGGCTCACCACATTTAATGATAGTTCTCACTTACAAAAGAGTGGCAGCTTGGCATGTTTCAAGTCACTGTGCTACAAGCACATGGGTGGTGGAGTAATTTCCCACATCTCACAGGTAAGGCACTACCACCGTAAGCTCGAGACGACACTAATACCACTAACGCCTATGTTAAAAACTTCCCCTGACATTTAGGGGTCCCTGCCTGAAGGCTAATTTCAGCAGTTTTCCTCCATGGTTACCCTCCTGCATACCCTTTATATATCAGCTGCCTAATGTGCAGTTTACCAAGTTGTCTCCCACTCGTCCTCTGCCTGGACCCAAAGCCAGTCCTGTACACTGAGCTTCAACAACTACAATAAAACCATTCTCAGTTCAGTCACTCTGCAATACTAACCTGTCAGCCCTTCAGATAATGTCCATGAGAGGTCATCCTGAAATGCATGCATACTTTAATATCTGTGCAAACATTCAATAATTAATGTTTAGACAAATTAATACTATATTTGTTTATTTAAAAGTATTTCAGTAAAACAAGTGTTCATCATTTTGCTTTTGCTCTCTACTGGTAAGACATTAGATTATCAACAGAACACATCAAAAATAAGAATTTTCCAGGCTGCAGTCCTTGAGTTTGTTGATGATAGATCATTTGTTTCATCTCTATTTTTGAGACACTGACCTGCACGTATCCATCTCAGCATATGTTAAAGGCAAAAAAATCACCCAAGTTCCACTTGGTTTTATCTAAGCTGCAGAAACCACTTCCTGTTCAAGAATTAAACATTAGACTTGAAAAAGTCATCTGCATAAGAAAAGCATCTCAGACTATCACAAAAAAAATCTTCCATTTCCAAGTGTACCTTGAGAAAAATTGGAAATCACTACGAATATATTTATCATAGACTGATGTAAACCAGAAACAAATGTCAGAGAATGCATCCTGCTTCTCATTTACATGATCCCAGAACTGCTCTTTTCATTGCATCTAGTGCCATGTTTATTTATGACCTCAACTTTACATGCAAGAAGATATTAAAAAGAAGATACTACCTCTGCCATAAAAAACTCCCAGTCTAGACTGGACGCTGGCAGCACAGTGTAGGCAAGTTTGGGCCTTGAGGGGAGAAGGAAAGCTTTACACATGAACTGAAGCATTGGTCTGCTCTAAATAAATGTCTGGTCCATTGTCATGTTTCTAAAAATGGCAAGGGAGAGATGATGAGGAAAAGGCCATTATAGACAGGCAGCTCTCTTATTCTCAGGTCCTGTGCAGGTAAGAGGTGTTGAACATTCTGGAGTGCATAGTGAATGCAACCATCACATTGAACATTACTGTGGGCCTGCTCTGTACAAACCTGGATATTATTACTTTAGAATTTTAAACACTGGTCTTCCAAAATTGCCAGCTGCAGCGAATTCCACAACTTGTTCTGCGTCAATGATTTCTTTTTGTTTGCTTTAGATCCTTCCTTGGCTGGAAAAATCAGAAAAAATATCTGCAAAAAGGGCTTGAATTTGTATTGGTAAAAATGAAAGAGTCTGAAGAAAAAAAAAAAAAAAAAAACTGTCTACCTGATAGCAATTAGGAATGGGGAATGAGGTGCAAAAGCAGCAAAAATTATTCCAGAGGACAGTCAGAAAGGAATTTGGCTCAGCGGCACAAATAGCACAAATTCCTCTGTAGGTTTCTACTAATATGAGTGAAATCTTTGCTAAAACCAGCAACTTACCTTTACTCAGATATGTGTAAGAGCATATTTCATTCATTTGACTGAAAAGAAATGAGATCACCTCATTTCTCTTAAATCTAGTAACATTGGAAAAGCTTGATTTTATGTACAGAAGTTAAGGTGCCTGTAGACTTGTGAAATAATTGCTTAGGTGCATTTCTGCCAACAGGCATTTTTTCTATGACATCAGCAGCTTCATCATGAAGTCAGTCTGCCTCATAAACTTTGATCAGAGGAATCTTCACCTATTCTCCCAAAGAAAAACAAATTTGACTGAAGAAGCATCCTTTAATTTCAAACCAAAATACTAAACTGAAGTAAAACTCTACTCAAAACTGTTCATAGAACTTACTTGCTTTTAGAAAAGGGTATTACCATGTACAAGAGGGAAGATGATACAAAGTAAAGAAAGGGTTTGGGGTGGATGGGCATTGCTGCTGAGCAAACAGTGATGCTCTGTCAGTCTAATCATTGTTAATTGTTCTTCGTATGGTGATGGGTAAAGAGAAATGCATTAATGTAGGTCTGGAGAGGATAATGTATGTAAAATTTTATACTGGAAGTATAGAGTGGTAAGTCCAGAAATAAAATTTAATACCTCTTATATGTCAAGGCAGATTAATTTCAAGTAGAAAAAAACGTGCACAATTTTATGGGATCTGCTAGAAACACCAATTTTACCCCCTTATATTTCCTCCCCTCTCTGATTTTTTTCAACAAACTCTCCATAAAATGGAAAGATGAATGATGGAGTGCACTTGGAATTCGACCTTAAAATCAAATAATTAACCCTGATATCTTCAGCACTTAAAAATTATTCTTTTTTTTTAAACTGATGTTTTAGTTATTTTCATTGTTACAATGCAGTAGCTTTTAATCAGATTTACATAATTAAATGCTCTCTTTCTGACACAGGCTGCATATCTATCACAGCCTCATTTAAGCCACATAGCATGAGTTAAATCAAAGTAATCAGGAACAGTTTCCATATACCTAGGAACCAATTTTCAAAATTCCCTCTGCTGTATGTATTGTGTAACCAGGAAAACGTATTATTCTGAACATTCATTTAAATCCTTTTTCCATGGTTCTCTCCTTCATATTTCCTTCTGGATCCCTCACTTGCCCTTGTGAATGTTATGCACACAAGTGGTTTTTTGCTCCTTCTCCCTTGCAGTACATTTGTGCTCTGGATGCTATGGCCTCACTGACACCCAAATGGATGCAGCTCTTCTACCCCCACAAATCACACCAAATCTGAATTCTTTTGTGATCAATGAAGTGCTGATTTGTCTTACCTGTGTTGATTAGCATTTGTGGCCACTCAGTGCCCCACAAAACAGAGAGGAGATCTAACAGCCAGATTTATTCCAGCCTAAACTCCTAAACCAACTTCCAGGAAATGCAGAGACAGATAAAGATGCATTCACATACATGCACATCCACATGTATATGAGCCTTTTCAGTTAGATTATTAATTTCAGGAATCTGTGTTACTTCTAAGTGGAATGTTTCGGTTCTGGATCTCAGTAAAATCTAATTTCTCTTTGTATTTAAACCCTCTCTTTTTCTGAGCAAAAATGATTGAGTACATTCTTTTTAAGTTATAAATTTTGTTATGTCATATCTTACAACTAACTGGCCGTGGTGGTTCTGGGAAAAAAGTTTACACAATTCTGCCTAATTAATATGTATGTCCTGATGGACATCTTTTGGAGTGCACGAGGAATGGGTAGTGGTCCATGTAAATACAGGATTGAAGGATCATTAACAGGTATTTATGAAATACTGGAGATAGTAATCAAAGAGGATGAGAATTATTATCTGTGTTGGTTTGGGGTATATAAGAAAGCAAGATCTCCCATTAACTCACCTTAGGTTAAAAACAAAAAATAAAACTTTTTTTTGCCCTACATCTGAGATGAAAATAGACTAACTGCTGCAAACACGAGCCCTCTACAGACATGTAGGAAATATTAAAGAACATCAAGAGGAAGCAGTGGGAGTTTTCTATGGCTTTTTTTTTTTTTAATAATCCTGGTTTTACTTTTCTGATACTCTCAAGCCTTACTGAAAATTTACTATGATAAAAAGGAGGGCTGTTGAAGCAGGACATGTGCTCTTGGCATGTTTGGAGGTGATATCTGTTTCTGCATTTGGAGTCACTGCTCTCACTGTACCAGTTTTTATTGCCCAGCTTACAGGGTGTTCCAACAAGGAAAAGGCTGGATGGAGGTAGGTGCTTCAGTAAGGACAACAAAAGGTGGCCTTTATAAAGCAGCATGTATGCTAAGATCCTCTGAGGAGAATTAGGCATTAAAACCAGAAAACGAAAATATCCTCCAGCCCTACAGATACAGCAATGAAAACAAACCACTTTTCCTTCACTCAAATATTTAAAATATTAAAACTTTGAAAGTTCTCCAAATGGAATCCAATTATGCTCACAACCAGAGGCTAATTTCCCCAACTCTCTGAGCCACTGATGCTCAGCAACCGTCTGAGCGGTTTTGCACTCTAAAATCTAGGGCAGCTGACAGTCAACAGATCTACTTTGCTGAGAGGATTTACTGTTAAATTTGTCCAGCTTCTGTTTTCCAGTCCTGGTCAATGTTTTCCAAGTAAACTCATCCATGAATTCATGTAAAGACTCAAGTTAAAGCCCTTAGGCACTGATGGATCTATTTTTAGTCCTTTAGATGCACTCCTAACTCAGTCAAAAGGTAGGCATTTTTTTATGCAATATAGTAATTATTCATAAAAAATTAATGCAAGTATTCAAGTACCTTAAAATGCTGAGATGCTATCTCTGAAAGTATTTAGCCTAAATGATCAAAACCTTAGAGCAGCAGTTAGAAAAAGGATATAAAAAATCTGACCTTTACAAAACAATGCCACACAGAAGCTCTGTTTATCATTGTCTCAGTGGCAATCTAGGGCAAAAAAGTCAATATACATTCCTTGGAAGGCCAGATGGAGGGTGGAGAGGGAAAAGGAAGAAAGAGAGGGTGAAAGAAAGAAAAGGAAGTAGTTTAATCCCTGAGCCATCAAAGTTTTTCTGGTGCATGTGTAACTTCAGGAAGCTGAGTAGCTCACTGAGAGACAACATTCTGGTCAGTGTTTGCTGGCTACACCTGAAGTCATCAGGCAATCTTCACACTCCTACTAGTATTTTGTTGGCCACAAACGCCTTGTGCAAGTGTGCTTCTGTCAAAACAGACACACTCTTCTGTCAAAATAAGCTTGAGATCAAATTAGTACTGTAAGCAGCTATCAGCAGGTGAGTAAAAGTGTATGATGCCAGTCAACAAGGAAAGGATCAAAATGACATCCTTCTGCCAAAAGAAGATCAGGCAGCGTGTCTGTCAAGTTCTAGCTGTCTTTTTTTCTTATTAAAAGTAAATGTCAATTGCTGCTGGAAATAGTCTCATTTAAGCTAAGCAGTTGAGAAATCTATAACTTCACTGTCTCATCCCTAGCACTTAGATTACACCCTATTTACTCAAAACTAGAAAAGCCACTGATAATATTTAAACTGTCTCTCGCAAGCCATATGTCAATACAGCACAGCAGTTCTGACTATTAGGGATCTGCTTGCTATTGTGTAATCCCTCTGTATTTGGTCTCACTTGTGCACAACTGAAGCATTCAAATGACTGCGCTATGACTATTGTGATAACGCCCATTATGGCAAGGATCTGGGTCACTGGTATTAGAGCTGAGTCACGTCGCCAGCAATAAAAACATTGACGCTCTTTGGGAAAAAAAGCAGCTGTGGTTTCTCCTCTAAGTAAGTTTTAAGGCCTGTAGGCAGGAAAGGATGATGTAAACATGTTGCCCTTCTCCATGAAGCATCTACTGGGCAATGTATAGTTTGTTGTGAAAGTCACATGGTCCTTTGTCTGGAGGAAACTAGTACATTGGCAGAAGCAATACAATAATTACAGAACAGACTATCAGAATAAATAATAAGGCATGTCAATTAAGCTCTTACATATATGCTTGACTTTAAATAGAAATATCTTAGTTTCGTTGGTTTGGAAGTTTCCTTCATTCTTTCTAAGACAGGCACTCATTCATTCATTGCAAATGCTTTTGCTACTCTGTCATTTAATATGTTTAAATTTTTCTATCTCTCTTTTTAAAAATCTGCTCATTCAAATAGCCTCAGCTTAACACCACACTGAAATAGGTTTCTGCTATGGTTTAGAAAGCGGACGGAACACACTCAGCCAGTCAAGAATTAATTCAAAGTGATGTCCAGTATACAGTTCTACATAGAACACAAAATTCACACCCTCCTAGGCATGACAGCCCAAAGCCTAGATTTCCAGAATGAGATCTAAGATTCCACATTTTTTCCTAAGCAAAATAAATGTCTTTTTTTACCCCTCATTAAGAGGGCATGCATAATATTTCCTAAAGTTCTAAGGGGACCCATGTCAAATTTAGGTTATTTTTCTTAGGTTTTCTTGCTTATACTAAGAGAAAAGCATATCCTCTTCTATGATAAAAACACACTGCTAAGATTATAAACACAGACAAGGGAAACAGCATACTTGTCATGGATAATACAACCAAATATCATTCAGAAACAGTACAATTATCTCATGGTGCATACATCAAAATACATCAAAGTTCCAGTATCTTCTGTGTCCAGGAAGTTTATTTAAAACAGCTTGAAACTAAAATTTTAGATGGAAGAGAGGTTTGACCTGCCTTTTGAAGCCTAGAGAAGGACACCATTCCTAATTACAGTGTGTCTTAATGTTATGTTAGATCTTTTCTTATATTTTCAGGTGCCAGATTTCAAACTGATCTTTTCAGAATACCAAAGTAAGTTGGATCTAGTTTTAAGAGAACCAAGCGTAGGCAGCTTCACAGTTACAACCAACTTGATACTTAAACTTCTAAGCTACCTGATTTTTTTTTAATACATGTATTAAACACATCAGAAACAAGTAGGAAACTGAAATCCAAGCTTTTATCTTCTTACCACTCCTGTCACTGCACACACTGACAGATTGCAGTAATGGTGAAAACACTTTGCAGGGTCACACAGATAAGATTATATTTGTGAAGAGAAGCTGAAGAAACTTTCTGATCTTCAACAGAACTACTCAGTAATTTATGAAGACTTTTCATTATATCTCCCTATGGATGGTTAATGCATTACTGAATACCTGCACAAACTTCTTCCAACTAAGTGGACAATATTAGGAGAATTTGTTTAGTAACATCTTTATTCACAATACACCTTATTCTTAAATTTTTTTTAAAAAAGAACAAAATAAAATGTTTTCATTAAATTTTAAAAAATCCAAAACTCATTCAGTACTGACTGCCTGTCACACATACTCCTGCAACAGAATAATGGCCAGAGTAAGAAACTGACAATTTTTTCATATGTCACAAGTGTTTCATTCTTCATTTATTACATGAAAATTCAGGGATTTATTTTCATCATCATTTCCACATACATTTTACCTTTGCCAAAGCCAGCTTGAATGTGTATTGTGAGTGGTCCTAAATCTGTCCTGGATGGAAAACAGAATTGAGCAGGCCAGTCATTGCAAAGCAATGGACATCAAATGAAGTTCTGGCATAACCTGGCTAGCTAGGGTTCAGCGGGGAAGTCTTCGCCCAGCAGGTTGCAGGAGTGGAGGCAGCATGCATGAGAGAGATGCATCCTCAATGAGAGAGAACATACAGAAGACTGCTAGAGCAGGTTGTTCAGGGATACCTGCAGAGGCAGCTCCAAGAATTGACAAATAAGAGTGTCAAATGTACACGTGCAAGCATGTGTCTTGAGTTGGAGACCTGAACCCGAACAATTAATGTGCTGTGTGTGTATATACATTTATCTGAAAAACCCATTACACCCCCTCAATCCCTTTTTAATCTTCAGCATGACAGAAGTTTTCAGCATAGCACTCCACGAAATGATGGGTAATGAAGAGCAATGCTTCAGATAGTCAGGGGAAAACCCTTGGAACTCCAAAAACTTGTTCAGCTAGACAAGTCACACTTAAGGCAGCAAAAACTTACAGCAGATACAAGCAACAGAGAAATATACTGGAATAACTTATTTCCCTTAACCCAGATGCTTCAAGTCCCTGTTTCACATTCAGTGACCTGCCCCACAGAAGAGCTGGATCCCCAGTCAAAGTTAGTCAGCAGAATGTCAGTGAAGTTCATGGCTATGTGTCACCCTGATGACCCGACACGGTACAGCCACAGAAACTGAAGCAAATGACTGCTTTCCAGGCAATTTTATCTGAATCATCCTTCTGAACTCTGGCTACAGGATTTTTCTTTAGCTTAAAGTCCTGAAACATTAAAGAACAGAATGCATCAACTTAATTGGAAACAGTTTTGCCGCAACACATCCTGCGTCTGTTCAAGGACTTAGAGAGACGAAAAGCCCATGCTTTGAAGCACTGTGACAACTTAAGATAAATTTCAGCATTACTTTTCTAACAGAATATAATTGAAAACATACTTCAGTACAGACTCTAATCTAACTCTGGTTAGAGATGTGCTCAACCCACAAGTTTCAATCTCAACATTCCCAAGTCTTGAAGAAATCCTGACTCAGACCCAAATTGTCTTCTCTTTCTGTAAGTCTTTAATACTACTGAATTGAGCTCACCACTTATTAAAAATCAAAATGGCTGCTTCTACCACCATTTATGTGCTTCTTTTCATCACACTAATGCCTAAAGTTCCCATTTCTTCAATCCCCCTCAAAGATTTGGGTGAAATACCTGTATATTATAGAAGGCAATCCCTCTCCCCAATGCTTCAGTGTCTAAAGAGACACAACTGGCAGGCAGTAAGATAAAGAAAGCGTTGTTATCTCCATTTTCAGCTGGGAAACCAGGCCCTAAAATGACTAAGAGTCAGAATCCCGAGGGAGGTCAAGGATCAGATTCTCAAATGCTCAATAACCAGCATCAGAGCCAGACTTTCATAGGAAAAAGAGAAGAAGAAAGAAAAAAAAGGGGGAGAGGGGGGGAAATAGAAAAGAAACAAGAAAAAAGTGTCCAAAGCCTATAGCTCCTACTTTTATTGCACATTTTCAAAAGATCTGTCCACTTGGGTATCCATTTGAGTGCTGAAATGGGAAGGTATCGCTCTAGGAAATCTCTCTCTCCAGTTTGGGTGCTACTCCCATTTTGAAGCGTGGCAGTACGTGAGTCGCCCAAGGCTATGAAGGAAGTCTCTTGCAGAGCCAGAAATTTGAATCAGCAACTCCTGTGCCCTAACCACAAGTCTATCCTTCCTCTCACTAACAACACAGTGTATTTCTTTGTTAAGTTGCTTCCTAGTTAGATATAATATAATGGGCCTTTTTCTTTATTCATCCACAATGGTAACATGACATTATGAGATTGGCACTTGTCATTCACAGGGAGTGCTTTTCTTCCGCTTGCCCCCCAAAACACAAACACATTTAGCAGATTGCTGTCTGCAGATGACACCCGAATCTCTTATATTTTAAAGCCTTTTTTCCAGCAGCACTCACATGAGTTAATTGCCCTGTACTAATATTTTTCAGGATATGAGAGGCTGACAAGTTGCAGATCCCAGCTACAAAGAATTATTCCCCTTTACCACGTAACCTCCAGGAAGGGAAAAAACCTTTCTGGTCAAGCACATCGAGATAACAGCCGCTTGTTCATATAATATCCCTTAGCAGCTACTTCTGCTACCATGGGAATCCTAAATACTTCAATAATAGGTCAGTCACCACTGGCTACCACTTTAGGTGTGAGCAGCCTTAAGTATCTGTGCAAGATGAGTGGAGTAGAACAGCACCAAGTGGAAAACCCAAGTGCAACACCATGTTTTCTTTTGCTACTTCTCCCACTTTAATTAGAGAGATACATGTAATTACTCACCAATTCAAGCTCTAGAAACTACAGGGGGATGTCACTGTGCAAACCAAGAAAATGATAGATATTCACTATATTTGTGCAGACAAATGCATGCGAGAAATGCCTGATGTACAGAACTCCATTCATCTCTGAGTTACTATTTTTGCATTTGTCTCATTTGGGATTTTTTTTTTAAATTCAGTTTCTTCAAACCCTGCCCTCTTCTACATGACCTTTTTGATCAATAGTTCTTTGTTGGGCTGTGAGGCCTCGGCAGCAAAGGACAGAATGAATACAGCTAATTCTTATCTAATGTTTACCTTCAAACTCTTTGGGTCTTGGCACAGGTTTGAGACATTTGTTTTACTTAGGTTTTATAACTCTAAATGATGAATATTGCTTGAGAATGTGGTCTCCTCTAGAGATCCTAGAGTTTTCAGCTGACCTTTCCTTCTGCTCCTGCAGTTGCCCCTATCTCTAGCCCACTTGCACCTTTCTGCTTCACCACCTCAGAAATTAGTGGATTACCTCAGCCCCTCTGATACATCTTTTGGCAAGTTAATGAAAGTCAGGTTGCCAACTATTTTTATGTGGAAAACAGGCCTCTCCCTGTCTTTTTAAAGTTTTTTGTGGTAAGAGGACTCAGAAAGTCTCTTTGTCAGATTCTACAGATTCTAATATGCCTGCCATTTTAAAATTCAGCTCTAACTGGTTTTGGTAATTACACTGTCTTCTCGCAGGAGTTTCACTGACAAAAGTTTGTGGCTGATTTTCAAATGGCAAATCAATGTGACACTTTCTATTCTTTTTTACCCTGAAGAAAGCCTGCTATCCTATATGTGAAGATCTATTATTGTTTCAGACACTGTAGTGTAACAGGACATCCCTGGCAGCTCCTAGAACAAAACCATTAGACATATGGGACTCCCTCCCTCTCCCAGCAGCTTTATCTCAACAAGTACGCATTTAAGCAAATAGCCTAAAGCACGACTCATACCCCAGTGAGAGACAACTATTTGAAAACTTTAGGGCTGTATAACTGACCACAGAAAGGGCAAAAGGATCAAAAATGAGCCTAATGTTACAATAGCAGATGCAACACAAATTAATACTCCCACAGAGGGAAAGCCAGATCTGTCAGACTGTCCAAGCCTCTGCAGGAGGTTTGGCTACTGCAGCAGCAGGGAGACAGCCTGGGACCAGGCATGAATACTCTGGCCCTTAGAGTCAGACATATGTGCATTTTAGAAGGTTGTTGGTTGTGGGAAATCCTTGGGCTAAGCATTTCTGTTACCAACCGAGTCTGCCCTTTTGCGAACAGTAATTTATTGTTTTCTCTGAAGTAAGTTTTCACTAGATTTGAAGGTCCTCCTGGTGTACTTCAGAGATGTAAAGTCAAGATGAAAAAACATATTTAGTGTTGCTTTGGTTTTGTTAGAATTTTGTTTGGTTTGGTTTTTAATTAGCACACATACTTATTATGCAAAGTTAGAGCTAGTCATTAAAGTTACCTCTAAATGTACTGTGAAATTGTTTGGGATTTTTTAAAAAAAATTAAAAATTGAACTCAGTCTTGCCCTTTTCCACCTCCCTAACAGCAGCTGCTGAAAAGCTGCAAGTTACCAACCATTGAAATGCTACATAAAATGCTCTAAAATAAATAAAAAAATTATATCCAAGTAGATATAACCAAGTGAAACTCAGATTCACCATGTGCAGTAACATATTAGTGAGTGACTGATCTGTTGCCTATGAAAAGAAAAAAATACAAGAAAAAGTCTTTTCACAGTTCAATAGAAAGTTACAATATTTGAGAAATGAATAAGAAGTCATGTAATGGCTTTGCAGCTTTTGAACTTTCACATGTTTCAGATTTTTCTAATGCTTGTGCGGATTAAAGAGATTCACATCTCAATGGCTGGGGCACCTCGCATTTTTTCTGGATCAGGTTTAATGATTTCCACACTGTAGAAACTTCACTTTGTATGAACACACCCTGAATTTAAGGAATTTTTCATACTTAGATGCATGTTTTCCAGTATATTTCTTTTAATGTTAACCCTGTCAAAGGGCACAGTGGCTCCATCATAAGAGTGAGCAACTCCTTCAATTTCACACATCAATACACTGGGGCTTTTCAGTGCGCTTTTCTTTCCAGACCCCAAAAATAATTTAAGGAGTGAGAGAGTGCAATGTAAGGAAACAATAAAATAGAAGACATCCACATTTTTTGCTTCTCAATGTGGACCCCAAAACAAAAGGGAGAACTATTTATTTCAGTACTGTGCAAAGTTCATGGTTTTAAAGCTGCAACTACACCCTTTTCATCTCTTTAAAAGATATTTCAAAGCAGGATTGTGAGACCCAAAGAGAGAGAAGAGTCTCTGAATGTCCATCCAGCTAACAGAGAAAAAAACCTTGCATTTTCTACCCTTTGACATAGGATTAAGGGGTGACAAAAAGCCATTTCATCCTTTCTAAGAAAATGCATATGTGCGTGCTTACACTAAATTATAAACTAGTGGTTATCAGGAGGGCATGGTCACCATCTAGAATTCAGCAATAATCACAGACCTCATAAAAATCAGCACAGATGTTAAGTCCTTATGGCTCAATGACAAGATGAATCAAATGTTTAAAAATATTTGCATGCAATAGGTGTGACAAGCTGAGATGTAAACTCTGAGGGGCCAGTGCAGAACTGAATCTAGTGGATGAACAGAGGGATGTTTTTCCTGGTTGTAGACCCATAGAGTAAGAAAATTTCACAGCTTTAACTGAATTTATTGGTCTCCATCATTATGCAGCACAGGAATACAGCCAAAACTTCTGACTGCCTTGCATTTCTTCTAATGTTCTCTGCAACAGAAATCTCCAATTCATCCAGAAATCTTCAACTACATAGCATTGCTGTTCCAAAATACTGGCTACCTTCTGAATTTTTTTTCGAGCTTCAAACTCCTATTATAGAACATCCTAGACACCCAGGATCACCTAAGGTAAACAAGAAGCCAAGGTTTATGGGGGAGAGCTGATTTAAATAAAGGGCATTACCTCTCTTTACAATTGCCAAGAAGGTGAAAACAGCATCAGTTGGGCTGAGCAAAGAAAGGAACCAAATGTTGGCAGTCCTTGAAACTTTGGAGACTCCCTTTGAAATGGGAGTGCCCCAGTACACCCAGCTCTCCAACTGTTCCATCAGGGCCAGCATTTTACTCGGCCTTATCGCTCTGATTTCAGATGATCTACTGTTTGATCTGCACAGCATTAGCACCCTGTCCTGCTTCTTAGAAATGCATCATAACGTGAATACCTGTTCTGTGAAATCAAACATCATCTGTTCATTTGGTTTCCTTGGCCTGCCATTCACTTACGTCTAAAAGAAAGGGGATTACTCTCATAAAACAAGGGAAAGAAAACATTTCAGAGGGCAGAGTTCAATCTGCATGTCTCATGTTCAGCTAAACTCATATCAAATGTGAACAGATAACACAAGTATAGGCACCAGAGGAGGTTATTTTGAACATTTGCAAGTATCTCTTCATGATCACAAAAATCACAAAAATCTTGGTGAGTATCATGCCAAGGAACCAAAGTTGAATTTGAAGGCAAGCGTGTGATTCCCTGGCTGTTAACATAAAACACTCGATGGAAAGAAGATCCTCTGGCTGTAACACAGCAAATAGGGCACTGAAGTGCGCTGGAACTTCTGCTTCTTTATAAACAGGTTGTCTTCATAAAACTCACAAAGGTGCATAATCTTACCCACCATTGCAAAGGGAAGAAAGAAAGACTGGAACTTGTGATCTCATCTGCAGGGTTGTAAACAATTGCAGATTTTAGTTTTAAAGAAGTAATATGAAGAGCTGCTGGAGTTGACAGACCAGCAAATTTAGTTCAGCTAAACAGTATATACATGTGTTAAAGCAGGAATTGCAACTGATCTATAATACACTGCCATCTGTAGAGGTCATGAGCAGGAGATTTACATCAAGATTCACCAGCCATTTGTTTCAGTCATAAGCAAACCAACTCTGCAGCACCATGCACCACCTCCTCCATTCTGCAGGTTTTCTGCAGATAAAATACTGCACAAAATCTATCTCCAATGTCCTCTACGAACTGCCATTATTTCGAATGTCTCCAGCTTTGAAATATCAAAAACATTTTGACCTCAAAAGAGCCTAATTACTTTGTCTGTATGTAACAAAGAAAAACATGGCAAACCTAGACATAACTGTGGTATACCTACCTCCAAATGAATAACTTCTTTGAATATTGGTGTGACTACTGCTTATGCAACACCAAAGTGTCAAAAAAAAAAAGATAAATGAATCCACTGTTAACCTTAATGATGATAACAGCACAAGTGGCTAGAGAGCTAGAAAGCATTTCTTGTTTGAAATTGTTGCGTTCTGCCTCCCTCGACATTTCTAAGAGCCCTAGCTTTGTAGGTCAAGACACCAGCCATCTCATTACCCGAGTTTCTGCAGCCTGTTAAGAGACCAGTTTCTCCTTGGCATATTTGTTTTGTTCACTGCCTGTTCCTTTTCATTAAAAACTAAAGACATTTTATGATGAAAGCAGTATTCAGAAAAACATAATCATAGAGACTCACTGCAACCCAACCTCACTAGCTCAGCAGTGAAGTGATATTTCCCCACATTTTCTCCTACTCAAGAGCAAATTTACAGTATATTGCTCAACAAAAAAAAGTAAGCTTTCAAAGCATTTTCAGAGGAACAGAGGGGGGAAAAAAAAAGTAGAAATAGAAGCAGCACACTTTGGAGGAAGAGTATAGAAAAAATACATGTTCAGGGGAAAATACCAGAGATGAAAGCCTGGCCCAACTGAATTCCAGGATAAAACAGCCATTGGTTTCAACAGGGTCACGATCTCTGTCAAGATCTGAGTCTGGATTCACTTTTGAAGTAGGTGTGGCCTAAGAGCAGGAGGGAAGAATTAGCAATAATATAAAGTATCTCTCTCTGCCTTAAACAGCCCATCATACATTGCATTTTACATGGCTACAAAAGGCACGAGTGGTTACAAAACACAGCCATCTAGGTTCACCTCAATCTTCACCACTCTATCCTTTTTGTTACCCTTCTATCACACATTATCATGATTTTTTTTTGGTCCTTGCTAGTGCTGAATGGGATGGCAGCACTAACACAGTGGCTGGTGCTACACACCAGAACTGCCCACGTTTCATGTCAAGCCACTTTTCATCATAGAAAAAGCAGCATCATGCATCTAGAGGCACAGATTTTGGTGCTACACTGAGACAATTGTGACTACATGCTATGTGCTTCAGTGCTGTGTTTGTGTGAGTTGTGCTTGTGTCTTGTACACACACCCACACACTACACGTATGCAGCAATTCTCAGTGCACAGGCACACACATGCACGGATGCAGGAAAAGCAGGAATGTGGGAGCTGCAATAATGCTGCTCCTGGCTGTTACAGGAGCATTTGTTACAGAATTTGTTTCCACGTTACTGGATCACAGAAAAAAAATCTTGTAAGGATTATTTTAATTTGTTAAACATTTGTATTCCCTACTGCATTGCAATAAAAGGAATGTGCTAACTGCCAGTCTTTTAAGAAATATGAGACAATTCCTTGTACTTTTGGTTTGAAATAGGAACTGAAACACATTTGCTACAGAAGAACTGATCTGTATGGCCCTGCAGGAGGTGAAGGCTGGGAGTGAACTCACTCCTTGTGGCATGGGAATCTAGATGGGTTACTCTACATCCTGTATCCTCTGATCATTTTCAGAAAAACAGAAAGTTGCCATAAAATCACAAAATACTCAGCAAATTCATGACTGGCCAAGACTTTGAAGTCAGGAATACACCAAGCAGTGCAGCCACCTCACAGCTGAAAATGGAGGCATAAATCTGGGTGTTTTGATGGGAAAAAAAAATAGAAATTATTGCCTGCATGTGCTCCCAGTAAATCAGCATTCACTTAGCTACCCTAGAGCATGAAACAGCACAATAGATCTTTCATAGCTCACAGGAGAGGTCATGGTACAAGAATGTTGAACAATACAACACAATCTTTTGTAGGTAAGAAACTTCAAGGTAGGAGGTGTTGCAAGCAAGAATGGAAACCTCAGAGGAGATCATCAGAAAGTGATTAACAGGGTTTTTTCAAAAGAATGTGCACAATTGACAATATTTTCAACGCAGACATATATTTCAAACTCCTCTGGCATCCTGTATCTTATGCATTATACACACACACAGAGCTCAGATTTTGGGTTTGTTTCATTAACTCCATATTTCTTCTGCACATAATTACCCAAAGTATTATGATCACATCATTCACACATTCATTTGTTTGGAATAATTTTCATTGAAGAGACTTTCAGCAGGGTAACTTTATGTTGAATACAATTTCTGGTGCACTACATTTTTTATAGTTAATATGTCACTTGATGGTTTGTTAAACTGTCTGATTTGATGTTTGTTATGAACAGTCACTGCATTGAAATCCCAGATAAACAGCAAGGACACAACTCTTTTCCACAGAGAAATAAGAAAACACTCTCTTTTTTTTTTTTCTAGAAAATGGGGTTCTGCATTAATACACTACTGCACACTTATTTTGATTTGCTGAAGCCCAAGTCAGCCAATATCCCAAGTGAACTGGATGAAACTACAACTGGCTACAACCAACAAGGGCGAGAACCTCAAGAGACAGTTGTAGACAAAGGCTGTCCTGTTGCCTAGCATCCTGCAGGAAAGTGGAGCAGGACAACAGATTTTGATCAAGAGAATATTGCTGAGGGAAGTGGGACAAAAAACTTTCTGGAGTAACCTCCAAGGACAGACAAGGCAAACACAATTACTGGGCATCAAGAAGTGCCCCTCTTCACTTTCACTTCTCTAAAAATCTGTCACTCCATGAAACTGTCAGGGAGGAGCAGAGAAGGAAGTGGTGTGAGTTTCAGTAATGAATCAATGCCAGGAAAAAGACACAGGAAATTCAACTCTGTAGGAACTGAATGGTTTGCCTCAGCCACAAAATGCATTCAAAATTCATGTCTCCATTTCCAGTTTCTTTTTAGTTACACCTTCCCAATAAATTCCAGGGGCCAAGGCAGGACAGCTCTGGTTCCAGGGAAGCAGCTGGCTGTCCAGAGAGACGCCAAAGGCAGCTCACACTCCTCTAAAAGGTACCTCAGATGTGCAAACTGTTCACACCCCTCTAAAAGGTATCTCATTCATCCAAATATTTCAAATTAAACTGTTTCAGGCAAAAATGACTTCACTACTTTTCAGCACTGAGTCACATTTTTTATTTTGCAATTCCAAAGACATGTGGGTCCTTCTCTCTCATCCCCCACTGTCTCATATTTTGAAAATTTCCACTTCTTTGAGTGTGATGTCATGAGGTGTTGCCATGAAAATTTAACTTAAAATTATAAGCACTAATTTGGAACTTCTTTGCATGGTAAAAGATCACACAGAGGGAAATAGCGGTTTAAACAAAGATCTTCTATAATTAGTGATAATAACAAAGGAAATATTCATAATTACATCAAAGGATTCTTCACTGAGTATTGTTTTTGTTTGCTTCCTAAGGGAGCACAGAGTTCTCTGAGAAGATAACACTGTTTTAGGCAGATGTAGATAAATAAAAGAAGGCCATCTAGAGAATCCAACTTCAAACCAGAGCCTGAAAAATACTCTGAAATCCAGAATAATTCTCTAATTGATCTGATTACATGTCAGGCATCAGCACTCTGCTAGGTATGCAGTGCTGATAAGCCTGCAGTATGTAAACACCTTTTCAGATGAACATGACACACAACACTGCAGCTACCCTGGGCATCTGTCTCCACATACATGAGGCATAGCCTGGGGATTAATTTCATCCACTAGCATAAACAGGACTAATTTTTTGAAGTACAGCTAGCTAAAAAAAGCTAAGACTAATGTTATGCAATAAATAAATAAATCCTGGTATATGTTTCCCCTTTCCAGACGAAGGAATCTGACATGGCTTCAAATAGAAAGAGGCAGCAGCCTGATCAGAACACAAAATATATTAATTTCATTCCCTTCCAGAGAGGCAGCATTTTAATCTGCCATACATTAAAGATGCATGCCCACTATCGTATCATTTCAATGGCCTAAATATTAAATTATGACCAAAAATTCACAACACTTCTGCCCTCCCCTGGAAAAAAAAATAGGTCAAAAATAAATGGAAACAAACTGTTTTCTGCTCCTTTTTATGCATTTGACAGAGAGAAAAAAAAAATGAGGGAGATAAATCTGCATAATACTGAACCGAATCTCTTTAATTCCAGTCAGCTTTTATCATTCAATCACTGAGTCTGTATGTGGAAAAATTCATGCTAATTCCCCCTAGCAACAGCCGCAGCCTATCCGGGGGAGCCCCGCACCAGGCAGCTGCCAGCCAGCAAGAATAACTCTAAGTAGGTCAGCCCTGCATTTCTAAAAATGCCACGGTCTAGTAACCCCACTGTCCCGTCTGTCTGCCCTACCCCATAATAACCTCGATCGCTTGGTGACACAATGACATACTACCCTGTTAGAGCGCAATCAAATCCCGCTGCATTATTCTGCTGCAAGCATCGCTGCTGGATGAAGGACCCGTCGAGGGGCAGCATTAATCAGGCAGCCATTCATGTCCACTAGCACTTCACTCTGGAGATGGGGCCTGCATTAATGACCAGCTGTTTGAACTAACACAAACAAAATAATGCCTTCCACGCTGTTGGCTGTGCAGAATACACTGTTCTAATCAGGCAGGTTATGCTCATTGACTAAACCTAAGATGTAAATTAAACAGCCCCAGACAATGCCAGCTTTTGTAACCTTCTATTAATTAAAGTAAGTATATTTAAATTATACTACACACAATTCAAAGAGCTATTGGTTTAATATACAGAGTCACCTCCTCCTACAAATTTGTGTTCACAGTCAAAAAAAAAAAAAACCCCAAACCAAAACCAAACCAAAAACCACCCACCCCCACTGTTTGCACAATACAATCTACCTATCCTGGTAAATTAAAGAGCGACTACAACAGAGCTGAACTGCAAGTGACTTCTACTGGGAGCAGGGAACCACACCAGACCTCCAGTAACTGGTCTTTGGGAACAGTGACAGGCATGCACGCTGGATGTGGCGGAGGGGTATTGATGAAAGCCCTATAAACATCCCCCAGCCATGACGCAGAGAAAGGCCAGTCTCAGCGGATTAAACACCCCCTGCAATCTCACTGCTTAAGCTCTGCCGAGTTGCCTTCACAGACCTAAAAATAATTGCAGAGGTCAGAAAGCCCCTTGGCAGGATCTGGGCATGTGTCTTTAAGAGCACGTCCATCCCTCCTGCTTCCCACAGCCCTGGGGACTTCTGCATGGCTGCAAGATGCTGCAGGAAGCCCTGTCCCTCCCCCCTTGCTCTTAACCAGAGAAGCCTTAATATAAACCACACCAGAGCCCAGCCAGTCTCCTCTGGGGTGGTATTTCAGTATCAAATCTGTAATACCAGCACAGAATTTCAGCAGGCTTGCTTTGTGTTTAATTGCACCCTTCCTTTTAACACCTCTGTGCAGCTCGCCGGTCTCTTCCTTCAGAGCATGCCTCCATGTCATGCAGCTGCCTGTACAGGACGGAGCTAGGAAAGACATTTTCAAGGACAGACTGTTCATCTGCATTTTTTCCTGAAGGATTTGCACTTTTGGTGAATGTGTGCCATAGTTCAGTCTTCACTGCTGCAGAATTCAGCAAACCTTGTGCATGTAATCCATCCATATCTGACTTAGGAACACAGCAGATTCATTAATCCATTTTTGCTCTTTCTTGTTTGAGCCAGGCTTGTTAACCAGGTTATGAGAGTCTTCCTTTGCTTTGTGGCACACATCACACAGCTATTCTTGGAGAGATACAGTCACTGACGTAACCGTGGGCTCCTAATTACAAGCTGCTGACATTTTGCTCGTCTCCGCAGCTTTGAAGCTGTGAGTTCAGAGTCTCTCCTCCTCCCTGCTTGCTTGCTTTAAACTGCCTGAGTTAGAAGCATACAACAGATTCAGAAAGGTATAGGAGTGGCATAAACTCCTTTGCAGAGCCTGCTGTATTGCCAAAGTTATTTTTCCTTAAGCAAACAGAAAACTACAGTTTGGAGTAATAAGACTCCTTAGCCCCCAGCACAAGAATGTTATCCAACAGCTGGCTAAATACAATTCAGCACACAGGGCTGCCTTTGTAGGCTGGGGAACAAATAGTGGAAGGACCAGACAGGCGTCTTGCAGGGTAGCTCACCATGACTATTGGGAAATCCCCTCATACACATTTTAGGATGACATTATGGTCTATGGCATGATATAAAAGGGAAAAAAGGAAAGGAAAAAACCCCTTCTTTCTCAGTAGGCAGATGCTAGAAACCATGCCAAGCCCTGCTAGCTGAGTGCAGCGCTTGTTTCCCCTATTTCTGCATTGTTCAGATATGGCCAAGCTGAGCTGCCTACCAAATGAAATCTGCCTGTACCGTGACAAGTCTACCTGCTCTAAAACCACCCCAAGCAGGTTCTGCAATATAAAATACACCCAGTTACATTTCACAGAAATCAATTGCCAAACGCAAGCATTGCCTTTTCTCGATATATGAAGAATCCTTTGCAATTAGAGGCTGAATTTGAAAATCAAAAAAAAAAAAAAAAAAAAAAAAAAAAAAAAAAGCAAGTATAACGCTGAATATAAATGCTCAGTTGAGGATTTAGTCATCTGATCATCTGATGACTGTGGTAGCCAGCTGGTCTAGAAGTCATCTGGGATGCATTTATTTTGATTAGATTGATCACATTTCTATTTACAGTATAGAATTTTTCACCATACTGAATACAGCTGTGTTTATAGAGATTTTAAGATGGAGAAAACGAAACCCCACGGTTTCTCTCAGCACAGTGCAGAAGACTCAGTGCTTCAAGGTGTTAAGCGGAAAGGATCTGCTTTCACATTTCTTAAAAGAATACTGCCTACCATCTGTTTTCACAAAGTGCTACCTCAGTCAGGAAATGGGTGTAGAGCTAGAGCTGAAAATACAAGCTGCAATCAAGTCTGACCCAGCAATCTGACAAACGTCCTCTGTAAATTGGTCAGAAATGTCTTTTTTCATTTCTATACATGTTCACACACACACAAAAGCACGTACATACACAGATATACACACAGAGTGAGAGGCTGCTGTTTTCCCTGGGGATATTCCTGCAGCCACGTAACTCATCAGTTCACTCCCTGACAGCACCAGGAGTGCTCAAGCTACGATTTACAGTCCCCCCGTCCACACATTGCTTTGTTAATCAAGCCATCCTCTCTGCAATGAGAATCCACAGAATCGGCACGTAGCGTTTCTTCTTCCTTTGCATTTGCATTCGCTCGCTCTCTCCTTCTCCCTTGGCTTTGCCTTAACAGGCAGATGCAACCGATACCTTATTTATCCATCTCCAGCACAACACTGAGGTGAAACCCGACTGCAGCACTGTGACTTCCCCATTTTAATCCTCTGGAGCAGCAGAGGCTGGATTCTTGTTGCTGATGCCCTTGTCGAGCACTGGATTACTTTACATAATATTTCTTTAAGCTTTCACCCACCCTATCCTAGATTAACACCCTTCCTTTCTCCTCCCTCCTCCCCGCCAAAGAAAACCCCAAAATCATCACATATTGCAACCCTTGGCTTCCAGAACCAATAAAAAAAATACGCGGCTCCATCGCTCCTCTTCCTTAGCAATGTGCAGACGAGAGAGTCTCGAGTCAGCCAAGCCAGGGCGAAGCACAGGCAGCAAGACTGCAGCAGCCCCAGCAGCAGCAGAAAGAGCAGCAGCCGCCCAGGTAAATGGGGGGAAAAGCAGGCTCTGTCGAAAGCGGTGCAGCATCATAGCTGTGAGGAAAGACAGTGTTGCTTCTTCCGAACGGTGCAGCTTTATGCCTGCAGGAGCAGAGAAAAGGGAAGACCCAGAATTAAAAATAAAAGCCAAAACAGTTAAGAAGAAACAATAACTATAACAAATTGCCGTAACTTTATTTATCTGGGCTTTCGGGGTTTTCTGGGAGGCTGTCTCTTTTCCTTTCCCTCCCCAAAGTATCCTACGTTGCTGGATGCTACTGTCCAAGAGTGCGGAGTCACAAAGGCTCACTCTCCAAAGCGCAGTGAGACCAGCATCACATGAGAAACCACATGACGCACCCAAATCGGATGCTGATGTGGTCCACTGTTTCACTCGGGGGGGGAAATATCTCGACCGAAACATGCCCCTCTCTAGTGGTTAGAACGAATTTCCCTTTAAAAAAGANAAAAAAAAAAAAAGGAGCAGCCCAAAATATAAATATCTCCATATCTATCCATCTTCAATGCCAATGCTTCAGGAGGCAGGAGAATGCTGTTCCACAGACACTAGCTGGATGGCAGCAATATTACTTCCAGGCTACGCTATTCTAAACTGATTGCACTTAAGTGAATTCCTGAAAAGCATACTCCATGTCTCCCTAACATGAACAGACTCAGAAAACCATCTCCATTATCGCTCCCCGCAATCTGTATCCAAACCTGCGTGCTGAATAATTTATTTGAGACTAATAAGCTGTTTGCCAAGACCACTCCTTTTCCCACTCAGCCCCACACTCAATGAGCAACTGCAGCAAGAAACACAGAGGCATCTACTGTTTCCTCAACTAGTAATTTTAGTAAATGCACCGTCCACAAAATAATCAGGAAAAAATGCGCAGAAGAGTTTTTTCCTCATGTATGGACACAACAGGTCTCTCTCTGGTTTGCGGACAGTGGCAACCTTTTCCTCACACTGCTGACTCAAAAGCTTTCACTCCAAGCCAAGAAGCAAACATTCTTGCCTGCCAATTCCTGCAGAGGTGTTGTGCCACCCTGTTTAACGCAGAAACATCTGGACACCTCTGGCAGCCCCCGAATGAGAGCGTACAGCTTCGCAATGCTGTTTACTGTCAGGGCACCAAGCAGTTAACATCCTTGGCTGCTTTACCATCTTGCCTATAGGAGCATGGAACCGAGTGACTGGTTTGCTCGAGAAACAAAAGCAAAAAAAGCTGACCTTGATGATCGATGGAATTGCTGCTCACAAAGTTATCATCCAACAAACAGTTAGCGGTTTGTAGCTTGTTTTATGCCTAACATTTGTTCAAGTGACAGAGCAGGTGGCACAGAGTCTTCCATCCCCTTTGTTTGCAAAAGCTGGGCACCATCTCGCAACGCTGCGCTCCCTGGCTCTTTACACTGAAACTGTGCGCGGTGTCAGGGAAATGTAGGAAGCGAGCTGCCGTGAATCCACACAGCTGCTTTGCACAGGATCCCATTGCAATCTCTGAAGTTACGTAATGGAGATCAAGCACAGAATCCCCCCAGAAGAATCATGCTTAGCCCTTACACAGGGAAGTGCAATCAGAGCAAAACCCGAGTGCTCTTTTGTGCTGATTTCAACCTTCCCAACTGTTCACGCAGTAGCAGATTGCAAAAATTTGCACAAGCAGTTGTAGCTTGCTCTCATTGGCTCCTCTGAGAAAGAGGTTTTGCAATGGGCTGCACCTAGGAGTTGCCTAAATTCCACGTAAAATCCAGTAGTAGCATTCAGCCTCAGCATGCTGCTAGCGTTCAGGAGAGGCGCAGGACTGCATGTACAGAAATCACAAGATTACCACAGTCATCCAAGAGCATTTTCACCTGTGGGGTTAATAATTTCAGCACTAGCAAGTCTTTGATGGAAAACAGTAGAGGTATACCCAAACTCTGACTGTAGCTAATCAATATAATATTGTACTTTCAGACGCAATGTCAGCTAATATGGAGAATCCAGCTTATGGACGACTTTCTCAGTCCAAAATATAAACATTACTGAGGCAGGAACTGACTGCAGCAAAATATGTATCTTCAGGGCTTTGGATTACAAGATGAGAGGAGCTGTCCTGGTGACCAGTCCCATTTTTTTTAACCTATAACAATTACAGCAGCATGGCTCTGAATGGCTTCTAGTCTGTTCTCATTATTTTCTAAGACAGAGGTGCAGCAGTTCGTGACTCTGTGAGTTGATGATCCTTCCCACTTGATACCAGCAGCTCATTTATCTGTTCTGACTTAGAATCAGAGATGTGTTGGAAGGGTCATCTGGAGGTAACTTAGTGAAACCCCTGGATATCATCGACACTACATCAGGTCAGATGCAACTTCATCCTGAAAACTTTCAGAGATGGAGATTCCACAACCTCTTCCAGTGCTGACCTCCCTCCCAGGGAAAATAAATGTGCAGGAAATAAATGTTCATGCTGTATTTCTTACATAAGCAGCCTTCACTGCACTGCTGAATTGCATACATTTTCCTAGATCTGCCACTGAAAACAAAGGGAGGGTGCCAAGGAGTGAAGAGACTTTTCATACTAATTTAACCAAGTTCAGCTGAAATCACTAACATCTCCAAACTGTTACCACCTGATTATCATTTAATCTCCAGATGCTTCCATTTCAACTATTAACCAAACCGCTAAAATGCTAGGGAACAGCCTGATAACAATTCCAGTGTTCTACCATGCGTTACCCATGAGAAACAGGAGAAAACCCAAAGATCACTTGCTTATGAAAGCCGAACTAAACTCAGAAGTCAGAATTAGGGCTGAACCAACATGGTGTCTGGAGGATGTTGGTTTATTCAGAATGAACAAGACATATTTTTCAATCAGACCTGGAAAAAGGGGCCCTTAAGTATTTATAAATAGATATCCACAATCTTGTGAAAAACCTCCTATGCAAGTACACAGTGTACGTACCTTTAAGGAAGACCCAGGTGACACAGCCATGTTAGTGAATGTCAGTGAAGAGGAAGGAAGGGGAAGAGGCAAGAATTGCAAAGAGAAAGACCAGTCATAATTCCCTCAGAAATGTAAAAAGGTTTAGATGAAGAAAGGCTTTATGTGAGAGACAGCCTTATGCACACAGTGTTTGTAAATCTAATTCTTATACTTCAGATAAACTCCCCACTAAGTTCTTTGTTAACAGCATGGGTCACTACCTTTCTTCCCTCTTCAAATCTCTGACATAGGTACTTTACTCTGTTAGATGTTGTTAGCTCTCAAAGTAATTCACTAGTAGACTCTAAATTAACTTGTCTAATATGACTTTCTCATATTTTCTCCCCCTTCAGAGAATGGAGATCTCAGAAGCTGTCCAAACAGAACAGCTGAGGGTACAGGTAAGAATTTCAGGTCGAGATCATTACTGCTTGTGTTCACATGAAAGCTTTTAGGCTGAAACACATGGAAAGAACTGGGATTGTTTTGGATGCTGCCTTGACAAGTCATCAATAAAAATTTTCCCAAGATCAGTTTGGTGCCAGGATTTGAAGACCTGCTCTCAAACATTTGAAATCCTGCTCCATATTAGTTCAGCTTTGTGCTGCCTCAGGGATACACTAGCTATCCGGGATTTGATGTAACCGTCCACAGGGGACAGGCTTCAGAGCAAAGATTCAGAAGCTGGGTAGACTCTAGATGAACATGAAGAATTAGAGCAATATACAGAGAGCCCAAAATAATCCTAATTCCTGAGGTCTTAAAGGCTACTGAATTTTGTGGAGTAATTTTCAGATGCTTTTGAACCAAGTACTTCTTTTTATGGCTAATTTTCTGCTTGGTACAGCACTCCAATGCAACATGAATCCCGGCAAGTGTGAGGTATTGAATGTCATTGAAAACAAAACTTCTTGTGTAGAAAATGAAACCTTTAGGGTGTCAGCTTTTCCTTTTGGGAAGAGTTCCACTTTGGGTCTTACTCCCTGAAGTCAAAGGAAGCAGAACTTCACCTTGCTTAAGCATAGCACAGGCACTGCATAGCCTGGGCAGAAAAAAGAGATCCAACCATAAATTTAAGTTTTTCCATATTATAGCCAGAAGTTGCCACCCCTGTGTAGCACTAAACAGTGCCATCTAGGAAGCAGGAACTGAAAAACAGCAGAAACTTGGAGAAATGCTATGGTTTCAATTAGAACAGAATGCCACTAGTGCACTTGTGTATACCAGTAAAATGTGGAGTCGCTAATTTGATTGGAACATGTAATTGCAGGGAATGGTCCAGTTGAATACTCAATGGTTCTCAGCAAGAATCAGGCTTTGGGGTTCAATTTTCAATGACCTTTCCCTCTGTAATCTGCAGATGGAGAAAGAATTATCATTAGGCTTGAGGTTTCAACCCAAAAGCCAGGCAAAACTTGACGCTTCAGTGAACTTGAAACCTCAAAGTGAACCTCAAGCGTGCAAACCCTATGGACTCAAATCAAAACAAACACATGTCAGTGAGCAAAACCCACAGAGCTGCACATGGGTCTAAGTACTGAGCCATACTGGCTACTGGCCAGGGCATGAAGAGCCCTACACGTCACACAAAATACCAGCAGAAGTTCAGTGACCACAGGGTATGGCTAGACACACACTGTCATAGTTTGGAGACACTTAGGTCAATGTCCTCTGAGAGCTCAAGTCCCAAAAGAACCTTCTCTACATTGTACCTCTTCAGTAAGGTAAGATACCCTCTGAGGGGTTTTGTGTGACCACAGCTAAACTCCTTTGCTACTTGATGGGCTTCTTCAAAGCCATCTCCTGGCATCTCCTCGCGAAGATGTACGGTGCCTGGAATGGAGATCTAACTACCTCCTCATAAAAAAGACATGCTTTAATTTTCCAAACAGTTAAAAAATAACCATGATTCCACCTTTTTAGTAGAATTTTCAGTAAAATACACCAGAATCTGCCTAGACCATCTAAGTGAATGCATGAAAAAAAAAAAAAAAAATAGGGAAAATTGTGTCTCTGTATTTTCAGCACAGAGATGTTCATGACAAGCAACTGGTAAAGCACCACAGCTCTGCACTTTTCTCTTGCAGTCATATGAAACCAGAACAATTTATTTGAATTCACTGATTATTCAATATTACTCTTGGAAAAATTGCCCACCTTTATTTGATTTCCTATGGATGTGTGATGGACAGTTTATTGCAATTACCCTCTCAAAGTTTCAGGTGTTTCAGCACTGGCCACACATGCTTGTATTTGTCAGCTCTTTAATCATATTTGAGAACCTATTTCCAGTGTGAGTACAAACGCTATCTTTAAAATTTGAGTGATGTTTTCTCTGTATTGACCAGTGTTTGATTGTTGTATGCTAGAAAATGCCTACATAATTTAAAGGACGGAGTCCACATAACTTAAGCCTTGTCCTGCAGGAACTCTGCAAACTGTTTGTGTGAGAAAGAAGACTTCAGCAGCAGTCCTGGACAAGAGCAGAAATAGGGCAATTAACTGAGGAGAATGTGATACGTTGATGTAAATTCAACCAAATGATAAACAACACTGAAAAATATACTATTTTCTCTGCATTTGTGAAAGTTTCCTAAGGTTGATATTTCCATTATTCTTCTAACTTACTAAAAACTGTTTCCAACAGATAAGTTAGTCCTGGGGCCAAACTCTTCCACAGTTCAGAAGCAACCAGCATAATATATACACCAGTGTAAAACAGGTTGGGATATAAGTTAATGTAGAGGACTGTAATTATTGTAATGATATAAAAACAAAATAACATTTGAAAAAAGTATTTGGAAGCATGTGTTAAAATGTACAACCTGTAGTAAAATAGGAATGCTTCACTAACAGGGGGTTGGACCTAGATGATCTCCAAGGTCCCTTACAACCCAAACCAGTCAATGATTCTGTGATTCATACAAACCAGCCTACAAACCCTAATGTGTTTTACCTGCCTGTGAGAAAGCTGTGTGATGAAGAGTTTACGTGGAGATCAGAGCTGCATATGCAACACCTGCAAGTCCATGACCTGCTCATAATACCTATACAAAAATTTAATAACCAGTTTTGGAGGAAGGGGAAGGATGAGGGGTAATTTTAAATTTTCCTCAAGGAAAAACAGACAGAAAACATTACAACCAACTCCTTAGTGAAACTCCTGACAAGGCAGTTAATGTTTGGTCTTGGGCAAAAGACTGGTTTCCTTTCCTTGGCTGCCCAGATTTTAGATGGGTATTTTACATCAAACACGTTACAAGTTCAAAGTGGGAGAGCTATGTTTTTTCACCTGTGAGTGGTTTCAACTTAGACTTCAGCATTACTGTCAGGAAGTCAGTTTTTCCATGCTTGTTACTGTAAACAAAGATTGTATGGCACATCTCCAAAAGTGATAGAAGGTCAAGGACCAAACTGCAAGTGCAACAGACTGCTTCCAGAAAGCATTCCAAAAACATAACACTGAAGTGAGAATAACCACACATTCAAACCCTGGTTGATGGTCTCATCACTCACCTCTTTGGGCAGTACAATGAGTACATGCAAATATAACCTCACATACTGTTTTTTAATACATATGTCTATAGAAATATATAATTTTTGTATATATGTATCTGTTTTCATATATACTTATACATACGATACACACCTATAAATATATATATAAGTGAAATGTGTGTATCTGGCTGAAATGGTGAGTAAAGATTAGGGAGAAGAGCCAGTAGCATTACTTAATATTAACATTGCCTCCCACTCACTTTTCAACCATTACCTTTGACTCTGTCAAGCCTTATTCCCATCTCTACTTGGTTTTATTTTATCTCTTTCTATAAATGTAGAGTAAAATAACACTAGACATTTCTAAGAGTCCTTCTCCCCAAACCTAACATTTCTATTGATATTTTCATTGTAAAACATTACCACTTCCAAGAATTGTTGCCAGAATTTATAACTTTATAACCAGATATTTTGTTCATCAGGTTGCTGCTTTTTGCGTTTCCTCAGGTTTGAACTCAAATTTGCTAATGTTATAATTTCTTTTTTCTTAACATCTGAACTTCTAAATGTTATTTTAGTGGACATAATTCACCCCCTTCTGACCTTGTGTGAGTTTTATAACATTACCTAATTATACTCAAGTTCTATATGTTTATTTTCTTCTTCAGTCCCCCAAGCTGAGATTCTTCAGATGAGTATTTACAACCACAACTGAAGCCTGTAGAAATTGTCTTGTTAATACAACATAGTGCATCCCAAACTGAATACTGTAAACAGGTGGAGACTCTGAACAAATGTCCACATTACTGAGGAACAATTTCACTGATGGCGTTTGTCACATTTAAGTGTTTGCGCCCAAAACCTTATAAAGGTTCTTCTAACTTAACTGTGTTTGCAATATAATAAATGGTGTAATTTAGGTCATTATTTGGGACACAGAAGTAACTGGGTGCATATTTCTGTTGACCTATAAACCTTAATCTTTCGATTACCTTAACAAATGTTTGCAGCCCATCTCATCTGCTACTGTACTAACCAAGCAGTATTCATGACAGAACTAGAGCCTCCTGGCAGGGGCATGGAAAGAAAGAAATAAAAGCAAAGTAACAGCAGAGCTTAGGAAAGAAGGTTAGAAGCCTGATTATTATCAGAAATGAAGACAAATTCCAAAGAACAAACTGAAGAAAAGCTAATTTATTCAAAAGCTCTAAAATTAGACCTATTTAAGCTCATGTACTAAGTCCTTGCTTACATTCTACTGTCTTCAGTACGACAGAAGCACATACTTCCCTGGTCTTTGCTGGGAAAGATCCTTTTCTGAGTCAGGACTACAAATATTATTCTGATTGAACAACATAAAAGCCTCAGATGCATATTATTAGTTTGTGAACTGCAGACATGTTTAATTGTATATAAATTGTGAAAAACTTTGAGGAGCTCTGAAAATAATGACGGCCAACAGGTTGAATGTTTCCTGGTCTTGTATCTAACCCCAAGAAGTCACTTGAAAATGTCTCTGCGCTCAATTGCCATTCAAAAGTTGATTCAGTCCCTCTGACTCCAACAACCATTACTAGATTCAGCTTTGGAATATTTGATTTTGCTCATCATTAGCATCCCATTCTGTGCTTTCAAGCATTTCAAAATATCTCAAAACAAAACCTGTCGACAGCGAAACATGATCTATGAGAACAGGACTCCAGACTAGAAAAACTTGCTATTCATCAGATTTGGACCCAACCAACAGGCTGTTCTCCACTATTTAAGTATTGTTAAATACTTACAATGTTAAGTATTTAGAGATATTAAAGAGATTGTTAAAGGCATTTTAACAATAACATTGTTAGAGATTGTTAAAGGCATTTTAACCAACCTGATAATTTACTGTTAAGTTTAACAATAAATGAAGTTGACACCCACCCATGCTATCAGCCCATGTATGTTTTATGGCTAATGAAGGCTGACCCTCCTGCAATTTAGCAGAGAGGAATTCCTTCTGAAAACACAAATTCTTTTACCTCCGTGGATGCCAAAATAACCTTCACCTGTAACCTTACAGTTGCACTAACAAGGCCTATGACCGCTGCTAATGAACTTTCTCTGAATAAGCCTGACTAAGACTAAGAATGAAATGAAAACAATGTAACAGTACCTTAGTGTGTCCCTTGCTTTATTCATTACTAGTGTCAGTGATTATCTAATTGCCACAAATCCTAAATTACATCTTTCTGCTCTCAACTTACAGAGGACCATCTCCATGAAAGCAGGGGTGTTTTTTTTCCCCTAAACTATGCCATCTTAAACAAACTACCTTCACCCCATTACCTAAATTAAAAAGACACCAATTTCTGGATGTACTCCTCCAGCACAGCATAGTCAATTAACCTGGTGCCTTTGCCCTCCTTAAATCAACAAAATCTTCTTCAGACTTAAATGGATTTGAATTTCACATATGGTATCAAAACATCTCAATATGTATAATGCTACAGCCTTATGGTCCATGGGGACCATGGTCCCCTTTTTCATTTATACTGAGAGCGACTGCAAAGCTGCTGATGCACTGTGTGCAAACATGATTTCTTTTGAGAGAAAAATACTGCCTTTTTCCAACTTTCTGGACATGAAGGGGCATTTGCCTGCAGCATGAAAATATTTTCCAAACATTAAATTCTTGACAGAGTTACCAGTCAGACAGGAGACAGACTAGTCTCAAAATGAGTAACAGTGATACATTCCTTTCTTTTCGAGAATTACATTTTTAAAGCACTTAAAACCCAAAACCAACCCAAACCGAAACAACAAAAAAAACCCACAAACAACAACAAAAAAAACTTATCCTGAAAAGTAAACAAAACCATGCTATTTTTAAACAAATGGGGAGAATGAGAGACACATTTGCATTTCCTGTGCCTGCAACAGGCCGTCCTGCAGATTGCCTCTCAGCTGGACCGTGGTGCCCTAACACCAATTCCGTTTGTTAGGATAACCAACTTGAATGAGTACTTCTGTTACAGAGTCCGGCCATAAGCTGCAATCACTAAATGTCAAACTTATATATACAATATAGATGCATATGGATGCAGGTACCACAGATTTTTACCTGTGCTGTTTCAGTGGCCTTCGTTTGACCAGGGACACCTTTTCAGCCCCAAAGAGCTCTACTTCCCTGTCCCAGCTTCCCATGCTAGCAAAATGAAAACAAAGGCTTTCCCCATGAAATGAGTAGCAATACCACATGCCCCCTTCTCCAGCAGAGGAGAAGAATGTGATGCTTAGTCCCCACTCAGGTTAAGCCACAACACATGCGGGTAAAAAATTAAATGCAAAACCACAATGACTACTGTTTTCTTGCATTACTCCTTCAAACCTAACAAGATTTGTGATTAAAAAAGCCATTTTTGTTCCCCTGGATTATGGTTGCATTTGAAAGGAAAACCATCCCAAAAACTAAGGAGCACTATCTGCATCATCCATGCTAACACGAAGGGAAGTACTGCCTTACGTCCAGGATGGTGGGCCTGGTAAGTACAGCTCAGATAATAAAAAGTTCAAGGTAACAGGGGCTCCGGGAAGCACAGTGCTGTGACTCAAATAAACACAGACATCTGAATATGTTTCTTCTTGGTCCACATGCTGAAGATTTTAGTGAAGAATTAATTAGACATTGCTTTTTGAGATGGACAGCCTCATGCAAAACTGCTGGAGGCAGAAGTTAGAGGTTTTCATTTCCCACCCTGCAGAAGGCTACAATTCTCACTGACAAAGTTCTAGCATGCATTAAAGAGAAACAAAGTGATAAATCCTAAGGAATTTTTTTTTTAAATAAAAGACATCTAAAATAAAAAAACAACCATCTTAACATCTCTTTGAAAAAAAGGTGAAACAAGAAATAATCTACTGCATTTCTATAAATACTTTTCCTCTAATCTTTATTTACAGACAATTTTATTCACAGATCACTAAGTTGTTACGTCAGAGAATTAAGGTTGGTAGAGTGTGAATTCCCCCACATTTCATGTGTTCTGTTTCCTTTTAGATAAAGCTTTCTTCTGAATTTGCTGAGTTTTAAAGCACACTTGAGAAACAGTCATTGTTTTAAAGTTTGAACTTTTAAATTATTGATTAAGTCCACACAGACACTCAACATTAACTGCAGTTTAATGCTGTCCACTTTTATGAATGTAGGAAAGGGCATCTGTAAAACATGAGTATAACTCAAGGAATACAAGTTTGCACAGCTACAAAAGAAAGAGGCTACCAGAGCAAGATAAAAAGAAGTGATTATGCTAAAGACGAAAATATTTCAGGAAAACATAAAGGACAAGCATTCTCTGTTGGAAAACAGAGCCAGAAGGACACTGTGCAGAGATAAAAACACCACAGTGTTTGCACAACAGTGTGAAATCCTTCCACAACAGCATACTTTTACAGCTTGCATATCTATGGTGCACACTATTTCTCCGAAACAGGTATATATTAATGACAAACAAAAATAGGTGAAAATGGGTAAGTTTAGTTCTTCCACTAAAACATCTTTTTTTGTTTGTTTGTTTGAAATTTGGCCAAAGTTCAAGGATAAAGGATATGGAAACATCTCAGCCTGTTTAATGCACAGGAGGCTTGGTGAGAACAGAGCTCACTCACCTGCCCACTGTTTTTTTACCTTACCTGAACTGGGGATTAATTTGATCCCCTGTGCACAGTATCTGCAGAAAATCCATACAAGATACAAAGGTCATAAATTGCCATGTGACATTGACTTGTACATGTCAACTATTGTACATGTTGTACATGTCAACTTTTTATCATTTGGTAAGCATACCAAATACCTCCTTATACCAATTTCTACAGTACATTAATTTAAATGTCTCTTTCAAAATCAAAAATCAGTAGAAACTGTACATGGAAAAGGACAGAAAAAATGCTTGAATTAATCCTATCTAAGAAAAGATTTTAGAAAAGGATACACGAATTCCTGCTGAATGCACAGCAGTACAACATTCAGCAGTAATTTAAATCTGTAATATATTTAATAAAACCACAGTGTGTTCTCTTGTCCTATTAAAACTGCATTCTACCTTACCAGGTCTGAATAATTTGTACAAAATTGATTGCTACAGTTCTTAGTAAGACCTCTAATTGCATTCCTGGTATAACTTAAAATGATAACCTTATCTTAATTGGTAGCATGCTACAGAAATGCTTCTGAAAGCTGTGGAGGATTAACCTGCATTTTTAAACTGAAGCCTTGGGGTTGGGTTTTTTTCTGGTGTTTTGTTGGTTTTTTTCTTTCCTAATTTCATCTCCAACACAGGAACTATTCTTAAAAAGAGAAGGGGCTGGGACAAGGGAACGCAGCCCTTTGAGGACCTGGGGGAAAGCTCCCAACTCCAGCACACACTGCAGAGGTAAAAATTCTGATCATTTACAGAATAAATTTAAAAAAAAAAAAGGAGAACAAATAAAACCATAAACAAACAAAGACCAACACCAAAAAAACCAACTTAAACACACCACCACACCAAAACAAAACCAACACAAAACACCATGGGCAATGTGCTGCAGACACCCACCAACAGGGTCTCTGACGACAGAACCAAAAGTAACTCCAAAAGTAACTTCAAAGCTGAAAGTACAGCTGTCTGCCCATCAGGCACCCAGATACCATCCACCTGATGTGACTTCTGGAAGCATACACTTCACAATATGGCAAAGGAATACCACTGCTTTTTCAGTCAGAAAAATTAATACTAGTTAAATTTGGTTGCAAGTGACTAAAAGCCCATTATGCAAATGTTGCTATCCTGCTCTAGCCTGAGCTTGGGGGAATATTTTTTTATTTGTTGGCTTTCTTGCTACATTTAAGCATATCCACATTGCTGCTCTGTGGAAAAGTGATACAGCTTTCTAGCTTAATAAACAAATAGTAATCAGGTTTATTTAGAAAGCAACTCATCAAGCAGCAGCTGTATAAGGCATCTCCTCACAGAAGGCAGTACTGGAACTGCACTCTGCATTAGAGTCCAAATGCTTCAAAATTTTGTCATGTATTTTACCATGGTTTGTGCTACAGTTCTGCTCAGCACTAATTTTATGAGTCCCATCTTAATCCAGCAAAAATAACAAAACCAAACAAAACAATCCCCATTCCCTACTGTTAATTTCCTTGGACTTCTGTGCTGTTGATCATGTACCACAGTACAACTACAGTGAGCTACGAAGCAGTAAAGGCCAGGATTAGGGTTCCAAGAAATTACTTTCTGTAGCCATATCTTTTCCAAATTAACTTCTATTCCCAACTTTTCAACAGCAGTAAGGAAACATCCAGTTTTTTAGCCTGGTTCATTAGTTATATCCCAGGCCCCATAGGGAACAGATCACTCTGAAGGCTTCTGTGTGCACCTATCTGTACGAACACAGCATGATGGGATTCTCCATGCTGTGCTGGAGCTCCACGGAGCCAATTATGGATATAGAAGCAATAAGGTGGTGTTTCAGAATCGCTGCTTGAAAATGAACACATGCAACATGGCACACATATCTATGTATGTGGGCATCCCCGAACACATCCCTGCACAGTCCCCTCATATTTCACTTTTCACATGCATGTAAAATGATTAAATTCCCCCAGAAATGGTAAGACCTCTGTCAGAGCTGTAGCATTTTCCTCACTGAAGCAATATGCCTCTGTGAGGTGAAACATGCATTCATGTTTTGTAAAGGCATTCTTTACTTTAAAGAGAATGCCCACAAAGCAAGAATCTGTGCTACTTTTTTGTTCAGCATAGCCAACAGATGCCTACAGATTTTTTACATAATTACTAAGGAGTTAGCTTTTTGATATGAGACTGATTCACATCTCAGCCTTTTCTTTAACTTTTACTGGTGATATGGAGTGGAAAGAGAGGAACTGAATGAAAATAATCACTTACCCAAGACTGCCTGCCTACTATTTCTGCTTGTGGCAATGCACGAGCAGAACAATCAGCTTTGCCTCTGATGTGATCCCAGCCAGTCCGCTAGGTAGTCCTTATAAATCCATCCATCACCTCTATGAAAGTCACTGCCTTCCTTTTACCAAAGACAATGTATGTTATTGGGATTATACCACTGCATGCGAAGTCATTAAAGAAAGATAGATCGCAATTTATGACTAAGTGTGTGGACAGCAGGGCATTATTTTAACCATAAAATCACAATCTGCAAGGAGAGTGGCCAAACCAGAGGAGCCATTAAAGACTTATAATTAACATCAATCAACATGACACTACTGTTGACATCTTTATTACTTTAAATACACTAATCAAATACTTCTGCATTCAGATAGAAAGATTGATAGGCAGACAGGCAGAGAGAACATCCCTACAGAGAGCAATTTTAAATTATCTATTCAAAAGGTAACAAAAAATAAGCACACCAGCATAATCTCATGGAAATGCAGTGCACTGACTGAAACCATTTTCAGCTGGTTACTGGACCTGGGATGTCCAAGCTTGCACATAAGATACATCAAATCTGCCTTGTAAAAATACATACCTGTGTGCTTTAGCCATGCAGACAGCTACTGACTCTCCTAAACTGAGAGAGCACACATCCCATAGACATGCCCCGCTGTAGGCTATTTTGCATTATAAAAATAAATGGAGCACTAGTCCTCACAGCACCACTCCATTTTTCATCTCTACTTTTTCCCACACAGGAAGTTAGGCAGAAGAATATCATGGTATTATTAGCATACCCACCATTGTGACTGTCAATATTATCTAATTGCATCCACATGCAATTTCCTACCACACAGACACTAAAATACGTTGCTACTGCTGCTGCTCATACAAACATTTCAGTACTAAGGAACAAGAAGGTGTTTCACTTCTCAGGCCCCATGTTCTTGTACCTTACTGATCACCTTTTTGAGCAGCAGCTCCTTTCTCCATTGAACATTGGCTTTGACATTCAAGAAAGGAGAATTGAACGAGTACCAGGAATCAAATAAATGCACGCCAGCTCTTTTTAGAAAACATGTTTTGGAAGGAATCAAATGATAGTGCTCCCAACATCAGGTAAGGTTTTAGGAATCCCTGCTTTTTTTCTATTTCTATTTTTCTATTTTCTGTTATTCAAGTGGGGATGACAATAATGCTTTTTAAAGAAAAAATGCAACAACTGTGTATTTATTTAGATCACATTTAGTTGTAAGTAATAGCTTATTGTAACATGGAAGTTCACTTTGGAAAGACATGCATGGTTTTCTGTCCTCTGGAAATGAAGTAGAGATAAGCATTGCTTTTGCTTATTTAAAAACAAAACAAAACAAAACAAAACAAAACAAAACAAAACAAAACAAAACAAACAAAAAAAAGACCCCAACACAACAAAAGCAGAAACAAAAACAAAAACCAAACCCTCAAAAAAAACTCCAAACAAACCCCAGACTACTCTACAAGTAACATGAGAGGCTTTATGCTGTGCTTATCCTGGTGAGCACTTTTTTGGAGAGGTCAGCGACAGCCTGCAGATCATCTCACATGTGCAATGAGCATGAGGATCAGCGAACCTGTGTGAGAACCACCAGAAAATGGCAGCACCTCTTCCCTAGCAGGCTGAGCTGCCCGGAGGGCTGAGCCACACAGCACCCCTGAGCCATCCGGCCTCCAAAGACCTGGAAAACATCTTCTGTCAGTGATTTCACTCATCCTTCTCAGCTCCGTAGCAGGGAACTGAACTCTCACATACTATGTGAAAGCCTTACAGAGCACTAAGTAATCAGAAAAATGCAGTAATTTGTCTATTGAAAATCCAATTAGTTTAAGCCAATATTTATCAGATCACTCTCCTTAAAACATTTTACTTCAATTTTAAATGAGTTACACTAATTTGGATTGGACCGTCCTTCTCTAATGAAACTGCCAAGCCCTTCAGATGCTTTAATTCATTTCCAAACACAGTGGAGCCCCATAAAACAAGCAGAGAGAGGCTGCTAAATGTACGTGGGGTTGCAGTGCATTAAAACAAACTAATGTATCGAGTGACAAAACATAATGAATGCTTTTACAGGGGGAGGAACTAAGACTGAGGTCTGAGAGGACACACTGCAAACCAGGCAGCCAGCCATCTGTCTACCAGGATCTCCTTTGCGTCCTGCTGGAAAAGCAGCTTCTGCATAAGAGGTCTGCCCAGCTCCCCACCGTCCACTCGAGACATTCCCGGCTGCCGTCGTTTACCGGCTCAGTGGGAACACGCATCCCCTAATCCGAGCAGAGGATGGTGAAAGAGCCTCCGATTATTTGCTCCATTATTAGGATCCTATCATTTGCGGAGAGCAGCACAAAGGAGCAGGTAGCCACAGAGAGCTCACGGCTGTGAGTCAGCAGCGGCGGCGCGTCCGTGAGCGAGCAGCTGGCAGCGGGCAGGAGTGGTGCGCAGGGGAAATGACAGCCGTCAGGGTGCAGCCGCTTCCTGCGCCCCGCTCTCGGCCTCTGCCAGAACCCAAACAATGCTTCCATCTGAGCAAACATCCTCAGCGACAAAGGGGAAGGGTTCGACTCGCAGCGGCATTGTTCACAAATATCCAGCTCACTCAGCACCCCGGTCCAAAAGGGGCTGACATTGTATTTTCCACAGATACATTTACATAATAAATAATGCAAGCACTAGGTATTGCGTGTTCACCAGCGTGCACAACGCTGCACGCCGCTGTATATCCAGGTTCTCCAAACTGAGTTTTGTGTGCATTAGGCTTGTTTTGGGCAATCATCTATGAACAAAAACTTTGAAAATGCTTCTGCTTTGACAGCGGGGCCCAAATAGCCAGGTGAGAAGCACTGGGCCTGTGGGAAAAGGGAACTTGTGAAAGTATGGGTGGATGTTACAGTAGAACAGAAAATACCAAAAGGAAAGGTGATTATGTGGAGAGCAGGTGAAGGTGGGAGAAAGGAGAGCCAGAGCAGTGTTAGAAAACAAAATGAGGACTATCAGGGATCCTGTAATACTTTCATTAATTGCATATTCATTTTCTACTTGTGTTTACATTTATGTTCCTTGAGCATACACCAGTAGTTTTGCAGATTTGTCATTGCCGGAAGGCAAACATGCTACATTCTCTTCATCTTTTGTTACCCTACAAAGTCAGCCCAGGAACAATCTTTCCCTGCTAAAGATACAATTTCCAGCAAAATCTGGATGAAATTCTGCACCTTATCCACTCTTCCTTTTTACCTGAGGTGACTGAATGCCCTTTATCCATAAACCCTACATTTTTTACCTGCTCACTGGAGGTTTTAGGATGCTTGTAAGTACAAGGTGGCAGCATAAGAGGCCTTGCAGAAGCGCAAGGTATTCATGTGATGTGTTTTCTAGCCTGTGTGCTTTCTAGTCTGTTTTGAGTGTTGACCTGACAAAACAGGAAAATGTAGGGAAAAAATTATTTCTTGCATGACGCCCTCTTTCTTCCTCTCTCACAGTTCCCTTCCACCCTCCATGCCCCTCCACATTGCAATGCACATCACTGCTGTCAGAGCAGCACAAAAATGTATGCAGGTACAACACCGGCCTTTTACAACTCTCTGAGCCAGAGCTATTAATCATCAACTGGGATTTGAAAATCATAACCAGGAGACAGCAGTCGCGACAGCTCTGCAGCATAATGACAAAATATGCAGAGCAACGTGGAAGAGGAGAACACACTCTGTGTCTTTTAGTCTCTGTGCAATTGAGAGGTATGTTAATAAGCATGTTCATTTGAATGGCTTTTATTGTAACAATAATTTTCTTGCTCTGCTGGATTTTTTTATTATATTCCTTAGAGTAATAACATTAATCAAGGTACTGCTACGTGGCACTGTCAAAGAAAGAGCATATCCTGAGTGAGCCTGCCTATCATGGAACCACTAGTGAATGCTTCAAGATTTATCGTGGGCCTTGAGATATTCCCCACACAGGCACATGTGCGCGCACACACACACACACACACACATTTTTCATAAATTATTAGATAGCATAGGCATGGTAGAGGAGAATAATTACTTCTTTAACTTGAAGGTTTATGCCAACATTTAATGCAATCAGTTGAATAATAGGACTCTCCATAAGATAACATTCCTTTGAATAATACATGGGCTAGAAAGACCTATATTTAAATGAAAATCCATGAGCTGCATTTTTAGTCACTTTGTGTGACAGCAGCAAAGGTAAATTTTCAGCAGGGCTTCTTTTCAGGTGGTGTGTGTGCACAGAGCGCATGGTGAGCTTTTACTTCAAATGCAGGTACAAAACCTTGCAGAAATGGTATCACCATCCCTGCATCTGCACCACAAGCACTCTTTGGCCAACAACAGTTCCGGAGTGTCTACACACCCAACACATAAGCACATGCTTGAAACTTCTGAAGTTCGGATGGAATAAGCACGTAAGAAAAGCTGGCTTTTGGAAACACACCCCACAGCTCCCAGCACACAAGCCCTGAAGGCCAGTGCTGTTCTGAGCCCACCAGGAGAGCCCCAGGAGGCTGACGGGTGCTCATCCCAACCACTGCCTGTGCCTCACTGGAGCGAGTGCTGGAGGAGTGACCTGAGAGAGTTCAGCGCCGGGAACTGCTCTGGCAGCCTCGCCCTGTCCTCGCGTTACCCCTCGGGCTTGCCAGCAATGATGACAGCTTTGCTCCCTTTGAACTGTCTGACGGAGCACGAGGACTGACTTCAGCTGGCTCCTGTGCAAGGCACAGCGCGCCGTGCCTGCACCACAAAAATCTATGGGAGCTCAGCTATTGACTTCAAGGGCTGCAGCACCAAGTCCCTTGGAGCGACTCCTTGTATAACCAACTAGAGAAACAGTCTGTGGTTTGCTTTAAGAGCCATCAGAGAGATTTACATAGTTTTATGTCTAGAACTTAAAATGCTGGTATCTAACACAAACCCAAAACTTAATCACAGAATACATTTGATATTTATCCGTGGCTAAAACTTGCTCAATTAAATTTTTCCAACAAACATGACAAATACTATGCAGCACAATAACACTCAGCTGAGGACAGCATGTATGCCTCCAAGCAGAGCAAAATATACATCTTAAAAATTAACAGCCTCTTGAGATATGCAAATACCTTAATTCCATGCAGTTGTCCAAATTCCAAATAGTTGTTGCAACGCGAGCTCTTTTATGGGCTATTTCATACTTACAAGGGTCACAGTACTGCTTACTGATTTAAAGGCAGAGTCGACACGTTTTTCTTCTCCTTAATTTCTATTTTGTTCCAGCTCTGCTTATTCCAGTCATTTGCACTTGGCATTAGGAGCTGTGACAATTGTTTCTCATACGAGCTGCAGTTCACACATTTGCAGTTCTCTTCCCTATATAAATACTCTTACAGCTACCTTGGAAAAAAGAAAATATAGCTTATTGATTGAACGTCACTCGTTCCAACACCATCACTGCTGGATAAAAATAAAAACCCCAAACCCTAGGTGGCTTCATTTTAGCATCTGGAAAACATGTGTGTTAGGAAGTTTAGACATATTCCAGAAACGATAAACAAACACTGCCAAGTTCTTTCACTGGCCTACAGTAAAAGCCAGCAAAGAAGAAAAAAAACTCCCATGCTTTAAATCCCAACTATCCCATGTAACTCAGGCTTTGCATATTTAATAGTAAGCAAAACTGTATCTCTACATCTATACCTTTGCACAATAACAAACTTCAGTAATTTATTGCTAATAAAATATATACCATTTGTCATATTTATTTATAAAATACCAATTACATGTACAAAACCCTGAAGCTTAAAACTGAAGCTGCTCATGATGCTTATGAAACTGAGGGCTAAATGTGCTCCAAAGCAATGGAATAGTTTGCCAAACTCTGCTGGCCACTCTGCCCCTCCCTACTTGGATAAAGGCTTATGTGGGGGAAAAAGGGCCTTAACTCTGCCCAGAGATATGTTGCAAGGGATCGATAAGCTTTGGGATGTGTTTTTCTTTTTTAAAATGCTATTTTAAACTTCAGGGTTTTTTTTCTTCTTCTGTGGGCAGTTTGTTGGGACTATTCAGTTTGCTGGTTTCTATCTACTGCCTAAAACAATAAAACTGTAATTTCTTGATGCTCTCCTTGAGTAACTAGAAGAGCCAACAAGAAAAGCTTTTTCTATCTCACTGTTAAGAACAGAGGTGGTATGCTGTTGTGGTTGGGCTTTCTAAAGTCTCATTTTATTTATTTTTGTATTGTTGTGGTCAAGATACAATGCCTGATTAGTGCAGGAAGAACTTACGTTACATGCTGCTAAATCCATTCAAGCAACAGCATTCTGGTAGTGATGGCATAGTTATGTTATGATATAGTTATGTTTCTTATCTGCTGGCTGCTCCATTTCTGTGTATATAGTGCCATATGAACTATCAAAAGATGTGTAAGTTTAATTACATGCACATTGCCATGATATTTACATTCTACATGAAAAGAGGAAGAACAGCAAATGTGGTTCATGATCATGAGTTAGGAGCAGAAGCTCATCTCTGGTTAGGGAAAGGCCACTGTGTCAATCACCTCTTGTAAGGACTATGATAGCCTGGGAACCAACTGCTTCTCTTTATGAAGTCTCTCACAGATATTAGGGAGAGAAGTAATATTGGAGACTCTCATGGAGACTGGGTTGGGTTTAAAGCAGAATAAGACACTGCCCTGGTGGAAATAAATATTAGAATAAATCAAACCCAGTATAAACATTACCTGTATGCTGACTGTATTTACTCACCATTCCAGCCACTCCCCACTGGCCGAGGGCACCCCTGTAACAGCCTAACCCTGAGCATGCCAAACAAGCCTTGGCACAGGCCCAGCTTCACAGGTCTACATTTCTTGTCTGACTGAAATTCAACATGCACTTGTATCAAGAGGATGAAGAGGACCTAAGGAGCAGGGTTAGACGGCTGCAGTGTTCACATACACAACCAAAGGCTCAGTTTACCCAGTCCCAAGTGGTGGTACTAGAATTTCTAAACACTGGCTGCAATGTGCTAGCAATGCCTGCTGCCAGTGGCTGCCCACAGGCATCACACAAGGACCAGCCAAGCCCCATGGCTCCTCTTGTGGAAGACAGACAGCAAGTAATTAAGCAAGATAACCACAGGGTTTCTAAAGGGAAGCCCCCACCTCATTACACTCCTGGAATGCAGGTATGGTCTTGTTTCACTATGTCATTTATATGTTGCAATAACTGGCTTGTGACATTTCCATTCCTTTTGGAAGCAGTTGATCACAAGCCATGTGTTAAGTGGCCTCATGACTATGGCAGTAAGTGGCAGCAAGTAGAAATTTTTATACAATCCACTTCAGAAAAAGAAGTCTCATTTTGCACCCAGAGACATTAGCTCAAACAATTCAGGAAAGCAAATGTCCTCTTTTCACCACCAACTATAGTTCCTAGACAAGTGAAAAAAATTCTCAAGAGTGACATTCCAAGAAAAAAATTTTTAAAATGTTAAAATTTCAACCCAAGCTCAAGAGCTATAGTCTAGATCTGGCAAAAGTTGTCTTCCACTTTTCTGCCCCAGCTCTAAAAGTTTACTTTGCAAACACAAATGTTTGTGTTTGCAACAAATGTTGAAAGTGCCTTGTCTCAGTCAGTGGTATGCTTTTCAGTTTTTCACAGGCAGTTTTTACATCAGCATTTATACTCTTGACCTTGGCCTGAAAAAATAATACAGACCATAGCCATCCAAGTAGGCTATAAACTCTGCTAACCAACTTTACAGCTTTTAAATCCTATTAGGCTCCCTTATACAGTTTAAAGCCCCTTTGAGGCATTTATCCCCATGAATATACTTGTGTAACACATGGAAGGTACATGGATTTGTCCGGAGAAGAGTTTGGTTCTTCAGTCACCTCGCAAATTCCCTACATGTCAGGTCAGAAATTTGACATGCAAAGTAAAATCAAAATCCTAGTATTTCACAGTAATAAATCTAGGAATTATACTCACCAATATACTGTTTTCTCAGATCTATTGATTGATAACACATAAACACAACAATATGATGTGTTCACAGAGATTCCTTACAGCTTTCTCATTGGTAGTGAGATTATAAAATAGACATATCAGCTGTCTCATTTGCTATGATGAGATCTGCTTCCACATCACATACCTAAAAATCCCTACTCAAGGTCTATTGTTCCACAAGCGCATGCAGTAAGAATGATTTTTTAACAAAAATCAGTCAGGGGCCCTTTATAAAAAAATCTAAATTCCACTGATTTTACTGGAGATAGGTGGGGAGAAAGAAGGTTCCAAGAAAGTTTCATGGTGCCTCAGTAAAGATAGCAAACTGGGCTTAACAAACTCTCTTCATTTTAAGCTGTTATTTTTGTTTTAAGAGCTAGTAACTTCAAAACTAATACAAGAATAACCCAGTCCACATCTGGGTTCAGCAGTTCCAATGTGCATGTATGAACCTTAGTAAGTGTGTCCTGGTTTAATTATTAAACACAATTAGTTCTCATTTAGTTTTAACATTTGACAACTAAGCCTTTTCTGATGGGAGTACTTTTATACCAGACTATGCTTTTTCTATTTTCTAAACATTCTGGTTCGTTAAGTAAACATAAGTTACACAGCCATAAGTAGCAGAAAGGAACACATAGTCATTAACAGCATAAATACCAGAGCATAAATTAAATATAGCCAGTTCTAAAATGTAAATAGACAGCAAAAAGATTATTCAAAGAGCTTAAAGTATAAGCTTTCTCTTACTGGTAACATGCTATAGTTATCATAGGTGCTGCTGCTAGATTATATTGTGTGTTATGGAATTCATATGCATAGACATATGTAATATTTCTTGATGAAACTCCCAAACTAGGCAAATTGAATATAACAGGAGTTTGTAAGTCATCACCAACTCATAAAGAGAAAATGGTGTGTTAAGTTCACATACCAGTTAAACCAGAAGACTAGCAAACTTGCTGACATAAACTGTAGCTTGAAAAGAGGATCCTGAGCACCCAAGTCTTACCACCACTGTTGCTGGGGGAAAGAACTGAGTTAGGGTTACCTGGGATAGACACTACAGATAAGTTGCATTACAATACACACTTTGGTATTTATACTCAACTTGGAAAGTTAACTCAGGAAAAGTTAATGTCGAGCAAGGTCATCACAAAGCTTTTCCCAGGAAAAGTCGCAGACTGAGGGGGAAAAGTGTCCTGGCCTGCCTGCATGAGCTTCCAAGTAGCTGGGACTTTTTTTAGAGCTCACACTCTTGCAGAATTTTTCACAAGCTTACTCCGAATTACTACTCATCTTTTGTGACAATAGGCTTAGCACTTACCACTTAAATTAGGTATATTTACAAACACAAATATTTGTATAATGATGATGATGATGATGATGATGATTGTTATTATTTCACCATAAGTGTTTTTCTATTGTCTGTCTTTGAATGAGAAGTGTATGTGGTTTGCAGACCTCTCTGGTGGAGGTGTCCTGCTGTACCAGGCAACACATCGACAGAACATTATGCAAAGAATAACAAGATTCCATGCTGAAACCAAAATTTTGGGCTCCCAAAAAAATAATTAGCATAGTGGCAAGAGTCAGGGTAACAGGTTACTCTATCCCAATCCCAGGGAGGGGGAGCTCTACAGTGAGGAGAACTGTAATGTGTCAAAAAAAAAAAAGCATAGTAAGAGATAATGGCAAGAAACTTTGCTACAGACATTGAAACTGCAAGGAAATCATGACTTTGTAACACAAAATGCAGCTAAGAAATTGCCAGAAAAGACAAACAACAGTTTACAGATCCTTTTGGTTGATAAATGAACTTCAGACAAAAACTGTGGCCTGAAATTAACGCAGAAATTATTTATTTAAATTCTCTTGTATAGACAAATCAGCCTTTTCAGAATGATTTTCCTTAGCTTAAAACACATGTAAAACAAAATGCAAAATTTCTTCCTAATCTGTAGCTTTGATCAAAGATGAAGTAGTGGGGCTGCTGCTGAGGCTGTATGCCTTTAAATCTTTGGTGCTGATGTAAAAGTATGTGCTCACCAGTCTGATGTTTTTAATAATTGTCAGCACAGTGTCACTGGACTTATATACATCTTGATGAGAAAGTACTAAAACAGGAACTCTGCTTCTGCTTCTTAATCTGTTGTACTCGCATCAAAGCCAGACCCTGTATAAACAGGAAACTGGAATGGGCCTGATAATGTATCACCCACAGGACTGGAGATTTAAAGGAGACTGGGCAGACAAACAGAGCTACAGCCACTTTTGCATTTTCTCTGGTAAAACAGTCATTCCCCAGCAGATCCTCATCCTTCATGAAGCCAAGAACTATTGCCTGAGGTTAAGTAGCTGTACCTAAAACCAAGTCTCAGCAACACTAAACTATACACAAGTTTTCAGCCACATTGAAACATCAAAGGTGAAAATGCCAAAAGAACCTGAAGTCCCATTCCTAAAGCTACGCAATTCCATCAACTTTGATTTTGATACCTGTCATCCAACATAATGCATTTGCTTTTGAACATTTAATCTCCGGCTTGCTAGATGTCCAATAAGGTTCCAAAACTGAGTGTTTGTAAACAACAAATTAGTGACCAAGAAATGAATCTTGTAAGCACTCATCTCTCACTTTTTTTTTTTTTTAATTTGCTAATATGAACAGTTGTAAATTGTTTTAGAAACAGCAAACACTTTAGTTGTGGCTTCAAAAAAGCCTACAAGAAAATACCACGCAAGAAAGAGCACAATGCCCTTAATTTTAAACTATGTTATTGGGCCTAGTGGACTGCCAGCAATGTGCACATGCCACTGCTATTTAAAGTAATCTTCCAGAGCACTGAGGGAATTCACTGGAAGGCACTAATGAAGCTATCAGGGAGGTTTATTATAACAAGTAGGGCAAAGAGTGGAAAGGAGACTAAGTTCTGCAAACCCCATGCTGGGGACCTTCAGAAGCATGATACAACAGAGAAATGTGTGCTAGAACTCTTATCCTGAGGTCTTCCCTCTGGGTCACAGGGTCTTGACTTCTAAGGACACCAACATCCAATTCAAAGTGGAGAGAAAAAAAAAAAAACATAAAACATATCACTTTCCTTCTATAAGATAAGGTTTATGGCATAAATAAATAATAGGGCATAGCATTGTTAATAGAGGTCTGGATTACCAGCATTAGAATTTCAAAAGATTACAGACACTGTGCGGTTGTGACTGAGATTAACTGCACACCTAACCCGGCAGTAATATATTTCACCAGCTCACAAAGTCATGTTAGAGTAAAAAAAACAAAGCAAAGGAACTTATGGGCACAAAAACATTTCCCAAAATATCAAACAAAACTCTACAGATGTGGTGTGCATGTTATCAAGAAGTGAGATTTTTCTTTGCTTTACATCACAGTGAGGTTTTAAGTAGCTCTACAACTGTTTCTCCCCATTTCAGCTCATTAATCTGCTGTGTAAAAATAACTGAGAGTGAGGCAAAGTCTTTTACTAAAAGTTGAGAAGAAATACATTGGTTAGGTATTTAATGTACAGTTCCTAGATGCCCAATAATAGTACTGCATTCACTTCAAGATTAAAGTTAAGATTATTCTTCCACTCTACAGTTACTATATTTATAAATTTTTTATTTCAAAGGATCACAGGATGAGTCAGATTGGAAGGCGCCACAGTTGGTCACCTGGTCCGACCTCCTGGCTCAAGCAGGGTCATCCTAGAGTACATGGCACAGGATTCTGTGCAGATAGTTCTTGAACATCTCGAGTGAGGGAGACTCCACAGCATCTCTGGGCAATCTGTTTGAGTGCCTGGTCACCTGCACAGTAAAGTTCTTCCTCATATTTAGGTGGGACTTCCTGTGCATCAGTTTCTGCCCATTTCTTCTTGTTCTGTTGCTTGACACTGAGAAGGGCCTGGATCCATCTTCTTGACACCCTCCCTTCAAATACTTATACACACTGATGAAGTCCCCTCTCAGTCACCTCTTCTTGAGGCTGAACTGGCCCAGCTCCCTCAGCCTGTCCTCANACTTTCCTTCTATAAGATAAGGTTTATGGCATAAATAAATAATAGGGCATAGCATTGTTAATAGAGGTCTGGATTACCAGCATTAGAATTTCAAAAGATTACAGACACTGTGCGGTTGTGACTGAGATTAACTGCACACCTAACCCGGCAGTAATATATTTCACCAGCTCACAAAGTCATGTTAGAGTAAAAAAAACAAAGCAAAGGAACTTATGGGCACAAAAACATTTCCCAAAATATCAAACAAAACTCTACAGATGTGGTGTGCATGTTATCAAGAAGTGAGATTTTTCTTTGCTTTACATCACAGTGAGGTTTTAAGTAGCTCTACAACTGTTTCTCCCCATTTCAGCTCATTAATCTGCTGTGTAAAAATAACTGAGAGTGAGGCAAAGTCTTTTACTAAAAGTTGAGAAGAAATACATTGGTTAGGTATTTAATGTACAGTTCCTAGATGCCCAATAATAGTACTGCATTCACTTCAAGATTAAAGTTAAGATTATTCTTCCACTCTACAGTTACTATATTTATAAATTTTTTATTTCAAAGGATCACAGGATGAGTCAGATTGGAAGGCGCCACAGTTGGTCACCTGGTCCGACCTCCTGGCTCAAGCAGGGTCATCCTAGAGTACATGGCACAGGATTCTGTGCAGATAGTTCTTGAACATCTCGAGTGAGGGAGACTCCACAGCATCTCTGGGCAATCTGTTTGAGTGCCTGGTCACCTGCACAGTAAAGTTCTTCCTCATATTTAGGTGGGACTTCCTGTGCATCAGTTTCTGCCCATTTCTTCTTGTTCTGTTGCTTGACACTGAGAAGGGCCTGGATCCATCTTCTTGACACCCTCCCTTCAAATACTTATACACACTGATGAAGTCCCCTCTCAGTCACCTCTTCTTGAGGCTGAACTGGCCCAGCTCCCTCAGCCTGTCCTCATAAGAGACATGCTCCAGTCCCTTGGTCATCTTTGCTGCCCCCCACTGGCCCTGTTCAAGTTGTTCTGTGTCTCTCGTGTCCTGAGGAGCCCACAACTGGACACAGCACTCCAGATGTGCCTCACCAGGGCTGAGTAGAGGGGCAGGATCACCTCCTTGACCTGCTGGCAATGCTCTTCCTCATGCATCCCAGGACACCAGTGGCCTTCTTGGCCACCAGGGCATTGCTGGCTCATGCACAGCTTGTTGTCCACCAGAACTCCCAGGTCCTTCTCCATAAAGCTGCTTTCCAGCAATTCAGCCACTAGCCTGTGCTGGTGGTCAGGGTTATTATTCCCCAGCAACAGGACCCTGCACTTGCCCTTGTTGAATTTCAGAAGGTTCCTCTCTGCCCATCTCTCCAAGACCTGTCAAGACCTGTCAAGGTCTCTCTGAAGGGCTGCACAGCTCTCTGGGGTGCTGGCCACTCCTCACAGCTTTGGGTCGTCACTGAACTTGTTGAGGAGGCATCTGCCCCTTCATCCAAGACAGTGATAGCTAAGTTAAACAGTACTGGGCCCAGTATAGAACCCTGGGGGACCCCACTAGTGACAGGCCTTCAACTGGATCCTGTCACTGATCACGATCCTCTGGGATCTGCTACTCAGCCAGTTCTTAATCCAACCCACTATCCACTCATCCAGTCTGCAATTCCAACGTTTGCCTATGAGCATATTGAGAGAGGCAGTGTGAAAAGCCTTGCTGACGGCAAGGTAAACAATATCCACTGTTCTCCCATCATCCATCCAGGAAGCTCTTTCATCATGGAAGGCAGTCAGGTTGGTCAAACATCACTGACTTTTAGTGTATCCATGTTGACCATTCCTGATCACCTTCTTGTCCTCCATGTGTCCTCCAGAATGAGGTGCTTCATCACCTTTCCAGGGATTTAGGTAAGGCTGACTGGCCAGTAGTTCCCAGGTCCTCCTTCTTGCCCTTTTTGTTTATATTATGTGAGTCCCGCTCACAAACAGCTCCAGCTATAAGCTGTAGCACACATCACAGAATGGAAAGCTAGAAAACTGAAGAATGCAAAGGTTCTTCCAACCATCTCTACTCACCTCTATCAGAATGCTGATTTGCCTTTTTCTTTGTTTTTACAGTAAGATATGTTGGTCCAGCCCTAATTCCAGCACTGTTGGATTTCCATAGGTTGCAGTGTTCAAGGTTTTTAGGGCAAGTCTCAACAACAAAAGACTAAATAATATCAAGATGTGTTCAGTTGCATGACAGGAGTCATAAACTCTATTTTGTGTCTTTTCTTAGGCACATACAAAATGCTTTCTCAGCATTTTATTTAAGGATTCGTTATAATCACAATTATTTCAAAATGCATGCAAAAACAAGTAAAAATTTATTCCTTAATCCTCTCAATACAATAAAAGAAGAAAAAAATCAAGCCTAGAGAACAGAATAGAGATCAGAATGTGATCAAATGGAGTATTTTGATTCAAAACTTATCTGAAGGTTTAAGAATATTATATAATGCCTTATTTTCTCTTACTATGACACAAATATCCCGTGTTTTTTCTCAGAGCACTGATGAGTCACTTTAAAATATACTGTTATTAGGTACTTGGGCTCAGCTCAAATTACTGGATCTCCTCAAAGGACAGGACAGTATCTCGGACGTGGGCAACCATACAGTTTATCATTGACTCATACATTCTTTGGGTTTGCTCCTACAAGACTTTAAGCACATTGCTGAATGGAAAATCCCTATATGCTTCCCTTTCACAATTTCTGTAATATTCTCCAATTATAGCAGACTAAGTCTTTCACTTGCTGCTTGTCACCATTGTATGTCATCTCTTTTCTCTCACAATGTTAACTAACAGCATGATGGAAAAGCCAAAAGCAATTCAACTGACCAAAATCCCTTATCCAGTGTAACAGGTTATCTAAGAGTAAAAGAGATCTTCAGCCCTATAAATAAGAAAGAATATTTCTAGTGTCATGTACCATCTATGAATCCCCTCCTACTTCAGGAATGTGGAAGGGGAGATGGCTTTTAAAAGCATGGTCTTTTAGAACCAGAGCAGGAAGTGACCATCACTGTTAATAAAAGTCATGTCAATAATGTTCTATGAGTAGCAAGTGTATTCAAATACTGTTCTTTGGGGACAAAAAAGAGACCTATTTTTTCTTTAGCTGTTCTTGTGCTTATTTTGTTCATTATTGCTGCTATTCAATAACAATGTATTTGCATTTGTTTTGACCAAAATATCCCAATTCTCAGATTTTAGCATACATTATATTTTGATTTGTAAAGGGTTATTGGCATGAGTTACACTATATAAGGCAGAATTCTTCCTTTTCAGTCTATCAAATATTATAAATCAACAACAGTTATGAAATTTTCCTCAGGGCTTAAGGAACTTTATTGCCAAGACCCATCTCTCAGAAGTGTAATCAGCCCTTGGTAAGAGCCAGTGTCATCTCTTGCTTCATTTTCTCTTCTAATGTGTTTTGTATCTTCAGATAATTACAGAGGCCCTTAAATATCATTCAAATGAACAGGGAGTAGGACAGAAATATCCTTTGCAAGAAATGAATTCCAGGTTGCAGTAGGATTATTTTGTACTGATATAAAATTGCCACAAAATACTGAAGAATACACCACTGCCGTGTCAATTTTGGAAATACAAAATCTGTGTGCAGCATGTATGCTGTTCCACAGCAAAAATTATGTGCACACTGAGCATGTATAATTAATGAAAACAGAGTGTGCGCTGTGAACAGTACAGGAACCAAGACACAGTAAGCACAGAACAACTTGCCAGAAAAATGTTCTAACTGTATCTTTTGCAAGCAAGCAAATTCATATTTTGATTTAAACCTTAGTTTATTATCAGCAGTAATTCACCTGCAAAAGTTTCAGTTTTGTGACTTTCCATTTACTCATACAGCTCTAAAAGAAAAGACTCAGTTCTTCTGGTTAACACACAGAGCACAAAATTATTCATTAGACTATGAATCATAAAAAATGACAGATGCCTGGCCGAGCATCCAAGGATGGAGTTAAAGGTCTTCCCTTATTTATACACAAGTCAATGTGGAATGGTGCCATAGGCTTTATCTACACGAAGATTTAAAAGTGAGCTGTTAACATGTCTCAGCTAAAACATATGTTAAAAGTCTTTTATTATTGTATATCTGTACTTTGATGCACCTTAAGCTGGCCAAAATGTAGCATGACGGGAAATGAATCTTAATCAAGGGAAGAAGATCTACACTAGGGTATGCAAACCAGAATTCTAAAATGCATTAGTCAGAACTTGATAGCTGACTTTTTTTCTGTGTCCACCTCTAAGTGATTGACTAGAAAAAGCTATGGAGGAGAAAGTTAAGTACTATTTATGCCAACGATCAGCTAAAATCCCCAATTTTGTTTACATTAAAGTTAAAGCAATAAGGCATCGCCCCATGTTGTGTTAACTCCAGCTACAATGCTCCCAATTAACTGTAAAATAACCCTACCAAGAAAGAATAATAGGAGAAAAAATCCTATATATGAAGTTGAAGCATATTAAGTCGAGGAAACCAAAAAAACTCTTTCCAAGTTTGATAACACTTAAAAAAATGCAGTATGAAGCATTAAGAATTAAGTAAGTCCTTTGGCTCAGAAAACTGAACTATGCTCTTGAAAGCCAGACAAATAATTTAAAAATACCAAAACATCCCATATTAACCACATTTCACTTTTCTTTACTAAAATGACAACAGTGAGGTTATTTGGATAACAATGACCCATGATCTATAAATTTCCTGTCCAACATTGGTACAAGGATGGGTACTGCTTGCATGACTGTTAAGAAGTAATGTGCAGCATAATATAGTGTACACATCAGAAGGCAAAGCAGAGATAAATCAGGGTATAATGCAAAACTGAACTGAAATGATTTGACAAATGATGCCTTCATGTTCATTACCATTGTTTTCTGTGAAGAATTAGGTATCCAACCAGTCAAAAAATTTCTGTTTTATTAAACACACATATCCATGCATATGCCTATGTACATGTACCAATATGTTTCTCAAAGTACAGGCTTTGAAAACAAGAAAAATGTTAGCAGCAGCCAGACCAATCCATCTGTAAAATTGTGGCTAAATTTTCACCTCCAATTGATGGAGTTGTGTTATTTACTTCAGCCTGCAAGTCTGTTAAATAGACTATCAGCTCCATTTCTAATGTATACCCTTGGACTGAGACATTCACTTACAGTGACTCAGGCAGGAGTGGGACAATTAAAAAGTGGAGGACTTATGTCAAGGGAGGTTCTTTGGTGACACATCAGTTGCAAAGAAATGCTAACACAGCAAACAAACAAGCACAAATAATTCCTCAGGTCTGGAAGTGAAAAGGAAAGCAATGCCATTCTCCTGGTGGGAAGACACATTTATTATTTCAATGTGGAATTTATTGTGGTTAATGGATGTAGACTAAGAGAAGAAAAATCAATAGAGTCATGCATGTATTCCATTTGAGAGATGTGGCTTCTACTCTAAGCAAAAACAGAAAAGTGTGAAACACATTTTCATTTTTTTTAAATCGTTTGAAAAACAGTAGCAGATTATTATGAGTTTTACTCACAGAAATTAACTAATTAACTAGAGGATATCATCAACCAGAATCAGGATGGGGAAACAAAAAGCAAGGCAACTTCCCTTCTGTAAAGAACCCTTAATCATCTTTTATTCCTTCATTTTATAACTCGACCTAGAGTCGGTACAAATTTACTAGCAGGATGCATTAAGGAAAAGCAAAAAACATTCTGTTTCCTTGCCATTGCCCATACTTCACCTTTTCCCTATAAAGAATGAGATAATGAAAACTCATACAGTTTATGACATTCCCCTTACAAATTCAGAACAGTAAAAGTCTGCCCTTCTTATTGGGTTATGCGTAGTGTAATTGTCTGGCTAAGGCTCTGATCAACAAATATTGTGTTTCTTCCAGGGGAACATCAATGCAACTAGTCTCTTTTCTGTGTTCTTTGGGAGAATCAGAAGATGGGTAGAAAAATGTCAAGAAGGAAACCTAAACCTAGGCCAGGCAGTAAAACTCCCCAGGGGAAAATCATGTTTATTAAGTCACTCCTCTTGCTCAGTAAAGGTTAGCAAGCATTTCAACGAATTTCCTCTTGGGCCAAATAAAGCTGGAAAGGGAGTGGATGTGATACCACCTGACAGGCCTTGATTTTCAGATGGAAGCTGATGGAAGCTACAGTAATATTTTGGCCTCTCAGGTTCTGGATCTTGATTTACAACAATAAAACAAAATCTCCATGATTATTTTTTTCAAACAACCTAAAAAAGTTATTTTATTTCTGAAGAAATTTACACAGAAGTTTGTCCAATGTTCCATCATAGATGTGAATCTAGAGCAGGCTGACAATAACAACTACCATGGCAGCTGCAACTGTGGGGTACTGCAGAAAATTGCTTCTGCTTAACCCTTAAAAGAACTAAAGCATCTATTTTTTTTTTCAGCCTTACGAAAGTGCATTCCTGTGAGAGGCTCATTGTGTTCCTCTTACAGAAAATAAATCCACTGTATTTACTGAGAGATGCATTCCACAGATGATCTAGCATCTCATTAAGATGATTTTACCCCATACTGTTCTGGCACTCAGGCACTCACAAACAACATTTTCAATACTCTGCTCTTCAGATCTCATCACAATCCCAAACTAGGTCACCTGGAATGATGGTGTGGCAGATAAACAAACAGATCAGATCCAACTTTGCCATTTCTTAAGTACCTGATATTTACAGGTATATTCCCTGCAAAGGGAAATTTAAGAACAACAAAAAAAATGTTTTCAGTAGCCTTTTACCAGCAGTTGGTTCCTCAAATCAAGCTCAAGTTGACAATGAGTGACAGTGACTGCCAGTCGAGGGCTGTTCTATAGGTTTGCATCACCAAAGCTCTCATTTCTAGCAGACTAGGGCAGAGATTTCCACCTCAGGGGCCTAAGGAGCTGCGGCTGGAATGGCTCTGGCACATGAACCATCTCCACCCAAGACAGGAAAGCTCCAGGTCAGGGTTGAGGTTATTCCTGTTGAGGCAGAGAGCAGCAAGACCTATTCTTAGCACACATGAGCTGACATTTGGTAAAACCGTAACAAAGACAAGGGAGTATGTGAATACTTTGCCAAGAGGCCAAGAGCCACGTCACCCTGCTAACTCATATTGCAACTACAGCTTACCTCATGTTAGTTACTGCACGTTAGCTAAGATGTAGGAAAAAATACATCCATTGTCCAGGGATGAACAAGGCAGCTGAAAATTAATGATAAAATGAACTTGCTATGACATTGGCTATATTTAATTAATTTTATGAATAAACATTCATAAGCCTAACATTTCAAGGGACACCAAACTAATGTTAATGTTGAACTTACGATCAATCCATAAGAATGCAGACGCTTAACAGCTGGCATCTTGGAAAAAAATATGTGTTTTGATATTGCTTTGGTATTTTGCTTTCTAAAACACATCTAAAAAATTACTTTAAATGGACAGTCGTTATCACCAATGGTATTTATTTTAGCTATCTTACTCTTGCTACTCAGGCAAACCTTCAGGGAGGGGGAGAGGGACAGGAAGAAAAAGATAAAGGAAGAACAAATAGAAGCAAAGTAAGCAATAAAATATTGAACAAGGACTACTGCAGAAAACTGCCATATATAAAATTAAATTAGTGCCAGGCACTGTTTGAATCATCAACACAAAGTTCAAGCTAGGTTCTGAAGCAAGGTCCCTGAATGAAAAAAACAATCAATTTGAATTCCTTGGCCTCTACCTGTTGTAAATAGTTGCAAAACACACACCATCTTCTTTACACCTGTAACTTCTGCTTAGTTCAGTAGCTCAAAAAGTCTCATTATTGCAGCAGCTAAGACAGAATTACAACTCTGGGTTTGACATAGTAGAGTGCCTCATTACACACTGTCACAGACATCACAGGATGCACCAGAGATTTCTTCGTCAAGGAGAAATAATGAGCTGTCCTGGCTTTACAGTCTTTTATAGCCACCCAGATGTTTGCATTTATTTATTTATTTATTTATGTATTTATTGAATTTAAAATACCCCCAAACCTGTATCAACTAAGTAACGAAAAATAAACCTTTATCAGCATAAACCTGATAAAGATCAAAATACTGAGCTTGCTGACAGGGCATCGTAATGGAAATAATCTGTTTATTCAGCATTCTGTTTCGATAATATGGGATGCATTCAGATTCCTTCCACAATTCCCTCCTCATTAACATCCTGTCCAGTTTGCTGCGGGCCATGACATAGACTCTGATAATAGATTTGGCATATGTTTCCTAAGGAAAGGCCCAGCCACCCTTCTCTTGAGCGGATGTCGATTGTGTTAATGCTGAAGGTGCATAAGAATCACCTCCTGCTGGGCCCAAGCCCCAGCACGCACGTGACCTGTCACTGTCACTTAATGCCAACCACTGAAAACCATACACAGATACTACAGACCTCCTCTATACATGCACAGTGCACGCATGTGCGTGAATACGCACACACACACACCAGGCATGCACTCAAAGCACACAGAAGAGCTTGCTGTGTCTTATACTGAAAAGAAATCACTATCATCCTCTGAAATCTTACAGGAAGGGCAAAAAGCACCCCATGGAAAAGGCAAGTTCTTTCAGTTCTATCATCCCAGAGCCTCATGTACAACTGCCAGTGATATAACGCTGCTTTTTCAATTTTTAAATTGCTTTTCCCTCCAAGAGATATGCATAAGTAGCACGTGTCACTTTAATGCAAAACCATAACAAAGTCTTCAGCAGTGATAAGACAAAATGAGTTTCCAAACACATGAGATGCATCAACTGGAGTGCTGATGCTCAATAAACACAACCAGAGATAAATAGTCAAATACTTCTCTTTGGCCTCTTCTACATCAGCAAATTAAACAGTGCCAAGAAGCAAACCCAGACAGTAGACTTTAATTGTCTCTGCAGCTCAGTTATTAGACAAGTTCTTGGCACAGGTTTGGCAGACTCCCCAGCACCACAGGGGAAAAACACAGCCCAGAGATAAATCCTGTAAGATTGGATGTGGTCACCTTCTTTTGGAGAGTAAGAGCTGTATGATTTCATCATGGGCTGTCCGTATCCTCAGTGCCAGAGGAAACTCCCAGGCAAGTTTTATTTCTTAGTTCAGACAGTCTTTCTGTCCACTGTCAAAGCAGAGCCTTGGTTTAATACAGGTACCAAATCTCTCTCAAACATGGAACAATGTCACAGCATCGTTATTTCAGACTAGAATTTCATTACTTTCGCTATCTGGTGAAACAAACTATGTCTGAGCTCCATCATCATACAGCCCTGCGAAGAACATTTAACAGGACAATTATGTAGAACAGCAAGAATTTGCCACATCAAATGTTATCCTTACCCAGCATTCTCCAAAGATGAAGTAATAACAGCAAAACTGACCCTGGAAATAACAGCTAGAGGAATAGAAAGCTGTCAAAACTAAAATACCAAGCCTTCTCTTTTAAAAATAATTATGGATAGACAAGCATATACACATACATGCAACTCACAACATCACAAAAACTTCTGAGCTGTTGTATGTTATGAGCACACTGCCTTTGTAGGGACAGGTAATGTACTTCTGCAGGGCCTAAAATCTCCCTGAGGGGAAGAAAGACAACGATTAAGGTCCTAAAGCAAATTCCAGAGGATGGAGTTCCAAGCTGCTTCCACTGGGATTTCTGAAACCTGTTCACCCATGCTGCACATTCTCCCTAATAACACCTATGAGAAGAATGCCAGAGTTTTACTCTGCCACAGCATCTACCATGCACTGCTGAACTAGAAAGTCAACAAAGAGCCACCTAGGCTTTATATTCTAGATGCAAGCAAAAGGAGTGAAAACTGGAAAGCAAAGTATGTCTCAGTATTTCACACTTTTCCAAGTCAAAAAAAACCCAGTACAATTTCTCACAGACACCCAGCTTTCACTTGTCCATGCCTGTGTCCTTTCAAAACTGAAACTCTGACTTCTCATCTGCAACAAATAAAAGGGTATCTTTCTGTCAAAAAAAGTCAGGTGACTTTTCAGGTCAAAGAAAGAGGTGACTTGACTGTCTCCTTCATGAATTCTTCCTAAAGAGCTGCATATCTTCACATTCTCTCATTAAAGTAACTAAACAATTCAGTAGGGCAGCAGATTCTAGTAAAGTTGCCAATATTGATATTACATCCTAGTCTACATTCCTAACCTGTGTTTACAGTGATTTAGCATAGCATCAATACTAAACACAGCCAAAGTACAAATTCTCTCACTGTTGCTCCTTTCTTCACTCAGTCATCCCCCTTTCCTCGCCTCGCCCTTCACATGGCAGGTGAACGTGCATTGCAAAACTTATTTTGACAGAGACGGGGCAAGAGCTATAATCTGGCACAAAACCCTCCTAGGAAAACAAGCAGGATGGGCATTTTTTCCTAGTACTATCCATCTCAAGATTGCAGTGTTCTGAGGGCTGTTGATTTTGGTTTGTTTTTCCTAAAGCCCCAATTCATATAATCCCATGTTCGGCAACACCCTTGTGAACTGCTGATTTTTCTTAAAATGGCCATAGATTAACCCCAAAAGTGAAGCTCTTTTCAAGGAAAATGGTTCTTTCCTCATATCTATAATTCAGAAAGGAAATACGAGAACACAGACAGGAAGGAAAGTATGGGAAGCTACAAAAGCAAAAATGTGTAAACTGTAAGTAGAGAGTCTATATATAAATTCTAGACCAAAGGAAAACTCCTTATTTCAAAATACACCTCTCACAGAAATATATGTATTTTATTGGACAATATTCACCTGCTCTTTGCAATACTGGACTCTAAGGAATTATAACTGGGAAATGTATTTTAGATACGATGCAACATATACTCAGAAGCCAAAAAGGTAAAATATTAAAGTGGGTTAACTGCAAAGCATGGTAAAGATCTGGCCTACTTTCCCCTTCTTGCATGTTGCAGCATCTCTGAGGTGGCACAGAAAACCTAGTGTCGAAAGCCAGCCATGAGAAATGTCACTCATCGATGACTGTTTTTGTTACATTTCCCATCACCAAGCAGACAGGAAATGTTCTCAGGCTCACAAAAAGGCAAACAGAAGCCAGAGTTAAAAGTAGTCTCCTTTTTCCCTTCCACTGCTGCACACTATTAATCTGAAAGACCGGAAGCCGTATGGGGATTGAGTTATTATCCAGCCACTGATTGCCTTCAGGTGGCTCCAAATTAAAAAGGAAGATTGTCAGCAGATGTACCCATCTACTCTGCCCCTTCTTCATATGGCTACAACATTATTACATTTACACCCATCTGCACACTGTAGCCAAAGGTGTGCCAGTATCTCACAATCCAACCTTTTTTTATTCTCCCTCCCTTAGGAACTCCGAGGTCAATAGTCGAGTTAAAAAAAAATCACACTGTGGTTCAACATCACAAATTTATTTTTTTATAAGGGATGATCCAGAGATTTATTTTCTTGAGCTGCTGCACCAGGAATGCAGCAATTATGGCATAGATATCTCCCCAAGAGCTGTGTCATCTCCCACATCAGCCATCTTTGCTGTAAGCACTGCAGTACCATGCCTCTGTTCTCTTGTCATCAAACGCATTTTCACATCCCACTAATCTTAAAGGAATTTTCAAAGGAAGCAGCTACTAAAATGAACAACTCTTCCAGAAGTTAAATTACATCTATCCCAGTATCTTCTTTTTCACACTTAAGACTGTAGGTGGAATTACAGGTCAGGCAGCAGGCTGTCACTAGCAGTAAATCGGCTACTTGAACAAACTCGGTACATAGAGTAAACATAAATAATAATTATCAACACCCTCTCTCATTTTGTTTTTTATTTGTGGATATCTGGACAATAAGAAAAAAAGAGCTGTTTTTTGTAAACAAAATTTTTTATCAGATATGTGCACAGAAAATCACCACAGATCTCTTCAAATGTGGTGTTTTACATATATTAAATATGTTAAATGCACAATACCTCACAACATAATTGATAGTACAAACTTGATCTACTCTAACACTCGTTGGCAATTCACATTGATGAACTGGCAGATGATCAGAGGGCTGGAACACCTCTCCTACAAGGAAAGGCTGAGAGTTGGGGTTGTTCAGCCTGGAGAAGTGATCTTTTTTGCAGTCTTCCAATACCTTAAGGGGGATTATAAAAAGAAGGGAGAGGGAAATTTTATACAGGCAGATAGTGACAGGACAAGGGACAATGATTTCAAACTGAAAGAGGGCAGTTTTAATTAGGTATTAGGAAGAAATTATTTGCTGCGAGGGTGGTGAGGCCCTGGCACAGGTTGCCCAGAGAAGCTGTGGGTGCCCCGTCCCTGGCAGTGTTCAAGACCAGGTTGGGTGGGGCCCTGAACAACCTGGTCTGTGAAAGGTGTCCCTGCCCATGGCAGGTGGGTTGGGACTAAATAATCTTTAAGGTCCTTTCCAACCTAAAGCATTCTATGCTTCCATTTCATATCCACTTCACAACATGAAAGAACTGTGTACACATCTATAGGTGTAGCATCTCAAACTCATGAACTCATTGGCTTACTTATGTTTTCATAATCTTGTGGGCTAATTTGCAAGACTAGTAAAATGTAAAAAAACAACCACTCAAAATACATCCAGAACATTAAGTTCAGGACATTTGAGTGTAAGCTTTTCTCTGTTCACTCATACAAACATAGAGATTCATCACCAATAACTGGTAAAACTGACATTTAGAAGCATGGTCAAAATTTCAGAAAAATTTTCACCATGTGTCTATTTGAATTATTTGATATTTTCTTAATGCAAATAATGAGAATTGTTTTCTGCCTTCTATTATTGTTCTAGCTGTACCTTGGTGGAAACACTTCAAAATATTGTTGTTCTTCTACCACAGAAACAAATCTCTTTGTGCATTAAGAAATAAAGGTAGTAAAGATTATTATCAGTTGTTGTTCACTTCACAATGCAACCAGAACTATGCTATGGGGAAGTGAAGCTAAAGGTTAAATTTGGGAATGCAGCAGAATAACCTTTCAGCTGCAAATATTGATGCAGCTTTCTCTTGAACACAAACTAGAGAAGACTTCATAAATACTAAAATATTACTTTTAACTATGTGAGAAACAACTTAAATACAAAAAACCATGTCAGTATTACTTCCAAGATGGACCAGTTGCTCTTATTCTTTTAAGTCTACTTTGAAACACTCTCCTCCAGGCTCAATTATTCAGTCTCCAATGTTGAAGAATCCTTAAAAATCACTCGGTGCAATTGAAGAAGGTTCATGTTCTCCATCAGAAGTGTCCTTACACTAATAAGGGCTCTGAATGGATTTGGAAGGCACTATCCAAGTCTACATGCACTTTACAGTAACACAGGCTTAGCTCTTGCTAGTATTATATGAAATTACTCCAGGGCCCAGGAATGCACACATGCGCTCAGGTTTCCCCACACATGTGAATGCATTCAGATACCTGTATTCTGAAATCCTCTTAGAGGAATTCAACAATTCATTTAAAAGGCTTGTCGAGATTCTCTGGTTTTCAATACACTTCAATCTCCCTAGTGATTATAATCGGCCCCAAAGCACACAGCTATGCTCGTAGCATTGCTAAATCCCACTCACCAACTGCAAGCTTTTTATCCTAACATGAAGTCTAAAGAACAGGTACCTAGATTTTGCACCTGAGTTGGAAATTTTAAAAAAAATTTCCAAACATAGTTTGATGTTAACAAGACAAAAATATATATCTATATATATGCATGTTAATATTGCGACTCCAGAATATGTTTCTAATATTCTATTTAAAACTCATAAAATTAAAATCTTACTGCTATATATCTTGTCTTTGAATAGTGTTTCCTTTCTAAACCGTCACTGTCATTAAAATTAAATTAAACATTTACAACTTGTTTTTAGAGACACAAGGAAACAATTTATCTATGCACACACTTCCATAGCATGCACTCCGCAAAGAAAAATTGGAAAAGGCAGTATGATTCAATTTCATCATATCATTATTTACTAATTAATAAAATGTTCCCTCTGGATCCAAATACAACTTTATGCAGTCATCTTTCACTTTAAATAAGAAGCACTACTACAATATAAATTCAGCACTTTTACACAAAGGTAAAGACAAGATGCAATTTGTGCCACAACATGAAATGAGACTACTAATAACATCATCATGTACAGTTCAGCAAATGCTAGCACTCTTGGATCTTTGGTGCACATCAGCATTCCAAGTCACAGAATCATAAAACAGTTGTGGCTGTAAGGGTCCCTAAAGATCATCTAGTTCCAACACCCCTGCCATGGGCAAGGACACTTTCCACTAGACCAGGTTGCTCAGAGACCCACTGAACATGAATGCTGACAGAGATGAAGCATCTACCACTTCTCTGGCCAACTTGTTCCACTGTCTCATCATTCTTATAAAAAATTTTTTTCCTTAATACCTAATCTAAACCTCCCTCCTTCAGTTTGAAGCCAGTCACTCTTGCCCAACCACTACAGGCCCTTATACTAAGTCCCTCTCCAGCTCTCTTGCAGACTCCCATTAGGTACTGGAGGCTGCTCTAAAGTTGCCCCAGAGCCTTCTCCAGACTGAACAACCCCAACTCTCTCAGCCTGTCTTCAGGGGTGTTCCAGCCCTCTGATCATACTTTTGTCTCCCTCTGCACTTGCTCAAACAGGTCTGTATCCTTCTTATGCTGGGGATCCCAGAGCTGGATGCAGCACTCCAGGTGGGGTCTCACCAGAGTGGAGTAGAGGGGCAGAATCACCTCCTTTAATCTGCTGTCCACACTTCTGTAGCAACCAGAATACAGTTGGCTTTCTGGGCTCCATGCACACGTTGCCAGCTCACGCTGAACTTCCTGTCAATCAACACTCCCAAGTCCTTTTCCTCAGGGCTGCTCAATCCATTCTCCAACCACTTCGCCTGTATTTGTGTCTGGTATTGCCCCGGTCCAGATGCAGGACCTTACAATTGGCCTTGCTGAACTTTGAGGTTAGCAAAGGCCCACCTCTCAAGCTGGTCAAGGCCCTCTGGATGGCACTCCTTCCCTCCAGCTTGCTGACTGCACTGTACAGTTTGGTGTTGTCGGCAAATTTGCTGATGGTGCACCAATCCCACTGCCATCCCAGTGTCCATGTCACTGACAAAAATGTTAAACAGTGCTGGCCCAAATACCAGCTCCTGAGGAACACCACTCATCACTGTCCTCCACTTGGATATCGAGACACTGATTGCAACACTTTAAATGGAACCATCCAGCCAATTCTTTATTCACCACATGATCCATCCATCAAATCTGTGCCTTTCCAATTTAGAGACGATGATGTTATGTGATATTGTGAAATGCTTTGCACAAGTCCAGGTAGATTACATCAGTTGCTCTTCCCTTATCCACCAATACGGTAACCCTGTCACAAAAGTCCACCAAGTTTGTCTGGCATGATTTGCCCTTAGTCAAGCCATGTTGGCTGTCACCAATCACCTCTTTAATCCACATGACTTAGCACAGTTTCCAGGAAGATCTTTCCCACGAACTTGCCAGGCACCGAGGTAAGACTCACTGTCCTGCAGTTCCTCAGACTCAGGTCTTCCTTTTTTCCCTTTTATGTGTCCCCTTTTCCACTCAGTGACAACTTCACCGGACCACCATGGCTTTTCAAATATGAAGATGCAATCATTTGTTTGCAAGTTTGCAAAATTTTCAGGCCCTTTTAAACCCCCTCCCTGTCTCTCATTGAAGTTACTCTGGTCCTATACTTTGAAATTAATGGACTGTAACATAATTGGGCATGGGAGGTGATGGTAGAATGAACAGATATTGGGTGCAGAAGGTGACTGATGAGCTGAAGCAGTGGTCATCCTGTTGCATGTCTGGACCCACAAGATCCTGTAGTACAACCAGACACGTTAGAGATACTATTACATTCTCTTCCTAAAGCATGTATTTGCCACAGTACTAAGGCTGAGAAAACCAAAGATACTGAAGAGTCATCGCTGGACAGGATCTCTCAAGGCAGTCTTACTCAGCCCACTACTCCAGTGACCCACAATTCAATGATCCTGAGTTGGCCCTTGGGTAGCCCTAGGTCCTCCTCCCAGAAAAACTCTTCTGTTGAGGATAATGTTGCCTATCCTACCTTCCTCCCTGCTGCAGTACAGCCTCTGCACCAGATGAGCTGCTTGAATTCCCTGAGCTTCACAAGGGGAGGGGGAGCTGTCCAGAAATGGTTGGCTCTTGGGTCTCTCAGAGGAAAGGGAAGGGGGAGTAAAAACCCCACCGATCAGTCAGTTGTTTATTCTTATTGGCAATATACAATATTCTTATAAATCTGTCATCTGCAGGACAAGACAATTACCTGAAGAGCTAAAATCAACTCTCAGGTCACAAGCAAGAGTGAGATATCTAGGTAATATCAGAGGCACAATTACCCACAGAGAGGAAGCAGCCAGAAAGAGGATGATAAGTACCAACAATTTGCTTATGTAACAACAGGGGACAGAGAGCCATATATCTTGAGCAAAATAGCATCTCACTTCTTCCAAGAAATTGAACTATAATCTCAGCTGACAAAATACAAACTTCAGAGTATTATTTTAGCATGAGGAATAATCTTACTGCCAGCTTTGCTTCTGTGCTGTGAATGCCCCACTCTCCCAGTTGCTCCAGTCAGCTGTTCAGAGATGCTCAGGCAGAACCTGTTTGAGCAGGGACTGGAAAGACTCCTGTGATAAAACCAGTGTGAAATATAGGTTTGTGTTCATTGCCTCCTGTGGAAGTAACAGAATTAATTATTGAGCTGCTCATGGCCTTTGAACCTTGAGGGTTATGATCTGAACAAGAATACACCCTGTCCCTGAAGTTCACTGAAGTGCAGATGCTGAAGCTATGAGGCTAATTCCCTTCCATAAAGGCAATCAAAACACCCTGATGGCACCTGGTGAACATTAAAGGCAGCTTTGGTTTCAAAGTCAGAAGCCCTTGGGAAAAACAGAGGTCACATTTGTCAGGTCACTCTTTGCTCTCCAAACATTGCTTTCCTCCTTTCTTTCTTTATGTTTTCATTAACACTATCAAGCTTGACAAATATTTTCCTTCTTTTTTTTTCTTCTCCCTCTCTCCCTGCCCCCCTTGATTTCTTCCACCATCTGTACCAGCCTGTTCTACCCTTACCCTGTGAAAATTTGATTAAGAGAGTGAGCTCATTTGTATGGTAAAGTAGCAAACCAGAGCTGGTAAAGCCAAGCACACTGCATCTGTTTTGTAACCATCACATGGTCATTCTCCAGTGCTTCAGCCTGTCAGTCAACATCCATGCAATGTTATCTGATTTCATGGAAAGCAATTTCTGTATCTTAAAGCACAGCCACCACTACCCATGTGGCTCCTGAGTGCGAAACAAGCAGGGAACAGTTTTTATAGGAAAAGCAAAAAAACACTGACACTGAAGCAGCTGGTCCAGGAGTTTGTTTTCAAGAGAGGTTATCGGCAGAAAAGAAAAATAAAGGAGTGGGGAAAGAGAGACTTCTCCCTACAGGGAGATTCTTTGCAACAGTTCAGTGGTGGCTGAGTTCACATCCTAAGCCAGAAAGACTCAGACCTCTTTCACAGATGTCATGCCAACCAAAACTTACGTAACATAGCTGAAGATGGTCTCATTATCTATGTAAGCTACACTCGTGGCAATATTCATTTGTACACTTGCTAAGTCATTACATTTCATCACTAAATAAAACAGTGTTTCAAAGCTGGAAATACCTTGTAGAAGTCAGAATTGCTCTACTGCATCTAACAACTCTGCACAGCAGAACTGAAGCCACCTCCTTTCATGGGTCTAGGCATCTCTGCCTATTATTATCTGTTGGTGAAATGGAACAGCATGAACACTGTTGGCATGGCAATATAGGGGGAATTTGTTCCTATGTAGGCCCTTACCCTGTAATTTTATGTGTCTGTGAATACACTTAACCAAGAAGGCTACAGTATTCTAATGGATGAAAAAGTGCTTTTTTTTTCCTTAGAAAGGATTGCTACAGTGATAAACACCAGTCCTTCTGAAAATCCTGCTATCTCTTGCTTACATGTAAAGATAAAACAATTGAATAAGCCCTTTAATTTAAATTCTCTGAGTTTCTTCATACACTTGTTCATAAGCAAGGTTTAGACTGAAGCTGGAAGGATGGTACGCATGCATCCTGTCCTCCAAGCTCTGACAGGGTAGACTGCTACAGGCAGGTTGAAACACATCTTAAACTTAATTTTTGGAGATATTTAACTTTTGAGATCCCACCCTCAAATAATGGAGACATCATTCTGCCAACAGTCTTAAGAGCATGCCCAGGACTGGAGGCACCTACCATCTCCACGGTCCTTGGATCTCCTCCTCTGCCCACTGGCATATGTTACAATAATTTGATCCAATGTACTACATCTGCTTAGCAAAATAAGGGCTAATACAGATATCCTATATAAATCACCAGAAGCCGATACTGAATTCCTCTCCCACATGTGCTCATACAACCCAGAGACACTGTACTGGATTCTCAGGGGCAAATTAAGCCAGCAATGCCCTTCCACACTTACCCGAGCACAAAGTGAAGTGCGGAGTATTTTCCCTACATACTGTCAATTTATTTACAGGTAGGTGTTGGTATACTACAAAACTTTGAGATACCAAAATAAAGAGGGCTGGGTAGGGTGAGTCTGCATTTATTCTGGGTTCACCTTCTAGGGAAGGAAAACAAGGGGCACTATTGGTGCTTAAAAAAACCCAACATTAAACGGACATGAAAGCAGTAGCTTTGCAAGAACTTTTCCCCACAGGCACAGCATCTGTTTGTGCTTCAAAAACTATCCAAAGTTTTGGTCATCACTAATCTAGCCAATTCTTCTTTTCGCTGGACACAGCCTAGGTTTTCCCCCTCTCCCTCTGTTTAGAACTGGCTGGCACCTTAAAGAGCATGGCACTTTGCAGGGAGTGTTATATGGCGATCTGCAGTGTTTTCTAAAATCATTCTCCTCATTCTTCTTCCCATCTGTTCCACCCCAAAGCACCAGTGAGAGAAAAGGATGGTTATAGGTGGTCTGAGTGTTGGAACTGTATGTTTTGCACCACAGACTACCATTTCTTTCAGGAGGTAGAACTGACGTACACAGAACATGGGCCAGGCACTGGTGGTTGCCCCACGGCAATGTGACAGTCATCTGATGTCACCGTGAGCTCACACACCTGCTCCAACGGTGCCAGGGGCTGAGGGTTTTCCCTGATTGATGTGTGCAGCCGTTCACGGGGCTGTGTGGGCGGAGGATGTGGGCTGGCCCCGGCACCACACCGACCTGAACTTCCCTCTGACATTGCACAAGGAGACAGACCAAGACTCATACCTGCCCACCCACACACACAAGCCAGCAGATACAAAAATACCTGACCTTAAAAAACAGCACACAACCTCTCCATTTTAACTTTTTCCCCCTTTCTCACCAGCACCAGCTCTGCAGACTAAAAATCAAGTTACACACACAAACAGGGTTGGCCTGTTGCCTTCACCACATTTGCCACGACACTCCTATGGCCACCCTCCTAGAAATTCCCTCAGATATTTCTAACTTCCCACTTCTCTATTTAATTCCAAAAATAAAAAAGGGGAGGTGGAGAAGAAAAAAGAAAAAAAAAATTGCACTTCTGTCTGTATGAAAAGTACAAGTTTAGCTTAAGAAAGTATCTATAAAGTAAAGAAGGACCAACTTCTCAAGTTTACAAAAACAACCACTTCTACCACATATGCTCACCTATCTCCTGAAAGGAAATTCACTGCTCAGAAACCTGATATTTTACATGCTTTAATTAAGGAAAAAGGAAATAGCTTTCAGTCTCTTATGCAAGGGCCAATGAACATAAGTCAAACACTCACCTAAAACCATGAAAACACTTTGGAAAGAAGTAAAACAAACATTCTGCTAATTTCCCAGATGTATTCCCAGCAACGTTTCTGATATAAAGGCAATGGGTAGGAAAGAGGAAAAGAACTTAGTGATGTGGAAGACATACCTTTATAATCCATCCTCAGCCCATTTTATCTATTTGTGATGGAGGGATTTGTTCTTCCCTGCTTTAGCAGGGCTCCCAGGGTGATACAAAATGGACAGTGTCACAGCTCAAAAAAGCTACTTTCTGAGAAGCGTTGTGGTTCTCTGGTCACACTTATTTCTGTAGCACCTCTTAAATGCTTAGGTAAAGTCAGCAAGAGTCAAGGGATACAAAGCCCAGTAAGTCTTCATTTGCATCCTGAAGTTTCAGGAAGAAAGTATTCCTCCTCCAGGTGTTTAGGAAACTCCAAGACTTCCTCCACATTGAAAAAACTCTGTCTGTGGTGTAACCTTGTTATTTCGCTTGCTTCCAACTAGCTTAGTGATGGTGATTATTCATCACACTTGTACCAAAGAAAGGGGAAAAAAGCGCTAGCCAGAAATTTAATTTACAAGCACATTTCCAGTTCCACTGAGCATCACAGTTATCTGCCCAAGTCTGGCCCCTCTGAGCTCACTGACAGTGCTGAAAGAAGGCAGGTTCTGAAATTAGGGACTGCAACCAAGTGTTGTTCATTAAACAAGCCGGCTATGTTTTTTTCCAAATCTAGAGACTTCTAAGAACACACTTAAGTTTTTCAGTGTGAATGCACTTCATTTTATTTGGGCCAGTGAAACTGAAAAGGAGACAGTGACAGGAAAGGCATTACTAGTACAAAGATAAAACCTGAGCACTGTCACTTCTGATGCCAAAAGATGGCCATGCATTCTTATGCCCCTTCTGCCTCAGAGTTAGCTACAACAACAATAATTGAGATGCAAAGGTAAGAATAAGAAATGTAACTCTTCTTATCTATTATATTTCACCAATGTTACTTCAGTGTAAGACATGCTGTTCTTTAGATGTGAATGCTATGGGAGATGTAGCCCCTTCCACCTCATTTTGCAAATTACAAGGCACCTTCAAAACCAGAAAGTAAATGCTAGCTTCCTTTCTCAGTGTGTTTTATTTGTTGATCATTTCCTGGGAAAGTGCTAAACACTTCTGTTGAAAAGCACTAATCTGAAAATACTTTACTTCTATGGGCTATGTTACATACCAGAAAAAAAACTCCAGAATCCTTACAGGTTGTGCTTATGCAATACCTTCACAGAAATTGCAATATTTTTGCACCTTTATGTATCTTAGCACTGTTCACAGAAAAACAGACAAAATTCTGTCTGAATTAAAATTATGTTGGGAACAAAGCAATTCTTATCATATATATTATTATCATTAGCAGTACTAAACCAATTTTTATACAGCACCTTTTTATACACAGAACCCAGGGCATCTTGCTTATTGTTCTCATTTTACAAATGTAAGACCTCAGGAACTTTGAGATGCAGTTTCTTTATTAAGGACATACAACATGCCACTGACAGACCCTGGGACACAGCACAGGCTCTGCAGTCCTTCCAGATGGTAGGCAACAAAGCTAGATACCTGCTTTGCTTTTTTCCTTCTTTTAATTTCCACCTCTGCCTCTGTGTATTTTGATCTGCCTCATTCAGCACTTAACACAGCACTCCTTCAAATCCTGGCTGTCCAGGAACACAATTGCTTTTTTCTCTAGAACTGCCCTGCTTTGTGCAACACTGAGCATCTACATGTACAAACACACTCAGCCTCAATTTGTGCCTGAAGAGTCATCCTCCCCCTGCTATCCCAAGTACCACTAGAGTGCATATTTGGAAAAATGAGATGAAAAATTACTCAAAAATTTGAGATACTGCCCTGTCTTTTTTCTGGCAGGGTAAAAACATTACCTACTATTGCAGTTTCTTCTCTTGGTCAGAGTGCATAATGTCAAAATCATATCTACCAAAGTAGCATTTTCTAAATCATTTGTATTTGTCGTGTATCCATTCTCCCCCTAAGACAGCAGCACCTTTGCCTCTCACCCTCAGCTGATCTAATAAATGCAATCTTAGAACTGACAAAAGACAGCAAACGTCAAAAAACCAAAAAAATTCCAAGCCACAAAGAGCTACACGTTTCAGGAATAATAAAAAAAGCCCATAATGATTCCTCAGTGGCAGATGATATCAGTAGAATGTCATAACCATCTTTGTTCCCCCCACCTCCATTTCATCTTGAGTACCTGGGACTGCCAGAACTCCCTTTAACAGAGCAGAAATTTCCCTGCCAGCTACAGCTGTTGAAAACACGAGCCAACCAGTCCAACACAGCTGGACAAATTATAATAAGTTATAACCAATTCAAGGACCTTCAGCTACCAACTACACATCTTTTCACTGCAGAGATACCTCTGCAAATGGAAAACACGTACAAGTCTGGCCTCCTGCAACCCGACTGCAGCAAGCAAGAAGAAGCATCCTTTAGTCTCACAGAAAATTTCTATAATTTGCAGTGTGAGCTCCACAAGGTCTTTGCATTACATTGCATTGTCTTTTTCTTGCCCTTGCAAAGTTTCCCATGCCTGGCAGCAACTCCAGATGATGAGGCCCCAATATGTTGGCACTACCGAGTGAATGATGATTGAGTGGATGCGGTAACCAGCACCCCCAGCACTCCCACCCCTACACAACCTCTTCCTAAGCCAGGCATTTTCCTTTTCATGGAAAAATGTCATCAAGCTGAAGAGTAGCAAACACTGTGGTGTTTCACCTTGTGGCTAATATCAGAAGGTTTTCCTGTAGTTGGGAATTCAAAGCAAAGGGTCTGAGAAGCAGGAGATCTTTTAAAGCTCCTCTGCCTATAGCTTGCTGAACTTTCATTTTTGAGATAAAATGTAAAAGTTTCCTCATCTATTCATCTACTAAAAGAAAATCAACGAACTCAAGTTCCTGTGTAACTGCAACACCTAGTACTTTGGAAGCACTTCTCTAAAGTTTCATTGTGCATTTTCTGACAATTAACACAATAAATCAGTTACGAGCTTTTTCAGACTCAGAAATAAGTATCAGCTATTCAGACACTAATCTGCAATTACTGGTGGCAGGACAATAAACACCATGTGAATTGTCTTGCTAAGCAAAAACCAAATGGAATGGATGAAATAATTATCTTGCATCAAACACAGAATCAGATTCCAGCTCGTCTTACTGTTCATGTCTCCACACACTCTCAACACAGAAGAAATCTCATCTTTAAGTAAGTAAACAAACACATAAAGGCACCAACTAAATTAGAAACTCCATGAAGTCAACAGATTATGATCTCATCATGTCTTTTTTTTTTTTTTTTGTCCAAAGCATTTCCTTTCCAAACTGAATTTAATTCATTTGAAAAAATTTAAGCACAGAGTATCTCGAACTCTCTAGAGGAGGCAAGCTGCTCAGTCATGACTACGCTACTCTTTCAGCCTGGTTTTAATTTGACTTAAACCAATTTATTAGTTTGATTTAAAGCAAACATAGAAACCTGGTAAGAGTGGATGCCACAGTACTAAATAGCATACTATTAAAAACCAGCAAATATAAATGCATTTTCAAGAAAAAGTACTCTCCTGTCTTGAGCTAAATGCAATGTATAAAGAGTTAAATTTACAACAATAAACCACTACTTTTTTTTTTCCCCCCAAAGGCAAGACCTTGTAATTAACCCTCAAGGAAAATCATCAACTTCCACATTGCTCAGTTTTCTGTCCTTGAGACATTTATGGCAAAAATAAGCCCTGTGAGGCCCCACGGTGCAGAAACGCCCAAGTGCAGGTGCGTCTATGGATACTTGTCTATTTTTTTTTCAACATTTCCACCCTGTGGCTGCTTATCTAGACCGCCCTCTCCTTTCTATATTAATCTCTGTTTATTCTCCTGTTTGGCAGCAAGAAAAAACTCACACACTCCTGTTTATGGTCCTCTGGATCCCGCCTAGTAGCTGTGCTTTGACTCAACAAATTTCAGGAAAGTCAGTGCTGAGAAGAAATGTGCAACTTCCCAGGCACATCGCTCTGGAAGGAAATGAGCTGTGCTCTGTAGGGAAAAGGAAATTGCTTTGGAAGTCTAGACCGAACCCTTCCTTTTCCATCCCTCCTCCTGTTTCCCCCTTGAATATATTTAAGACAAAACAAAAGGAAGCTGAAGAATGAACAAGAATGATTGGGCAGAGTTTCCATCGCTGTGTGTAATAAAAAACACAGGTGGATGTGAATTTAAACACTGGTGAAACATCAGCTAGAGGAAAGGTAGGAGAGACACAGCACTGCAGAAGCACCTCAGAGGCCAGGGTGTTGGCACCATCTGGTATAGCAAAATGGGAATCAGCAATGTGGTGAAAGGCAATATACTGCAGGCAGCCATGCTGATCCTCCTCCCAGGCTGGATTTGTCTTCAGAACACAGTAATGCAGCTGCTGATCTAGTTGCCTAGGATTGTGACAGTGAGAGGGAAAAGGCTGCAAGGTATTTAGTAAATTTCCTCTGTTCCCCCAAACTGAACACACAGTTAGAAAAGCAGGTGTGAAATAGGATTGGAAGTGCAGAGAAGCTTGAAACAATCAAATGAACTCAGGTGAGGTTTAGAAGAAGCCCATGGAGACTCTATGAACAAAGATACAGGTCAGACAGTTTGACCAACAAGGCCTCAATTTGGCAGGGAAGGCCAGCAATAAAAATAATGAAACAAAAATATTCAGAGTAAAAAATATAAATACATTATAAAAGAAAATCAAGAAATCACCAATTAAGCTTGGTACTATTTGATTCAAATGTGGACCAGTAAATACAAGAGCAAGCTAAGAGAGTTTTCCTGATTCAAAGAGCATAAGAGTGACCAAGGGAATGGACAAATAAGTTTCCGGGTAGAGAGGAAAAATGATCAAGGTGGAAAAAACAGTCTAACTGTAAATTTTAAAAATACTAGATTTTATGGCAGAGGAATTTTAAAAACAAATCTGCACAAGGAGCACCAAGAAAAGCAATACTATGAAGGAGAAAGCAAGAAAATATATGTGCCTGTGGGCATTTAAACTAAACTGCAGCATGGACAAGCACCAAGTTTCACTAGCTTCCTTTATTTCCTGCTTAAATGAAAGGATATCTTTTGTTTGAGTTTGTTTGGTTTTGATAAGAAGCAACAAAAGGGGAAAGAGTAGGAAACCAATCCATCATAAAATTCTTCTGGTGCTCACCTTGGGAATTTTGCACAATCTGAGTACTCTCAACTGCTGCAGAGATTCACTGCAGCTTATGTGACCTTCCCCCAAACACACATATAGGAAAAGGAAACCAGAGTTACATTAAGAGAACAGTGGGGCTGCAAGATCACAACTTTCTCAAACCCAAGGTCAGAGCTCAGGCATTGCCCTTGGTCTGTCGTCTCGCAGAGATGCAAACCAATACACAAGGCAGCACTCTCAGCGCTTTCTGTCCCACTCTCTACGGACAAAAAATGAAAAGACAACACTTTGAACCACCCTTTAGCCCCTGCTGGCACATGTCTCCATGTGGAGCAGGGGAGAGGAAAGGGAAGCAGTGATGGGACAACATATCAGCCAAGAGTTCACAGGGAGGAGTGCTGCAAATGCCTGCTAAAATCACACCACTCATATCCTGAGATTATACTGGCCTACAGCATATGCTGGAGCTTAATGTTAGGTTTATTAGTTGTGCTACTTTCCAGTCAAAAAGAAAAAAAAAAAAAAAGGAGAGAAGGGTTTGATTTTGTTTTGTTTCCGACCAAGTGCAGGAAAGAAATTTTATTCCTTAAGGAAAGTTCTCAGGAGTGGGAATGAATGTGAGGATTGTATGTCTGAATCATCCTGTTAATTCCCTAAATCCCACACCATGTGGAGTTCAGATAATGTTTTCAGCTAGGAAAATTTAAAAAAAAAATTAATTTATTTTTTAAAAGGAAAACCAAACTAAACCAAACCAAACCAAACCCAGGGAAAAAAAAAAAAAGAAAATAAAAGAAAGAAGTGGTTTAGAGCCCCTCCCTTTCTAAATCACAGCTGGACCCAGAAAGACCAGTTTTGTTTTTAAACAAAGTCAGAAAACTGCCCCTAAGCTGGTCGATTCCAGTAATCGGCATCAGAGTAATAACAGTCACTCAGTCGGTTTCCCCTTTGCCAGACCAAAAATAACCATTCAGCCAAATTTTCCCAAAAGCGTTTATTTCAGCTGAAGCAAGTACAGTTAGGTTGCAGACACGTCTTTCTCACAGATGGAAAATGAACACCTCTATACATAGCCTTGTTTCCACACCCCTCTCTATATACTCAGAGTTACCACTAGACATATTAGAGATTCAAAGTAACTAAAGGCATCTTCTCCCTTTCTTGTTAGGAAGAGCAGCAACAGAACTACTTTTATCAGATGATGCCTGTAAAATATAGCCTTTGTGTTGTTTACAGCATGCTTGTAATACGCTACAGGAAAAATACCCATTCACCCAACAATCATAGGAAACCTATGGTGATTACAGAGATTAATAAATCAATACAAAAGCACCTTTCATATTTATTTGAGGCAGGTACATAGTTTCATCCACCTAAAAAGCATAAAATCATCAAAACCACAGTAAGTTTTCCAGATGTTAAGTCAAAGCACTCCTAGTTAACTGACTTGGACATGCCAAATGGTAGCCACAACATTATTTAGTGTACTCACAGCACAAAGAGCCTGAAGTGCAGAGGTAGCGTGAAGCTTGACTTGCACAGTCCTTCCAAGACACCCCATCACCAGGACACTGAGGATGCTGCTAAGAGCAAGGACTGTACCGCAGTACTGGCCTTGACAGCTGGTAAAGAGTGACCCATCTGAATCTCCTAAGAGAACAGAGACATTACATGCAAGGGATTTGAACAGTAATAATTTAGAACCATTAAAAACAGGTATTTCACACCACTGTGGCTACTCATGTCCCCTCCCAGTCCTTCCAGTCTTCAAGAACAGGAGAATCACACCTCAGTTTCATCCCAGTAGATATAAACCAGCATTTTTCCCAGGGCCCAGAGCTGGGAAAGGAAATTGGTTCCAAGGTCAGCCATAGGAGAATAACATGGAGTTCACAAACATAACTCCTTCATAACTTTTGAAAAATTTATCTGAGTGAGTCGACTGGAACAAGAATATTAACTAAAAGGAGCAGCTGAAAACATTTTTTCTGCCCATGGTCACTCAGCATGAGACAGTGGAAGGAAACAACAATGAGTCATCTTGACATGGGATGGAACAAAATCTGAAGGAATATTGGATATAAAGCCCAAAAGATAAAGGCCAGAGTAAGCTACTGATGAATCTTGATGAAGTTACATCCAAAAGGAATTGATCTTTAAACTCTGGACTCCAAAATACAACGCATTTCTTGAATTACATAGCTTTTAGTTAGCTTTAAAAATGTAGTAGGAAACTTAACATTTTCATTTGTTACCATTTCTCTTCTAAAAATGGATAATGACCATACAGTTTCAATACAAATGAGACAATATGGTAGCTGTTGTTGCAGCTACAGAACTGCATTTGTGTAGACACATATGTACATGCATGCATACAGTACAGGCCGATTCTATCTACACACAAACTATATAAGGTTTGTTTCAGACCTCAGGAATGGCCTGTGCTTCCAAAATATATTTTTCTCCATTAGTTCATCTAATAGAAGACATTTCCTCTCTGATCCACATGGTGTTACACACACTACTTCCATTGTAGTGGTATTTGCAAACATACAACAGACGCTTATTCCCTTCTCCTTCTTTTCAGTTGTTTGACCTACATCAGCTGACTGAAAATAATTACTCAGTACCAACTCATAAAAATACAGTATCTACACCAAAAAAAAAAAAAAAAAGCAAATGAGTAAGGTGTTCTTCTTACTAACCCACTTGGCTTCCTAAACAGCACTTTAAAAATATGTATTTAATTTCCCTGAAAACAAAACAGTAGTATTATGTTTTATACATAAGCAAAGGATAAAACCTTCACAATGCAACTCTTTAAAGCCCCATAATTTACACTCTAGTGTGATAAACCAGCAATAAAATATTTTAGAGATAGCCATAAAATTGTGATCCAAGTTCTTTCTTTTCAAAATCTCTGCTTCAACTCAGCTGTTAGAGTCTGGGCAGGATTATTTACATTTAATCAGTGGCAAAGTTCACATGCAGTCTGAACTTTTCCAGAGTGTGCCCGTTTTCTGATGGAGCCTCCCAGCTCAGGCTCACCCCTGTGCCTGGAAGGGGCTGGACATTTTGCTGAAAATGCTTTCACCTAAAGAGGCATCTATCACTGAACCCAAACTGCTCCATCTGAAATAACATGGAATTTTGAGGCAAAGCAAAGAAAGGTAGAACTCTCACTGAACTTTCATGCAGATTTCTGGTGGGTTGTGATGGACATGGAATTTGGGGGCTGGTCTTGTAGCACAGTTTGCCTCAGCTCTCTGGATTTCACTGATTCCAGAGCCTGCAACTCTGGAGTGATTGAGCACTGCACCAATTAAACCCAGAATTTCCCTCGCATATCTGAAACAGGATAATCTGTGAAATCTTCATGTCTTACCCATGAACAGATCCAGTGAATCTGAGAGTGAAAACCAGAGGCAGATCCCCTAGGATCCTGCCTTACCATTTGGACTGCCAGAAGCCATTATCCCCAGACCCAGAGGTGTCCAGGGCAGCTAGCACCAGCTCCATGGGCATGGATTACATCCTAGTGCCTGAACAGGTGATGCTATATCTGCCTTACAGGCTGTGATCCAATTCCAGCTACTTCTAGACAGTCTCTGTACAGGAGATGTGTTTCCTTTGGTGCTCTCATTTTAAGTCTAAATTTCAGGTCTAAATAATAAATTAAAAATACCACTCCAACTCAAATCAGACAGAAAACAAAAGTTGAAAACACACAAGTAAGGTGTCACACACACCAGAAAGCTTATGTCAACTTGTTCTTTAACAGGACAAAGTAAGTATGGAACAATCCACATTCATAGGATGCTTCACCAGAAATCACAAGTTGCTTTAAAAATTGAGGTTTGAATCTACACTCATTGCAGTCAGCTGGAACTCTGCATTTTATTAGTGGGGATATAAGAAGATGAGACATTGCAGAAGAAGAAGCAGTAAGCTCTGACAATTCAACATACTATTACATAAAACACCAAGTCTAGATCTCATAGTAAGGTGTTTAGACCCAGTCCACAAGCAGCAGAGTGGTTGTGTTTATAAGTAACTCATAATCAGTGAGAGATTTTCTTTGATTCTCCTGTTGACCCACTGGACTGGAGCAAAGACCTATTACTGCAATGAGTTATCAGAAGGGTATTAAAATAAGTGAGTGGGTGTCATACAACAGAAAATAAGCATGGGAAAGTAGTAGACATTGTTACATAAAATGCTAAGGCAAAAGCTTGAATTTTGGTCCTCCGAATATTCATTCCTTTACTTGACCACAGGAAGCAGGCTACAAAACACAAGCCTGTCCAGTGAGGAAGCGTATAACAATATTACAGTCAGGAAGTTCATAACAATTCAATTACTCTCATTGCTTCTTCCTTCAAAGAATAAATTCATTTTACCAAATATATGTATTTTTTTCACCATTTCCAGATGACTAAGCTTGTGTCATTTCTTCGATTTATTTTAGGGTTACAAAAATGTAAACAGCCTGCTAGCATTTCCTTGACAAGACAAGCATCAGTGATGACCAGATACAGATTTTAAAAGGTTTTCCTGCATGCTTCACAGTCACATGGTGTGGTTTTGTTTTTCAGTTGTAGGTTTTACTCAGCTTGGAAATCAGCATAGTCGGTATTTCAGGATATTCAAGATTCCTGGAAGCCTCTAAGAACCATAACATGTCAGGCCCTGATTTGGGAATGTGCCTACCTGTTTAACCTCAAGCACAAAACCTCACATCTTCATTACACAAAACTTTAATCAAGCATTTAACTTTGAACATATATTGAAGTGCTGTGCTGAATGAGGAAGGATCTGGACCATTTTAAAGAGCAGCGTTGTTAATTGACTGCAAAGATGTTATATCCTGCAACTAGGCTCTTAATGAGCCGTGCCTGCTGGCAAGCAGCTCTGATAGCACACAGCAGCCAGCTGGTCCTCAGCAGCAGGGCACGTGGATTGCTGCATTACTCATGGGGTAATGAGTTACATACCCCGCCTCTCTCAAATAACTGCAGGACAGGTTGATGCTTGCTCCAACTATGCTGCTTCCTGTGCATACCTGGCCACCAGTCACTAGACTTGAAAAAAAAAAATATCTCCTTTTTAGAGTCATCTATAATACAACACTGAAGTGATTTACTTAAATGGTGGAAGAATATATAAGGCAATAAAACATCTTTTACAGCTGGTTAAGCACTGAAACAAAGCTGAGACATTTGATAACTGCAGGAGGGTTGCTGGTAAGGATATTCAAATTCAGTGAACACTCACGAAATAAAAGGAGATAAAAAAATCAAACCTCATGCTTGTTTCCTTCATGTTGTTTCATCTTTCAGAGCTGCACAGAATCACAGCAGCCACTTCCCTCAGAATTTCTGCAGAAGCTGGAACCAAGGACATGCAGTTTGGGCACAAACTGAACAAAGAAAGGTTTTGAAAAGTGTAAATATGTTTGAGGATGGGTAAGTAAATAATTGATCAAAGCCACATCCTCAGTGAAAAAGGAATTCTGTGATTAGGAAGTATGTTTCCAAAATATTTGCTTCAGTATCTTCAGCAACCTAACTTTGAAAAGCTGAGGAGATCACACTTGGCCATGACACAGGCATGTGCAAATCATTTGAATTCAAAGAAGGTAAACTACAGCAGCTCTAAATTCATCCTAAGTGTGGAATTACCCATTTTGTGCATGTAAATGTTACCATCTATCATTACAGATACTATTCTGAGAAGCTAAATTGCCTGCTAAAGAAAAGTGCTCCACGGTGTCAGTAAAAACTTTGGTGGTGTTTGTCAAGGGAACTTTTGCTGTTTCTAGGCTGTAATTCTTCTCTCGTCATAGACTACCATATCACAGAGCCTGAAAGTAAAAGAATCTTGAAATAATGCAGCTCCCTTAGGCTAGTTCAGATTAAAATCAAGCTTCTCACACCCTTCTCAAATAAAAAGCAAAATTAGAGGAATTTAAGCAAAACTTCATATGCTTTTATTTTAATTGTTACAGAATCAACTTCAGACCTTTATTCCTTCTCCTTTTTCCCACAACCCTTTACACAACTTTCTTAGGTCAAATTTTTACTGTGTGTACTCTCTGTGTTCTCTCCATATACTGTGCTCTGCTTTTGCATGGAATCAAACAATATGGGCCCTCACTTTCAGCTGGAACTTTTATAAAGCGTTTTCATACAAATAAAACAAAATATTTTAGCAGCTTAATCTGGTTATTGTTTCTTCTGCTCCAGCTAGCATTCCTGCTTACTTTGGATGGGTAATTGGTCTGTAGTCTCTAGTTACAAACTTTTACATGACTTAAATAAAATGCAGAGGATAGTTGAAAAAAAAAAATTTGGGGTGCATACTGTGTGAAAATGCTTTTTCAAACTGTTCTGAAAACCATGGGCCAAATAGTGGAGTTGCTGTTACTAATAATTTATAACATATCTCTGATGAAGAAGGTTATCTTCAGCGCTTTCAGCTGCTGTAGAATAGTTAGATTTCAGCACAAACTGTACCATTTTGACATGCTTCTGTTACCTTATTTGTGGCATCTTGAATAAGGCCATTGCTGTTTATAACAACTGATTTCGTGTTTGAAGAATCCTTGAAGAAATCCACAACTTATGGAACACATCAGAAGACTCTCAGATTTGACATGATTTTCTTTTGTCCCCTTTGAAGATGGAGTTGCTTTGGATACATTGTCAGAATCTCTTAACTAACATGTGACAAGGAAGCATATGTTCTCTTAATGTCACTTTATTCAAAACTGTAAATCAAGTTTCCTTTTCTTCTTTATGATTTTCAGCGATAGTTTGCATCACGGAAGGCAGCGTAGCTTTCTGGTTCTTCCACCATCTCCAGTGTCCTGTAAATGAGATCTGAAGGATGGAAAGAGTGTCAGCTCTTCTATCACCACAATATTTGGATTCCTATTCATACATTCAAACAAATTCTGAGAGACTTAATTTAAACCAAGCCTGAGTACTTGTGGTTTTCTTAGTCCGCAACCAACTTCCAGGACTTTCAGTTTGCAGAAGTCATCGGAACATTAATAATATTTCTCCCTTGAATCACAGATACTCCATTCCCATTTATTCATCTTCCCATAAACACATTTTTTGCTTCAACAGAAAGCAGATACATCCTACACATCTAATCAGCACAATCACAGTACTTCAAACCCACCTTTAATCAAAGCTATAGTGTCCAGACTATTTTTATGCACAGCTACCACAAGTGCCTTTTTCAGTTGTAGTGGGGAACTCTGTATTTTTCACACATCCCCTTCTGCTTACCAATGAATAATATATCTCAGTGAAATTAACCTTCATATACACCTAATACCCAGGACTCAGAAATGACAGACACAGATGAGGCATGGTGGAAGTAGGTCATTCTGGCACGACAGTGTTTACATCATGTCCCCATTTAAACCTGATCCCCAGGTTTACCAACATGCTCCCCTTCTTCCTCTGCCCAGGAGGATCCAAATCTGGAGTAGCATGTCTGATTCCAGCATGTTTAAAAAGGATCTGATCTTTTCTGCATTTGCTTATTTTAGGCTACCAATAAATTCCTCCTAATGTGATGCTTTCTCTGTCCTTATCTACTCCCACCACCTCATTTCCTACAGGTTGTTCTTCCCTCACTAAGATTCTAGGGGGTCTTGTGCACAGAACTGTAGATATACATTGATTTAAGCACAGAAGCACAGAAGTACTTGGGAGTGGAGGAAGTGTTACAAAGAGATGATTGTAAAGCTACCAGTATTTCAAGCAAGGCTTTTTTTTCCTTTTAATTCCCTCCTCCACCACAGTGGACCCTGTAAAACAAGTGTCCCCTTTCTCCCTCATCCAGCCTGATTCTGTGCTGCTCTCTCTCTTGACATTACTGCAAGTCCCATGACTCGAAGACGCAGTTCCCAAAGAGAAATGCTCAAATGAGAATGTCATGACCAGTTGACCACAAATGCTACCATTATTCATCGTTAGGCTGAATTATTCTTGCCCACCATGGATCACATCATTATGCAGAGGCATGAGCTAAGAATATGGGAAAAGACTGGCAAAAGGCCTCTTTAAGAAGCATGCCAAATTTCACCAATTCATTTAAAGAACAAAGCATGTCTATCGAGGTAATCTTTATATATTCAAAATACTTTAACATTAAAAGACGTCCAGATGTTTATTTCTGAACTTTCACGCACACATTTCCCTGACTTATGTTTTCAAAAGAGGGGACTAGATATTATAACAACATCAACATATAAAAAGATTCAGCTGTTTTTTCCATAGCTTCATACACTGCTGCGGTCATTTCTCTTGGCAGAAACATTTTAAAAGCTGCAAGAAAAGACCAGAAACAAAGTTGACTTTCAGATTTTTTTTTACTTCTTTTTTTTTTTTTTTTTAATTTGAACATTGTCAGACTTATGTTTAGCAGGAATATTTAATTTTTTGTCAGTCCACTTCCTTTTTTCTAGGCTACATACAGAGAAGTAAGTTTGTAATTCAAAAAAAGTATCCCTAACAAAATAAATGAAGAAAAACCTCCCTCAAGGGAAGACTTCTTTTAAATTAGAGAGGAGACTAATCAAAGACAAAATGACAGCAACCTATTTTCAGGGCACCACCACATGAAGACCCAGTTAGCAGTTACACACATACATGACAAAAAGCCACACACAGCTTGAATATGCTGGAGCTGGACCCACACAGTATCGCAGCTCAATGATTTCATCTCCCTGCTGCCTGGGATCATAGGGGATGGATAATTGTGGTAGGCTTTGGCACACACACTCAATCAGGAGTGCTGCAGGACTGTCATCACCCTCACACTGTCATTAGTGACACAACTGAGGGCAAGTAGAGGAGATATGAAGGGGTACAGCAACAAGACCACAGCTCAAGATGTGCACGTGCTGCACCCCTATGAGCAGCATCAGAGGCTGCTGAGAAAAAGGAGTTACAAGCATCCAGTTTATTCAAGAAATGCAGGATCTGAAACGAAGCCACCAAAGGATCCCAGTCTGTGAGCACGAACACATCATACCTGACTTCAAACTGACCAAGCACAAAGCCTCCTGAAAACACCAGATTGCTTTGCCAAGGAACAGCATCAGCAGCACAAGCTTCGCTTCTCCCCTTTCTGCCTCTCTGTACTGTGTCCTTGGTGTGTTCCCCGCAAGAAAAGGTATGGAACAGAGTTGCTGCAGGAAAGACACAGGAGGGAAGCAGCAGCAGCAGCAGCCACAGTGCAGCTCCCCAGCCAGCTCAAGGCTTCACCTTGCGCTGGTGCTCAATTTCCCCTTGACAAGTTGTTAAACAACCACCTGACTACAGCCAGCTCCCCTCAGGGGCCAAGTCTAAGTGTGTTATTGCACATTTATGCAAGGCAGGTTCTCAGATTTGAAAGTATTTTTTATGTAATAAAAGAGAAAAATAAATTTGCCGCACTTAGAGATTAAGTGCATATATTTTCAGATAAATACCATCTCCCAAAAAAATGGCTTAACGCTTAAAATATTTTGACAGAATGGCATGCTGCCCACAGGCCTCACAGGCTGCTCGGAAAGCAGGAGTAGAAATAAATGTATAGCAAAGCTTTTGTTAATATGTTCATCTTACCTATACCAGCTAGTTTGGGCTGATTAGCAACCTCAGGAAAAAGAGCAGGAGGCACAGAGAGGGAGAAGAACCTTTAAAGCTGCGCTTATCCAAGGTTTGTATCATGCTCAGGTTCCTAACCCTTTTAGCCATGCTCTAACCTTTTGCCAGTAAAACACACTCAGCAGTGTCCACAACAAAGAAATCAGACCTCTTTACAGCAGCTGAAAATGTGATTTGCCTCCTTCATCTGCAGGCAATATCAAGGGGCTGGGGGGCTCACCTAGCTGTGCTGCATCCTCAGCACACACAGAGGCACTGGGAAGGGGAAGAGGGGTCAGAAAGCAGTAGCTGCTCTCCCCAACCTGGGCACACAAGCCATGAAAAACTGTGCACATTGTGAAGACAAGCAGCCTACACAGCATGCCTGCAAAGTAATGTTTTAGGATGGGAAAGAGCTACTCTGTGATGAGGTTGTTTAAAGGCCACCCTCAGGTCCAACAAATAGTGCACCTAGGGAGAGATGGAAGACATTGCTTATGCCAAAAGAAAGGAAAAATGTCCTGAAGAAAAAAATAAAAAGCAAAACACCTCTCCTCCCATCCCATTTTTTTCCCTTCTGTACTGTTGAAAAGAAAAAGCCTCACATTTGGTAATCCTGCCATAACATTCCTAGCAGGTAGGGAAAGACAAATATAGGGGAATTCCATTTACCCCAAAGGCTGGATTTTGTTTTCTTTCAGTTCACTTTAGCTTTTTTTTTTTTTTTTTTTTAACCTAAGGCTTTGAACTCTTTTTTTTCTTTAATATTGTAGGAAGCCCTACAGAAATCATGTCCAGGTTTAATCCCCATGCCAAGTTCTCCACCTCTGTGCTTCACACGCTGCTCATTCAGTGCACATCTCACTCACCCAGAGCTCCTCCGTGCCGCCCTGCTGAGAACCAGGGTGAGGGAATAAGAAATGACTCAAGCACCTCCCACTAATGTTGCAGCAGTTTTTCATTTCCACTGCTATTCTGAAATCAAAATAAAGCCTGAAATTAACAAACTACAGCAAGAGAGTACTATCTGAGAGCAGGACAAAATGGTTGATTTTTCACACTTCATTGGCCATTTTTGCTTCCTGCACCATCTTTTTCCTCTTCCCTTCTGCGAGACATCATCCCTCTTCCCACTACCTCCCTCTTAGGAGGGCTTGCAAAAGACCCCAGGGCAGCAGAGTGCAGATGCCAGAGCCCGACCTCCATCCGTCAGCAGCCCGTCAGTGGCCTGACCTCCATCCATCGGCAGCCAGGCACAAAGTGTGAACGAGGTTTGGTGCCCGTTTCCATGGCAATGACACCGCGCACGGAGTGCACGCCGCCCATAGGGCTGGCTTCTGCACACAGGGACACGAAACAATGGACTAAGCTTAGGACATACAGCAAAGCTGAAGGCACGTAAGGAGGAGCGACCACTGTCACATGAAGGCAGAGCATTTCTCCTCATGTTTTCCCATGGCTGCCTCTTTTTTTTCATGCAGCAGTCTGTCCTAAGCAAGCACTGAAGAGCACCAGTTTCAGCAGCTCATACATATATGTGGCTGTATATAGTCGTACGTGCTTCCCATCTATATATAGTGAAACAGTATTTCCAGTAACCCCTCTTTACCCTCTTATGTCTGAGAGAGTTTCTTAAGGGCTTTCCTCAGAACCACAAAGCCGGAGCTTTAATTCCTGACCTATTTCCAAAGCTCAGCGAAAGCCAGCACAGATGTATGTTCACCACAGAAACATCCTGTGATTTTGTAAAGCAATTTAAAAAAAAACTAAATCTGAAGTTGCAAGGCTAAGCACTCTGAAAGCTCTTGGATCAAAAAAGTCATTAGGAAAAAAAATAGGTATTGTTTGGTTTAATGTTTTCCATTTTAAAAGAAAGTGATTTTCATTAGATGAAAGAGCTTAATGGTTTGAACAAAAATATAAGGGTTTCAAACCTCCAGCAAGGGTGTAGCATTTGATAGCGAAACATTTCCTAAGCTCATGGAAAGGCAGAAAACTCACATTGCACAGGACATCCCTCAGCTCCACCACCTTCCTGCCTCACTCCTGCCAAGGGGCTTGAGACATCCCTTGGAGACATAAATTCCTAAATTCAGGTATGCAGCACTCTGTGCAAGAGCCTGCAATACTGTACACTGCCCATCAAGTTCCTATTCTCAAAGTCCCATGTTTGGGCTGGCCACTGCTGGACCAATCATTCCCCAGAACCAGGCAATGAATTGATCCATTTTCTCAAGGCATAAAAATATTTTCCTGCCATTATTATTTTTGATAATATTGGACTGTGAAGACCTTTTTCCAGAGCTGAATATCTTACTCAACCCTGCCAAGTAACAAACATACTTTTCAGGGCTTTTTAGCTCTCTCATATAACTGTCTTCCACAAATGCCAGACATCAAAGACTAATGTTGCCTGACGAGCCATAATTGACACAATGACAACCAAGTATCTCACATCATCATATAATCTTTTTTTAAGCAGCGTGGCAACCTTTCCAGCTATCCACATTTCCTTTAAACATTTCACTTTAAACTCGGTGAAATGAATTTTAAAATTGGCAGTTTAGTATAATCAAGCATTTGCAAGAGCTGTAATGTCTTCTTCTCATTTTGCTCCTAATCGGCTCCCATAATTTGCACTTAATTCAGATTATCAATGTACCACTATTATAAACGGGAGAAAATTGCACAGTTTGACTGTAAAAGATTAAAAATACTGCTGAAAGCCTAGCAGGTAAAACATGAATGCACGAAACAATCAGAAAATTCTCACACCTGGTGTGAGAAAGTGGACATGAATATACTGAGAGTTCCCAAAACCCTGGGTCTCTTTCTTTCACATACTATGTGGAAGAGCATGCCAAACCCCAGAGAAACATTCCCACTTCGGGGGGGAGGAAGTAAACCACATGCCTTCCATAAATAGCACTCTCCTCCCCTAAGTAAACCCTGTGCACTCAGCCTGTGACTATGTTACAGTTTAAATATTTTGCTAACCTTATGCTATATTTTCAGCACAGCAAAAACCAACACTGCAAAACATCTGCCCCCAAGTTATAAGTGGGAGTGCTTAAGAGGCGGCTTTTCTTCTGCTTAGGAAAAGGGGTGCCCTCGCTAGGAATGCAGCCCAATTCATCCCAGGTCATCTGGAATGGCTCGGCTCAAAGGTCCTGCTATTTACCCACAGCTAAGAAATTGCCCGGCTACGCTGCCTTTATAATGAAGCTGGCTTACCCTGCACAAGGGAAGGAGAGAGAATAGCATCAAAAGAAACAGCCTTACTGGGGCTTTCAAATGAGAAATCAGCTGAGCAAGCTGCTATCCAAGGAAAGAGGAGGAGGTTCCTTTGCACACATTATACTATTTAATTAATTAAGGCACATAACCAGAAGCTATTTGAGTGCAAAGACACAGCTCGGCTGAAACGACAGGCTGGGCCAGAGCCGCTCACCAGACTCGGTTTGGCTGCATCTGGGCAGACACAGGCACCAGGAAAGGCCACGTTCAGTCTGCTAAGGAAAAGACAGACATCTTCTCCCTTTAAACTTTGCATCGCCCCACGATACCCTCAGCCACGGAGTGGGGCAAAGACCAAATGACGTTGACAAGAAATCAGCACCCACCCAGCCCTCCTCAAGCTCTGACCCCCAAAAGTGAACGAATTAGCACTCTGCATCGTTGGACAGGCCACTCTGGAGGTTATATATCCTATATGTCTCCTTTTCCACTCTCTCATCAACAAAACATCATTCTTGCTTTTAAAACCTCAACGATGGAGAGATTAAAAGTAGGGCAATAGGGAGATTACAATGGCAAATACACCAAGCCTGACCTTTCAGTATAGGAATTCTGCAAAAAGCAGGCTCTGGGCAATGCAGTGTAAAGAGGAAGGAGCAGAGATAATCAGATAGGTCAACAAAAATAAAAGGGGGAAAAAACCCAACCACACCTGTGAATAACTAAATTAAAAGAGTGAAAATTGTAGTCTTTTGATCTGCCTGTATCACAGACACAGCTATCAAAAATCAAGCTTGCTTTAAAATTGTGGTGTTTAAAATAATTCTCTCAATTCCGTATTGGCATTAGGGGAGGATTCAGCAATACAATACACACAGATTCTGCTTTCAGTATTTTCCTTCACAGAAAATGGCTAGAAAGTTAGTAACAAGAAAACAAAAGCTGAATCATAGCTCACATCATAACAGAAAGATAGCTTGAAATTTAAAAATAAATTAGGGAAACATCTGCAAAATAACCCCAAACAAACAAAAGAACAACAAAACAAACACACAAAAAACCCAAACCAAAACCAAACACACCACACAAGTAAAACTCCCTGCAAGTACTGCTGCCAAATTACCATTTACAAGTTGGCTACCTCAGATTTCTAAAATCCAGCAGCCTACCTGGGCTCCCACCACATTTGTGTTCATGGGTTACACAGAACAACTTTCACTTTGCCCTACTAATGTTTCAGTTAGGGTCACAAAGGATGTCACCTCCATCTACCTTCTTCACCAATCTTCCCATAAAAGAGGGGAAGAAAATTTAAACCATAAAATAGCGATTTGTAGACCAGGAATGTGAGGTCTTTGCTACAGCTGACTGTGATCTGAGCTCATTCTTTGCATTTCCTACCAGAGGTAGCTGCCATGGCTGCACAAATCTTTCCCAGAGTAGAAGGCATTCCTGGGTTCCTCATTCAAAGGCTCTGATTTCCCCCTGCGAAATGACCTGAGTCTATATTAAAAAAATAAAATCAACGTTTCGGTGTTCTTGATACATGCTGCTAAGACAGGGCCCACAACAGACCCAGAAGGGCACACCACAAGTCAAATTCTTCATACATTTTAATTACAGTTTACACAAAGTGAAAGGCAGGTTAATAAGCTCAGTTCATAAAAAAAAAATTAATAAGAAATGGCATTCTTGTATGGAAGAACAGGGGACTCAGCCTTCAGAGGGCTGATGAGAAAATATATATTACATCCAAGAGTCACCCATAGTTCTCAGCTGGGAAAGAGGAGAGAGCAAAAGGGGCAGGGAATGGAGAAAGGAACAAGGGACCTTATTTAATAAAATCTTTTTAAAGAGAAGTGTTTCTCATTAAACTGGTCCCTCTATACCAGAGCAGCAGATTCAAAGGGTTTTCTCCCATGTGAGGTTTTTCAAGACCATTGAACACACGCAAATCTGCAGACAGAGGAAGCAAAAGAAAAGCATTTCAAGCAGCAAAGCGGGAAGGGCAGACAATAGGTGCCACCTCCAGATAGCGAGGAAGCACTTTCCCGAGACGCGTGGCCACCCATATTTAATGTGGATAACCGAGAACACGCTCTGCTCTGGCCAATATGAGACCCACCACTACAGCTGCTCTCTCAAAGCACTGGGTGGCCCTGAATGCTTTTAAATGGAAAACATGAACTCAGAGATCTGGGTGGTGTTCTGTGTGCAGTGGCCTGAGAAGGAGGGGGAGGTGGGGCTGTCCCCTGCCAAGCCCTGAGTTGCAGCCCCGTGCCAGGGAATCCCATGCAAAGCCCTGTGCACTGAGGTGCTGGGCTGAGCATCAAGGGAACACCACCCCAAACCTCCTGGTAACACCACCAAAATTACCCAGATGTGACACATCCTTTCTTACATCATGTTTTGGCTACCCTAAGTGTGACACTACTGTTTTTGGTAAGCAGAGAGCGTGAGAAAGGCGCTGTGAGCCAGGCTTACTCTACACTCTTTTCCTCACCCCATCTTCACAGCTCCACAGTTCCACAGTTCCACAGCTCCACATCCAGGGTTACTCATAGCCACCTGTCCCTTGGAGGTGGCTGTGGTTCCAGTCCTTCATACTAAATTTACTTCTGAAGGTGCAACACTGGAGAGTGCTATCATTCCACATGATTTGGTCTGTGATCAAAAACGGATTCCTTTTTTCCCACCAAACAGGGTGAAAGGGAAATTACAAAGTTGCATCCAGAAGAATATCATTTCCAAGTTAGACACCTTCAGTTTTAAAAAACCCTATGAGGTTCTAATTTATTAATGAATAGCTGCTTTGTAATTTTGTCATACTTATTCCATTACTGTCTGACACTTCCTATTGTCACTGCTTGAATTTTTAAACACTTCCACATGACTAGTGCTAATCTCCATGTTTCATGGAGGGCTGCTAATAAAAGGATAGAGATGCATGAGTGTATAAGAACGATTATAGCTAAACGTGCTCTAAAGCCTGCTCTTAACATCTCTCAATTTCTAACATTTCTCTCTTCCCCCTAACTCCCAGCATCCAAAAGGAAAAGAAAAATGAAAGAAAGATATTTTTCTCCTTTATTTTGGACTTGAATGGGATTTATTCCTGATCAGGAGAGAAAAAGAGAACTCTTTCTCAAAGCAAAAGGACTCTCAGAACAGGGTGCAAAGATGCAGGACTCTTGTGTGAAACAAACCTTGGCAAGCGAACAGCAAGCTTCGTATCTTGATTTTTCTTTCAGAAAATCATGTAGAACTGGTACAACAAGCTATTGTGAACAGTTGCTTTGAGGATACAACCTCACAATAAACAACCTCTGATTTAAACACAGGACTACATTCACCTAGACAGTCTTTTATTTGTTTATTCCCAAGGATTTCAACACCTCTTTTACCCTGATTCTCTGTACCACAGATTTTCAGCAGGTAAGTACAAAGACCTTATGCATTTGAAAGCACTGTTAAAGCACCTTTTTTAAATTCCTATTTTCTTAAAATCCTCCTATCCACACCTGTTAAGAACAGTCAAAGAACAATACTGACTCTCCACTTCCCTCTCAGCCTGCTCTATCGTGTCTGTTTCCCACTCCCAGATTAGGTCTTAGGTGCTTCTTACTGGTCCCACATAATTCCACATACATTACCTTAAAAATAGCTTAAATGCATAAATGTGAGCAGGAAATTTTCTTAAAATTCTATGAAATTTACACCTTTATTTTAAAGATCATCATGGTAAACAGGGACAAATGACCCTGACTGCTGCTTAAACACATGTATTTTGTGCAGTCAACATTGTTTTTCACTGCCTCATTCCAACAGCACCTTCTCCTTGCTCTGTGTGCACTGTGTTCACTTGGGAAGCCTTTCACCCGTTTGAAAATAGGTCTTGCACTTCGTATGTTGAAGAAGAAATATTCTCTACTTCACTGTGGTCCCCTATGTTCAGGTTATTTTGTATTTCTGTCTTCTCAAATAAAGAGGACCTGCATTACAGTAGCTCTGCTTTAAACCAAATGAAAAGAGGCATTAGCAAGCGCCACTCCTAACCAGCCAAGGGCACACCAAGAGAGCTCACTGATGCAGAGGGCAGGTCTAGGTTAGAAATTAGGGAGAACTTCTGTGTTCAGAGTGTGGTGAGGCACTGGAACAGGTAGCCCAGAGAAGCTGTGGATGCCCCATCCACGGAAGTGTTCGAGGACAGACTGGATGGGACTTTGAGCAGCCTGGTCTAGCGAGTGGTGTCCCTGCTAAGAAAGGAGAGTTGGGACTAGAAGATCTTCAAGGCCCCTTCCAAACCAAGCCAGTCTGCGATTCTGTATCTGACAGACTTGCAAGGCACACCTCCTCCAAAGAGAATGGCTAACACAGCTGCTAAAAAAAATTGCTCAGTTGTTTGCATATTAATCTAAGAGCAATCCTGAGCTGAAAACAGTCCGTAAGAAATAGTTTTGGCTTTCTATGATTCCACAACTCCCCCCAGCCCAAATACAAACTCACAGTCAGCCCACTTGGCATCCAACCCTTACTTCCAGAAAAAGTAGCATTTCTAAATGCTACTCCTGCAACTAACAGTGCTGCACATAAGTCAGAGCTGTCCAATTTTAATGCAGCTGGCATATACACTGACAGTTTAACAGCAGCCCTAAAGCTATGTCTAGCTTGCATATGCACACTTTATTTACATGAATTGTTACCAAAAGAAATTCAAACCATCATGAGAGCTGATTGTTCTCGTGATTTCTCTTCAACATTAATGAAAAGCCTGCAAGCAAAAAAATGTTCTTCTCACCTTGAAATGACAGGGAAACTGAATATGCAGGCCAGGCTTTGAGGACTATACACAGCTTTTAAAGTTCAACCTGGACCTCCCAAAACAAAGTTTTCTAAACTCAAAGGCCCTCAGATCTCATCTACTGAGCTCTTTCAAATACAGGACAAAGTCTAAAATGTACTACTCTTCTCACTACAAAGAAAGAAATATAGCCAATCCTCCAGGCAATGCTTTGAAAATTTATTCCTTCATGCCTTTATATTTAAATAATGACATTTGTCAAAAACTTACAATGATTGCATTTAAGACCTTTCAATTCGCTTTAGGTAACAAGATCACACTACCAGTGGTATCTTTATTCATCCCTAGGAATCCCCAGGTAAACTGTCAGAAAGGACAAAAAACTCTGAAAGTCATGAGGCAACATGATCTACTTGTCCAGGGATAAAACAAGAGATCTTGTGATCATGACCCTTGTGCAGGTCCAGTTTACAATGTGAATCAATTTTCTGAATGCAGGGATTGAGCCGAAAAGGGCTTGCACTGGCATGGTGCTCCAGTGTAATAGAAAACAGTAACTGCTGTCTTTCTAAACCCCTCTCTTCTTTCATTCCTCTCCTCAAGGAAATAGTTACAGACTATTTTTTCCAGAGAAGACATCTAATTGCCTACTGCAGTCTCAGATCAAACAGGTATTTGCATGCTTTAACTTATGTCTACAAAGTTACTTCTGGGCACAAAATAAAAGCTGAGCAAAGCTAGCTTAACCAGTTTTTGACAGCCAAATATACACCAACCAGCCTTACTGCGTATTTTGCATTTTGCCTACTGTTGATCCACAATTTTAAAAAATGGAACAGTGCAGTCACAGCAGAGTTATGTTGTAAAACATAATGTGAACACATATCTGCCCATTCGATTCATGCACAATATTCAAATGCCAGGTTGATTTTTCTCTCTGCCATGATAAGGACACATGCACAAAGCAGAGGAGCTCATGAATTCACAGGCCAGCAGGTGCTCCTGGGAATTGCCCTGATAGGCACTTCTGGTGCATGAGAACCACCTTGAACTACTTCAGATTAACCATAGGTCAAAAACATGTACTGAGGCAGTAACCAACATGGAATTTATAATGAACTCACCCCACATTAATTTTTTTCCACAGCCACAGCCACAGTTATGGGCACTAGCGCTGAGCTGGCTCCTCTCCTCCTGTTATTTTAACAGTCATATCCTTCCACCTGTTCTCATCTGTCCCATGGGGTGCAAACACATTGCGCACTTGTAGGTAAAATTTTGTCACATTTGCCTTTTTATATTTCGACAGTGCAACAAAATGGAATTATCCTACATAACAAATACCACCACTGCACTTACCACACAGAGGTCTGCCAGCCTCCTTATCCCCCATGCAAGGCTATGATGAGCAGCAGTAAGAGCACACTGCCCTTGCTTGATGAGGTTACTCCCTAAAGTTTGAGCCAACAATAAATAAACCTGTAATATTGACAACTAGGATTTCTATACAAACTTTGTGAAGTTTATACGTATCTCAGCAAGTTTGAGGATCTGTTATCCTTAAGCTGTTTTAAGCTTGTAACATTTTCCTGAACTCAGATTAGTATCTGTTCTAAGTTTCTTCATTCAGTTCCACTTTTTGAGCTATCAAAGTTTGTAAGATTGCCTACCAGTCCATCTATAAGCAACTGAAACATTCCTCTGACTCCAAATAACAGGCAACCTATGGTATACTTTACCAGAACTTTTAAAGTTAATTTTTGACCTTATCTTTATTCCTTCACTTTTCCATACCCCCTGCTTACTTTATACTTTGTCTTCAATTTCTACTCTTTTTGTTTCTCCTCACATGGTACTTTTGTCCTTTTTTTCAGAAACTTGAGCTCTGTTCCCATCTCCCACATCTATATCAGTGTCTCCTGCTGAGCAGAGCTGAGCAGTCAAGATGAAGCTAAGATCTAGAGCTAACATTGTCCAAATGGATTTCCAGTAAAGAAAACAATTTTTCTATCACTAATAGCAACATTGTATAGAAGGCACACATGATTAGAGAGCTTTTTGATAGGGAAAAGAAAGTGGGTTCCACTTGGGTTGAAGTTATCCTTACACTAGACTCTGCTTTTAAGCAAATATTGAGATGTTAAACATAATACAATTTCACAGAGATTTCATAAAATACTAGCTATGCTTAATCATGTGAGTCACTTTTATTTTTAAGCTGCATAAATAGTTAGTATTTTTCCTCCTTACTTCATTTACTAGAAAAGATAAGGTGTTACCATCACCCAATACCAGTCTGCACTTGTATGGTATTTAAGTTGCAAGTTTCCATTTCAATTTTCTGACCTGCTGCCAGTGATATTTCTTCCCTGGCTGTTAAAGTAAGATTCTGGAACTCCAGAGAGTGCAATGTGAATTACCATTAGTTACAAAAGCGCTTAATGTTCTGGACAAACCAAGGGATTTGAGAAAGCACAGACCTAAATCTACAAAACTAGAAGTCTGTCAAAAGGTGGCCTGCTGCATGAACAGCAAATTAAAGTGATCAATAACAGTGTCTGGATTCCCAGTATTCAGACTTTCTGTATCTTTTGCACCAGAAATAAAGACAAATTAAAAAGTCACAGAATTGTTAGAGTTGAAAGGGACCTCTGGAGATCATCTTGTCCAATCCCCCCAAATGTTGACTTCATCTGCAAATTTGGATACCAAAATATTTTAATTAGGTGCTCAAATTGGCAGAGAAGCTTTTTAGAGTTTGTTTGGAAGTTTTACACTCTCTTAGTAATTTGGGTGAAATGCCAGGGAAAATAATGATTACAAAAGAAGACTGTTCTCTTGCAGATGCCAACTGTACTTCTTTGAGTCACAGAGAACCACCTGGTCATCTGGGTTTGATGTTTTCATGATGTGTTGTGATATTATTAGACTGCTTAGCTTGATGCATGAGAAGGATACAGATTTAAGGTAAATCAAAACATGCCCCATGTATACATATTTTTGATGTCCAGCTTTGGGGGTTGAAAGCTTAAGGATTAATTTCACTAATTTCACAGTAACTGAAGCCAAGACAAAACCTTCTCAGTCCAACAATTTCTGAAACAACAAAGGTAGATTTAGAACTGATCTTCAGATCTTTTATTTTCAAAAAAAAATCCCAAAACAAAACAAAAACAAAAAACCACACCCCTCTTAATAAAACTTTGCTCAAACACATTTATCTACTGCTTCCACTGGAATTCCTCTCTGTCTCTCTTACACACACTAAGCTCTCACAAGCCCCTCTTCTCAAAACACAATTGCAACATCAGCTACCAGTGTATTGCTCCTAGACGTAAGAAATTAGTTTTTTACAGCAAGAAGAATCATTCACTGGCACAGCCTCTCCAGGGACATGGCAGAGTACACATTGCTGGAGGTTTTCAAGATGCAAGTGGACAGGGTGCCAGATAACCTGGCCTCCCTTTCCCAGGAAAGAAATAACAGCTACATCTAACATCTAAAGTAGCCAGTAAGAGAGCCATCTTTCCCATAATTTGTGTTTTAGAAATCACAGAAAACAGAGGAGCAGTATATAAGTAGAAAGACTTGAAAACATACTTCAAAAGAACTTTTTTTACAGAGGCACAAGGGGTTTTTTTTTTTCCACAATATTTACCATGAAGCAACAGGCAAAAGAGAATTATGTATTTGAAGAATAACATCTTTTTAAGCTGCAAGAAGTAAATCACCTAGAACATGTATACCTCCAAGGAAAAATCTGCTATACAAGACAGTCACTGCAGATTACTGCTGCTGTGCTATTTCCAAATGTTCCTTTTCCAAATGTAAGTGAAAAAAAAAATAGTTCAAGATGGTGGCAGGCAGTGATTTGAACCTAATTTTGTACTTTCATCTCCTTTTCCTCTATTCACCTTCTTTTCACCCAAAGTCAAATTTTCCCGTAAGATAACTGGTGCTTGCCCAGGAAACATATTGTAAAAAGCTTTAAAACGGGTATGTCATGACCATGAGCCAAATTTTAAGGAGAAAGAACAGAAAGCATCTCACAATCCCAACTAAGGTTAGCATGCTTCTGAACCAATGTCAAGGTTATGACATACGTCAGAAACCATACGCAGAGTTCTTTTGATGTCGAAATAAATAGTTTGCATCAAACGAACTGGAAACAACAGTTATTTTATTTTTCTCATGTTACTACTTGTCTGCATTGTTGTATGATTTTGATATATAAGAAGTATAATAATTTTAAATGAGGAGTTCTGGTTCTTGCAGACAAGACAATTATTTATTATTTCTTAGAAATAATTCCTTCTAGGGAAGATGTTAGGATGTTGACTTCAGTTCGGTGATTCCTCCTCTGCCCCTTTCACTCTGACTGGCTTTGAGGAGAGGTGAACATGTGTGGAAAAGAAGGGAAAAAGATTGTCCTTGAACAACACAGAGAGGCTGGGGACAAAACTATCAAAGATATATGAATATGAACTAAAGAAGAAACAAAGATTATAGAATTTTTAAATTACTACTGCAAATAATAAGGAGAGGGAAACATTAAAAAGTCAGCAGCTAAAAGCAACTGCCATGTTAATTAGCATCAGAGTCATGGTTACCAGGGCAAAAACAGCTTCCCTAGCTTTTCTTCTTTTAGTATATATATTTTTTTTTTCACTGAAAATACCTTTCTTTTTAGTAGCTTGAAAACTTAAGCATCTTTGTTGGTACAGAGCACCTTTGAGCACTGCAGGCTTCTTTGGGAATCCTGTATGTTCAGCACGGAGTTGTTAGACTCACTACACATACTTTTACCTTCTCAAGGGTTTACAATGTTAAACTGTTTTAAAAGCTAGAGCTCCATATCTTTCTTTCTAACTTTTACTGCATATTTCTACCACATGAAAGTCCCTAAAAACTTGTTCCCTCAAGGATTGCTGTCCCATTTCAGGACCAAAAGGGCACATACTTCCATCTGTACAGTCACCCTTGAAATCAATGAGCAATGCAAAGCTTTCTCCCTGTAGAGATTAAGCAAACCACACAAGTTTGTTCAGACCAAGCCTGGGAACAGAAACCAGGTCTTTTGCTTGACTGCACGATGCATTACTGAAAGGTTACTGTGCTGACCTTTGGTCTTGGTCACAAAACATTACTGATAATCCTCATTTTGATTAATGTATTTTGTTTGGGTTTTGCTTTAAGGCTTGGCCTGCTGCTTATTTAAATGATTCTCAGGTATTCCTGTCCTTGTACTCACCAGTGCCTATCTGCACTGTCTGGTGAGGAAGAGTTGCTGCATTAAATCTCAGAGGAGGGGCAATCTTTAGAATTATCTTAGGCTGAACATTGAATTGAATAAACAAGAAGTGCTACTGCTACACTGCTTGGATGATTGGCAAAATAACCTGCAGAAATGCAGAAAAGCACATTACAGCTAGGAACAGCAAACGTGTTGGGAGGACGGACAGAAGCAGAAGCACGTGCATAGAGGTGTCTGTCTTTCACTAGGATTTCCCAAAAGCAGCTTGGGGAAGGCCCGCAGTGGGGAGAGGAAGCTGGGGCACACTGATGAGGAATGCTTGAGCGGAATAAAGTTATGCTAATCGTAAGGCTGTGAAATATGTACTGCCCAGCTGGAGGCAGAAATCAGAGCGCTGCTATTACTGAGCTGAGTGCAAAGAGAAGAAATCTAGACAGAAGACTGAAAATTTCTGAAGAATTTCAAATTGTGTAATCACACAAAGAACTAAGATTTGCTAAAACTGATAAAGTTTCGTCATTTAATTAAACCACTCCAATAGTATCTTAGTGCTCTACTGATAATTACAAAAACTTTTCGGACTTTTTTCAAAGACCATTTTGAGAAAATATTCAGGGGTTTTTTTGTTGTTGTTTTCCAGAATCATACTAGATCCAAATACCATCACAGCTTCATAGTCAGACAAAAAATATGAACAAAAGATTTTATTTAAGAACATATTAATTTAAAAAAATCTTTCAAAAAGGTAATAGAAAAAGTATTGGCAGCTGTCCTACAGCATCAGAAATACACATGCACCAATACTTACTAAGGACTGCATAATGTAATTGCCAACTACAATCATAAACATATGACCTCATTCATAAAAGTATGATCTCAAAGCCCATGCCTTGTGTCTACTTTCTTTAAATTAGCTGACATTGAGGACAGATTCCAGATCTGAGGAAGCCAACCTAGCTTTAAAGTGTTTGCAATGCTGCACCAGAAGCTGTTTTGATTTTTACCACCAGGCTGCTAGATAAATTCTAATCTCACCCTCAATTATGAAAGATTCTTATGACAAGCTTGATTTTACAAAATTAGGTTATCTTCCAGCCTGTGGACATTTTCCTGTTGCATTCTGGGTTAATCCACGTGTAGAGCTCACTTCTGTCAGAATGACAAAAACTAATTGATTTTGTTTCATGGTGTATTCTTATCAATGCTCTCCTCTGCTCTTAGCTAGTCGTTGACTGATAGGGTGTTAGAGGAAAGGTCCATTAATTGATTTGTAAATAATTACAGCTAAGTCTTCACTTTTGACTAGATATCAATAAAGGCCTATCCTTTTTCCACTGTTGAATGCTTTTAAATAAGCTTCAGTGTCCAACTTTCAGCCACAAAATTCATTAAAATCATTAGATACTTTTAGAGTAGCACCCAGTGGTGATAGCCAAGGCAAGAGTGTGTCAGCATTTCTCTTATACCACTTACAGGGATGGATTAGAGAGAGGCAAAATAAATAAACAAGTAACATGCCTGGGGGAAAAAGAAAAAAGGCAAATCAATTATTTCTTAAAGGGGGATTTAATTTTCAGACCTGGTGAAATTTCATCACCTGTACAGAAAAAAAAAAGTCATATGCAGTACTTGGTACACGTGTTCCTCCACATGCAAAGAGTATGTGTCCATTTCCTGTGGGCACACATGGACACACACAGTCTGTCCACCCATGCCCCCAGCAATTTCTGAACCTCTTGACTACATTCAGACACATTTAACAAAGGACCCAGAGTCTCAAAGCCAGTAAGTTCCCTCAGGTTTCGTGAAAATAAGCAGCAAGGTATGCACAAGGGAGACCTACTTAGTGTCCCAAAGGAGCAGAAGTCTGCAGAATGAGCTCTGCAGCACTGAACACTTGAAAATTACACCCATCTGGGGAAAACAGACACAGCCAAAGAGGCTAGAAAGTAGATACAGACACACCCCCCCCCCACTGCTTTCTAGGCACCCAAGCGAGGGGACAAAGCAGCAGTCAGAACTCATGGGTCAATCAGCATCTGTTGTCAGAAACCCAGGTTTCACTGGTTTTAACAGTTCTGGGTTTAAGGTTCCCATCTTCTCCTCAGCACCTCATGCATAACAGAAAACCCTGCACACGAATGTGAGTTTTCAGAGGAAAGTAGAAACTCAAGTCTGAAAAGTAGCTATAATATCTTAGCAACCCTTTCAATAGGTTGTTAATACACAGAAGCTGCAATAAGACAATATTGAAGTTTTCACACAAAGTACAAATACCATTAATACAAGCAACTGCATCATATTTTGAGACTGCACTTCAAGTAGTCATCACAAGGCAAGGCAAGTTATATTTAGTTCCCTATACATAATGCCAACAAACAAGATATAAAGTCATATCAGGGAACTGCCTGTTCAGCATTATAAAACAATTGACCAGAAAACCTTTATTGCTGCTTTCCAGTGATAGCCACCTGCTTCACATGAACAAGCACATAGGCTTTCCACCTAGGTCAACAGAAGAGAAAGGTGCTCCTACAACAACTACGCATGTTTACTGTATTATTTCTGTTCCTACTATCTGTTCCAGTAGTCAATCCATGCTTTAAACCTGACTAATATCTATGAGACTTTCAGTTCCCCCCACCTTCACTAGCAACCTTACAGAAAGATCTTAAGTTGCAATGCACCTTAACTAAAAAGGTGTGTGTCAGCACACTAACAGGTCCATGTACACAGCACAGAAATAGCAGAGATTTGTGGGTTACAGCCTCTCTCCTGTGACATTTCCCACTACACGCCCAGCCAGCGCATGCTGAGTATCCCACACATTGAGCCATTTCAGGTACATTGCTCACAGGGTAAATGTATGAGTCACTCTCACAGCACATTTGTCCTAAGACTTATCAAGAGAAATTCAGTACGAAAAGAGGCAAAAATCCCCCTTGTTCTAATAGCAGAAAGTTGGAAAGCTCAAAGATTCCCAGTCTCATGGATCCAGGGGAGGCCACAGCTGGGGACAGTAAAATCACACTTCTCCAGGTTTCCCAAATATAGCCTGGTCTCCTCATCCAGCCTGTACTTGTTCAGCTACAGTGGCACCTATGGACACTGTTCTACTACCAAGGGAAAAGTCCGAAAAAGACAGAGCAAGCCAAGCCAGCAGGAAGCTGCCAGTTACAGCCTGGCCATGTTGTATGGTCCTTGTGCCCTTGTCTCACCAGCGGGAGTTACTGGGCTGCTTCAGCAAGATTTGGGAAATGGGCTCTTGTATTGAGCAGCTTCATTCCACCTGAAACATAAATAATCTCACATTTGACGTCAGCCCTGCACATGGGGAAGATTTTCTGAGGAATATCTTGTCAGGAACAGCAGTACAACCTCCTACCCATGAAGTAAACAAACCTCTTATCTAATGGGTATTTTGTCCTAGACTCAATCACAGTAGGATTCTTGGGTATTGTTAAGGACTTAACGGGAGACCCAAATGTAACTTAGATAAACACACCGTGAGGAAAGAAAAGCCAGCAATGTGTTTCAGTTAAAACCTCTCTAACATAAGAATCTCTCTTTAAGCAACTCAGAAAAGCCTTTAAAATCTGATAATCACTTAATAATATTTCACACTTGCTGCTCAACCTGAACACCTCAGCTACAGCTTTTGTAAACTGTGGCACCGTTCTTGTTCCAGATGGCTTGCAAAATAATTTATAAACAACAAAGTTCAGCAGGTTCATAGCAGCTGTTCAATTCCAGCACTTTGGCCACCCACTTCAGCACAACTGAGAGCTTTCAATCAGTTCCTTCCTCTCATGGGGCCTTCAAACAGCACCAGAGCATGTGTTCAACACGCTCTCAGAAAGTAGCCAGCCAAATAGGGAGGGTCAGACATCTAGGCAATTCTATAGCATACTCACAGCATGCTCACACTGCCTTTTGCCTTTAATTTTTTTATATATAAACCTAGCTGAGAACAAGCAGGAAGATGTTCCAGAATTTAAAAAACATCTTTGTTAAAATACACAGTTCCTACAAAACAATTTCAGTTTGCCATAGTTCAAGTGCTGAATATAATCTTCCCAGCAGGAATATACTGTAAATACAAACATAACATCTCACAGGGTCAGAATGGCTTTTTTTAATGGTTTAACTAAATGTATGCTAAGTGTTATAAGAAATAGAGTATGTCAAAAAGGGCCTTCTCTGTACCTGACAGATTTCCACTACTATTTCTGTTTCTTCCTCGCCTCTCCTCTTTCCTTGCTGGTGTTTACTTTGGCTCTGTTTTTCTCGTGTCCCTTCAAAACCTCCTTGTCCTGGATTGGCCTTTGGGGCACAGAGGAAAAAGGAAGAGATATTGCTTCACAGTCGCTTTAAAGGTCACGCAGTCTGAACCGGACAGAGACAAATTCCACGTCACTTTAAGCTCCTCTGATCACGGGCATATCCACACAAAGTATTCTGGAAACTGCACAACAATATTAAGGTTGCATTAAGCCCAATAAAATATACCCTGCCTGTCAACATAGCTGATTAGCCCAGGCTCAGTGCCCCATGAATCACAGACATATGGTTTCCAGGAGGCTCAGGATAAATAGAGCAGTATGGAGGCATGCCCTAAGTACTAAATACATCTGAAGTCTGCAAAGGGTGTCAGGGCATCAGTGCATTCAATTGATCCAGGACAGCAGTCCCGGTGTATCTCATCATTTCAGCTGGTGAGAAAAAGGCAACTTGTCTCCTGAGGAGCATAGCCCTATCTTGGCAAGCTTTTTACAAATTAGGGCTGATTTGAGCTTGTTTGCTGGCCACTGCAGATAAGATGCAGCATGCTGTGGTCTGTGGACATGTTTTCTTGCTTCGCCTTACACCAGCACGCTGAGCCTGAAGGGATGACTGGCAAGAATAAGGTGCTTGTGGTGGAGGAGACAACCTCTAGGCAAGCATGCAACTGAGAAAAGTGTTCCTTAAAAAAACATTCAGCAGCTCAGAACTCCTGGAGCAACAAACAAAGCCAGTCTGACGCCGAGGTTTGTGAACCATCTCCGTAACCAATGGCTAGTTAATGCTGGATTCTTCTCCAAGGCATTCTCCTCCTCCCACAAATCCTGTGGTTTCCACAGCATACACAAATTTGTCAAAATGAAAATAGCACAGTTTTGCTTTATGCTAATGTTTAAACATAATTTGTGTTGAGCTATTGTATAAACACTGGTTAAGAGCTAATTCAGGGCTTTTAATGGGTTTATGTCCTCCCCACAATTGCTGGGAAGTATCAGCATGTTGAGGAGAAAAAGATTCCTTTAGTTTTGACACACAGCAGAGGTTTCTAAGTAAAGCAGACAACTGAAACAATCACAAGATCTCCAATATTTGCAAGGAGATTTTCAGTACAAGTGTCTGCCGGCTGTCTCAGTAGTGCCCAGGAACCTTAAAAAACCCCACAGGCAACAAGTTCCACCAGCAGGAGAAATTTCAGTGGCACACTGCAATAAAACAGTGCTGCAGAAGCTGGAGGGCAACACAAGCAGGTACCTAGCCCACAGAGGAATCCCAAACTGCAGAAGCAACCCTTCCAGCTTATGGAAACAGTCTAAAGGTCTCCGTGACACCTGCTGTTCCTGTGTTGTGGTCTCAAGGAGAGGCTGCTCCATCGGGGCTTTCCCACACCACATCAATAGCCAGCTTCAGGTTTGGACAATGGGAGCAATTTGAAGCTGGACAAATTGAAGAAGCCAAAAGCTTCTCTGGCATATAGTCAAAGTCTGACGAGCTGTATTTAACAGCCTTAGGATCCAGGCAGTAATTAATAAGTAATTTAATAATAAAAAGGAAAGACAAGGAAGGGCAGAAGGAAAGATTCTGCAAACAAGCATAACTCACTGAGCCCTGCAAAGCCTTCCTAATAGGACAGCGAGGGTCACAGAATACAGTCAGGCATTGTCAGACAGACAGCTGTCAGGCATTCTGGGATTTTAGGCATTCAGGCATTCTGCTGCTTGATGGGCACAGCATTAAATTCCCTTTTTCAGGTGCAAACTCTGTTTTAACCCTTTGTCCAGGAAAGTTAAAATTCCTTTCGATTCAAAATGTAATTACTCCACAAAATGCAAAACTGTCTATAGATATTTTAAAAAAAAGGTTTAAAAAAACATAGAAGTCCATCTAGCAAGGGGTTAATTACAAGGAGTCTGGTTGTCAATTAGCATCTTGTGTACTAAGATCAAAACCAACAATTCTAGTGTTATCTAGAGAGTAATAAGAGTTAAACCTGCATTCACAGAACAGTAAAGACAGAATTTTTAAGCACAATTGCCACTCTATGGTAGGCCTTGACTTATGTTTGAACACAATCCCAAATCAGCAGATTTTCAGACTGACATCTAAAACTACATAGAACTTAATTTTATTATCATAGTGGGGTTTTTCACTCCCTTTTGCTCAAACGGAGACAGGCTGAATGTAACCTTTTGCACAGCACTAGTTATGAAGGCATAGGGTTAGTGGTTTTCTTAAGGGAGAAAGAAAGAAAGGGCCACGGGGTGGAAAATTACAAGAGAAACACCACCTCCCCAGTTCTGTTCTGCTGTCTGCTCCTCACTCCTCTGGGAGATGTCAGACACCACGGCAGTCCTTGTCCTGAGTTTGCAAAGACTTCACAAATATACCACACGGTTTTGGCACCCGTGGTAGTGGAAGAAATAGGTTGGACTAAGCTCTGGCTGACCGGCACCTCCCACAGAAGCACTCCACGGATACACTTCCTCACATGCTAAGTGTCAAAAGAGTCCTTAGTCCTCTGCAAGCGATAAGGATAAGGCGGCAGAGCAGGGGAGCTGTGCCTTACGGACAGCGTTAGGCATGCGGCCGAAGGCAGACAGCTTGCAACCACAGAAACAGCTCGGGTAGCCAGTAAATCAATATTTGTGTGTTATTGTTCTCACATACATCCCATTTGCTGAGCCAACACTTGTTCCCGCAGAAATAGGATCACAGCAGCCGGCGGCAGCCAGAGCCGGCTCCCCCTGGAGCCGGCGCACAGGTGTGCTGCCTCCAACCAGCAGGCAAAGATCTACGACTTCTTTTAATTAAGGAATAATCCTTTTACATTACAAAAAGATCTTGTAGAAAGGGTCACAGTTTCCTCCAGTATTTATCCTCCTCGGCAAAATATCACGGCTCCCTCTCTCCAGCACACAGCAGCTGCTTTGCACGAGTCCTTGTCCTATTTCTGAGCAACCCAGACCAAGAAGCACCATCTTCGTATGTGACTGGCAAAGAGGTTCCCTTCCCTTACAGTACAAGGAAAAGGAAACTAAGAGGAAGCCAAGGACGTTTTCTGATAGCATGCATTCACTCGTGCTCTACACCTCAATCTAGCAGAAGCAGTCATCATTTTGGGATGGCAGCAACTCAGCAGCTGTGAGGACATCAGAGATGGCCTGCACCCAGGGGTGCTGAGAGAAGGCATTGCTTTTGTAGTGTGTCCGCTCTCTCTTGTTTTTGAAAAATCATAGAGACCAGCAGAGATGTCCCACACCTGGAGAAAGGCAAGCGTTGCACCCACCTCCAGAAAAAGCTCAAGGACAATATAGTGAGTTGCCAGCTGGTCAGCCTCACTCTGCTTTGTAAGAAGCAATCCCTGGATATAGCTGGGAACAGTCAGCATGGACTGGCCAAGGGTAAATCATGTTTGACCAACCTGATTGCTCTCTGGGGTGAAATGACTGGATCTGAGGAAAGAGGCAGAGCAGTGGACATACATCCTCAATACAGATGAAGGATTAAGGCAAGAAGTAAATTCGTCCTGGATGTTTGCTATATTTAACTTTTTATTATTTTCTATATTATACCAAAGAATGGGTAGAAGGGATGGCTGGCCTGCCTTGACCAAAGAAGTACAGCTTCTAATCATACAAACAGGGCACCAGCACTCCCCCATTGTATTCTTGCATAAGGGCAAGTTATGGATGCTATTGCACTACCAAAAAGAAAACAATGGAGAAACACGTAATTCCCCTCTACATTCCCAACGATATATTTGTAACTTTTGTACAAAATAAAAAATCTTTGTGTGCTTAAAATCTGCACAAGATAAATGGTCACACCAAGTAATCCATCTGGAATCTAGCCCATTAGAAAAGTTCACGTCAGGATTACCAGACTAGATCTGACAGAAAATTCTTCTAGAGAATACACACATGGATGACCAACTTCTAGAGGCTTTTGTCAGCCCTACAGACAATTCCTCCAATAGACCCAGCATACCAGTCTTCTTTCCTTTCCTTATCTCACCCAGCAAATGAATGCTATTAAATACGCAATCTTATTTCAGTGGGCTGCACAAACAAAATACACACAGTTAATTAATGCTGCAGTCATTTCTTTGATCTTCCAATGAAAACAAAATTTAAAAGTCATACTATTTCAGCCTAGAAGCTTAGAGTTAAAAAGCTTAGGAACTCATCCGGGACTTTGAATCCAAGAATCATCAGGCTGATGTCATTAAAAGAGCTGAATTAGACTTGTAATTATTCCCTTATGAGTTCTGCTGTCTATCTGAGAAAGAAGAGTATTCATTTCTGTCCTCAAAATTGATTTACTTTGGTGAAAAAACAGAAGGGTTGGAGAGAGCCAGAACTTGGTTTTACCATGCATCTGACAGAATACAAGAAAGTAAGTGTCAATAGTGAACAATGTCTCTGCCATTCAATAGGGAGCCATACCTTCTGTTTACATGGCATGGCAGTTTCCTTGAGACCCTCAGCATAAATCCTATCTCCACAGTTCCAGCTGGCTGTCCACTGCTTAGTGCAGTAGCACTTCATCAACATGCAAATGCTTGACAGTTATTGGGCTTAAGTACATCTGCATATTTATAAACAACCATTCCAAACCACATCCCCATTTAAGGAAACTGCTTAATGACACCGAACCTAAAGTCTCTCTCATATCCATTAAACAATAAGCTGCAGCCAGATTCACTAATTTTATATTTGCATGGTACTTTTTAAAATACTTCTCACACACCTAGGTCAAAAAAATGTGTCAATCGATTTGTTCTTTTGTGGCAATCAAACTTTTCTCTTTATTAAATCCTATTTTTCTATTGAAAAGGCAAAAATAACTCCAAAAAAGTTATGCTTTAGAAATCAAGATAAGGTAAATTTACGGCAATAAAACATAAACATCCAGTAAACCATATTTAATGTTTTATCCATAATCTATAAAATATTCAGTCAAAATATGCAACCTCTGTATTCTCAAAGCAAAAGTTTGAGAAGCACCAAACATTGCACAGAATTGAAAGTTGCCCCAAAAATCTACAGATTTAATTTCTTTGCTAAAAAGAGTAATTTTGCACATCTAAGGATGACTAATGTCACATCACTGAAGGCACATATCAAACCCAGCATAGACACCCCTACTTCTAGCAGCACATTATATCCAAAGCATCCAGAGTTTTAACATGGAGTCCCATAAATTTGGCCATGAACTCAGATTTCTCAAAAATTTTCATGCAAATTTTATTTAGTGATAAAAGATACTAAAAAAAAATCAGAATTTATTTTCAAATGGACAAAACCACACCAAAACCAACAGGTTACAAACCAGCCATGAAGTATCAGAGACACCTACACAAACAGTTTCTGCACATGAACTGTAGAACTTGAATCGAGTATTTTGTTACAGACAAGAGGTGAACGTGAGCTGTACTTGCACGTTTAAAGAAAGTACAGGTCTGAAAGCCAAATGTCTTCTCTGTAGGGACCTAATCTGGACTATCCCTCTGTATGGATTACATAAAAAGCCTCACTGCATCTCCTGCTTCTGGCCCACTATCTACAGAAACAATTTCAAGGATAACCATGATGAGGGGAAACTGAAATATCTGAAATGTTAGCATGATAATCTGAAGTGTTACATAAACACCACAGTAAAATACAGAAGCATAAGCATTGCAAGCTTCATTTTGCTCATATTTGGCTGCATATATCTCACTGTATCAGAGTCAAGTATGTTCTCAGCTCTCTTTGGAGTTTTATAAAACACATCCAACAAATAAGAAGTGAAGTCCTGGACCAGAGAAGATCTGTCATAACAACTACCAGCGCACAAGAAATTAAGTTACTAGGACAAAAATACAGAAATCTGTGAAACTGAACATAAGAATTCTTGGTGGGTTTCTTGAGGTTGTGGGTTTTTTGGGGTTTTTTTTTTGTTTGGTTTGGTTTTTTTTTAACGTTAAGAAAATGTGCAATAAACCCAGATGCACCCAAATGAACAAAATATGAAAAAAATTCTAGAGAGCACTCATTAAAAACTTAATATTTTTCATTTACAGGAGCTAAATTTGCCTGCATATTTCCCATTCCGTGTATAGGAAATGCTGCAGAATAAGGTAACGCAGTAACTACCACAGCAACACAGACAGACATATCATGGGATGTTGAAGCTCAATTATAAGGTAATTCCATATACAATTCACATTATATATTATGATAATTCTCAAAATAAAAGAAAAAAGTGAAGATTAAACTATTTTATGAGGAGATATTTGTATTGGTTTTGTGTATTTAAGATGAGCTTTGTGCTTTCTCCACACTTTGATTCATTTTTCATAGCCTCCAATTAAGAATAGGAATGCACCCAAGTAGGACTTCCTTTGTTCCCATTGCCTAAAATTTGGTGCCATTACAGCACATAAAGATTGAAGGTAGCATTTTAAAAACTCCCAAAATATTTTAGCGTTTAAGACTCCTCTTCAGAACCATGCTCAGAAACATCGTCGCACTGGAAGTCAATGTCCAAACTTTTTATAAAAACATCGGCCTTAGAAGTCATCAATCCATTTGTAATTTCTGAAGGTTTTACCACCAGCCTAGAACTTTTTTCTCTGGTGTATCTTCCTATAAAGACAATCAAAAGGACAGGTTTTTTACTGAAAAAATACTTCAAAAAGAAAATACTAGAATTTATGGTGGGATGGTTTGTTTTATGAGCAACTGGTTTGAGGTTTTTTGAAGGTAAAAAGTTTAATTTTGTGTTTTGACTTGGCCTGTGTACCACTTTGGCATTCATTTTCTTTCGTGTACCAGTGATGACACAGCTGATGAAATAAAGACCTTATTGGAGGTAATATACTAATGGCACCTCATCATCAGGACAATTTAATTTTGTGACAGCTTACTGTTAAGATAGAGAGCTGGTTCTTACACAGACCATTGATGATGCTTACCTTACCTTTCTACCTCAAATGAGTGAAATGCTGCCTACATGAGATTTAATATCAACATGAGAAATCACATCTTTCATTAATGATGAACATAGCATATCAAAATAAGATCAGCGACGTGGTGTGGGAGATACAATATCACATGTCTGAGATCGTCATTGAGCTTCTTCTCCTGTACCTCAGTGTGTGCTTTTAGCTGAGCTCTCTCTGGTAAATTAAAAGAAAATAATGGATCAATGAGACTGCAAAGACATCACTGTCTTGCCTTTGGGACATACTCTGACCTCCAAGTCACGTAATACATGCCAGAAAGGTAAGTACACTGAGTGAGTAGACCTTTTGGAGCACGCTATGGTTAAACCAAGTTTTTATCAGGAGTGCCAGGTGGAGAGATGCTTGAGAGCAGTCCCTTCTAACTGAAGCTGAGCTATATCTGCTCCTTTCAAGCTTCATCACTTGGCTTAAGGTCAATACCAAAGCTCTGGAAGATAGATAAAGCTCAAGAAAGCAAAATATCTACTCCAAAGAAATACTCCTTAATTTCTTTTTTTGATATGAAGTGTTTGCCAGAGCTTAGGGTCTTTGGAAAGACCCTGAAAAATCATGTTACCTCTTCTGACAAAGCCAGTTTTGAAGACCATTGAGTAAACAATCTCATTTTAACAATGAACACTCACACTGCTTTGAATTAAGTACCAGTTTATTTCTATTACTGAACATCATAAAAAAAAGGAAAAGCGCAATTATATAAGGCCCAGACAGGAATCTGAAATACAGAAGGCAGATCAGACCCAAGGCATACCTGACCAGCATACTCTTACCAGCATAGCACAGCTGATTATTGCCCACTATGGGCAGAATATTTTGAATATGCTAACAACCGGACATTTTGAAGAAAATCAAAGTTTAGTACACTTTCTTAGTCTTTTACAAACTAATACTTTTAGCTAAACAGCACCGTCAATCACCAAGTGGGTCAGATATTTTTAGTTTCAAAGACCTATTTTCCTGCAAATTAAACTGTTTGGCCTGAAATTTTCCTTTTCTATAAACATAAACTTAAGTTTTCACAAACAAATGAATTGAAGAATACACACTGTGAAATCCTGGCGGCCCTTCCTTTGGGAAGCCTTAGAAGACCCTTGCTTTGGATCAGGAACTGGCAATGTGCCTGTCAGTTATGAACATGCCTGCTTTTTCTTTCTATTTTTTTATCCTTTTAACTCAGAATCTTCTCAGATCTCTCTACCTGGTAGAAAATCTAAATCTGTGCACAGACACTTGGTAAAAATAACTTAAATTTCAATACATAAAACCTCTAAGTTTGTGCTGGCAGGGCTTGCCTTGCAATTGCAACTAAAAAGCTGCTGTTCGGTTATAGAGGATCACTTTGCTCCTCAGTTGGTGAAGTACCACAGAGAATTGCAGGAAAGAACTAATTATTTTGCCCTCATATCAGGGCTGGAACAGCATACAGTTAGTGCAATTTGCTCTTATACTGCATAAAGGGAAAACAAAACATCAAATAGCTTGCCAGTTTAAAGAGTGCTTTCTCTTTGAGGGGAGGGAGAGGTGAGAAGGGATGTTTATGTAAATGAGGCAGAGAAACTACAGAGAAAAAAGATGCAAGCATATAATTAAAATCTGTATCATAATGCCTACATACAACATACCCACTGAGATTACAGGACCAATACTGATTCTAGCATCAAACTTTTCAATGTTACATTTTACAACTTAATAACCTTCTTTTACAATATACTTTTCATGCGTAATCTCTATTATATCACAATGGGCCCAAGATGATTTTTCAGAGAAAGATAGACTATTATCAAACAGAAAGTGAAAACTTCTTCTAAACTCTGATCCCAGCTCTTTGATGTGATCCAAGCAGTTGAATGTCTGAAGCCACACAGTTTCATACCAGCTTGCACAGAACCAGTTGTTCTTCTGCGTGTTATGGTGTGCACCTACATAATGAGTGTTTGTAAGAGCTACATGGCTAGGTGTTAAAGACAGATTCACATTCGGGTTTGATCTTAGTAAATTTTGTAATTTTAAGGTGACACTCCTGGAAGTATTTACTTCTGTGTTCAAAGACAGTATTAAAAAAAGGAAAATGTTCGTCTGATATGGGGAAGGTATTTATTCCCCAAGCATTTTTACCTCTGTTCTGTTTTACCAATAAAATCGGGACTTTTGACTTAGCAAGAAAGAGGTTTCTTCGAAAAAAAGGAAAAGCTGCATCTTTGTTAAATCAAAACAGATTTGGACACTTGTCATTCTCCCAAATGTAGATGATTATGAGGCCTAAGACAAGAAGCATAAGCTTAGCAATTTTATTTTTTATCTTAAGGCTCTGGCTGTCTCGTATGTCAGACAGGCATGTGCATTATGCACATCCAGCAGGGGACAAAGATCAGAAATTTAAAGGAGCTGTTTGTGATTTTGGATGGGATGTGGCACACAGATGAAAGAGCAAACATTTTTCCCCTTGGTTTAATGCTAGCTCTAGATTCCTAAATTAAGCCCAGCAGGAAACAAACATCCACCACAGATTTCAAAAGATATCTCACATCTTTGTATTAAAACGTGTTATTTTAAGAGTCCCAAATGCTGCATGTCTGATTTTTATTAAGTCCAGAGCCAACATAGGAAGTGTTATTTGATTTTACTTTAAAAGAACGCAGAAAATATCAGTGGACAATGGGATGCAAATTGCAGGAAGCCAAAACAAAATTGAAGAGTATGAGATAATGGGCCTGATGCTATTATCTACACAAATACTATGGCCACAGGCTTCAAAAAATTACTTTGATGACCTTGAGAGCTCGCTCAGACTACAGAACACCAAGTTAGCAGATTTTTCAGGGGAAGTGGAAGGACAACAGTCTCAATTTTTCTCTTCCAAACAGACTGGGGAGATGTTTCTGATATGCACTTCTGATTTCCTTCTACACCAAATAGCTACAATGTCGTACTCCAAAGGAGAACAAAATTAAACATTACTCCACATGTTCCTCACGCATTTCTTGTGTGTGGTTCTTGGTGAAAAGAATAATTCTACGTCCATATACCAATGCAATTAAAAGTTCCAGCTCTGAAAATTCTATGTACAAAGTCTAAAACTACCAGGATAGGATTTTGCCCAGCTCAATCACAATACACTGAGCTTTTATTTTGGAGTTTGCAGATACTATTTTTTTCCTTTTCTTTCCCACTGACTTTGATGATGTTTTGGGATTAAAACAAGGAGCAGACAGTTCCCATGAGATGAAAGACATGACTGCAAAGAACACTTACTTAGAAGATTAAAAAAAAACCAAAAAAACAACCTCTTGGATTTTGAGATGCTGGTATGTATTTATTTAAAGAAACACTCCCTTGAAGGGGCTTAGAGTTCAACATTTTAAATAAGTTTCTGCTTTATCAACTCTAGGTGGAAATAAAATGCCTTTTTTAATTGCCAAGCTGATCAAAATTATAACAATACATTCCCAAGTAGGCCAAATGTATTCTTACAGGCAGAAAGAATAGCTCCAAGTTCTTCTGCAAACAGTGCCAGTAATAAAACCTAATCTTGTATCACTTATGGCCAATTACAACTCCCAGCAATCCTTACTCCAGTGGCACCATTTCAACAAATCCACACATCCCTCCCCCATCAGCTAACTCCCAGCTGGGCACTGGGGCAGCCCTGCTATGGCAAAGCCTGAGCCACGGTTCAAGAGCTTCAGCCGAGCTCTCAGGCCAGATGGAGCAGAGACCTGGCAGGCTCACATATCTCTCAGAAAGGACTAATTTATCTTCTTCTTCCAGCCAGTCCCACATTTCATAACATTTTTATTGCTTTCCCCTTCCATCTCTGCCCAAGCCTCCTATGGCCAAGACAATCAAAGGTTATTGGGTGAAGGGATGAGGCAGAAGAGGTGTGGAGGGAGAAAAAAAAATAAAGGGAGAGAGGTTAAAAAAAAGAAAAAACAAGAAAAAGTCTTGTTTTCTTTGGGAAGTAGGCTAAAGACTGAAGTAGTTTTGACAGCAGGCAGAATTCTGTGCACATGAATAAGCTTTCTCACACTCCTGAGTCAGCTGACCCAGAGGAGAAAGAAGACCTTTGGTTTCTGCTCCTGACACCACTTCTGCACGCAGTGTAAGCCAAGCTGATTTATGTTTCCGTTTGTGCAGGCTTAAAATAAGCCCATAGTAACTTACATACATCTTCCACATTGTGGACAAGAGTAATTTATTAGGTAAAACAGGCTTTGAGGTCCCTGGGTAAAAAATGGAAAGAACTAACACAGTAGTTTCTAACTCAGGGCCTGATTGGCATCAGCAGACTCACACACTACTTCAGGTACCTACAGTCACCAGCTTGTGTCTCCAAGTTACAGGTCTCATTATAAGTTTCCAATATCTGCAAACTTTAGAAATCCACCACTGAGAGATTTTGGCTGTAAGGTTGATGACGTATTTGATTTACTATAAACTTGGATTAAAAATTATGCAGGACCTTAAGAAAATGCTGACAACAACAGAAGCAAATACTAGTTAACATCTAAAACTCATCTCTCATAAAAGACCAGTGAAACTACACTTAGAACTCCCTGAATGTATCAACCTACAGGTGTAATCATTTGGCCCATCTTTGCAAAAGATGAGTTGATCCTTTGCAAGTTTTCTGTTTACAAACATTATAGTAAAAAACATTAAAATTGTGTTTGCTGTTCTTTGCCAGCCTTGGAATCTAGGAAAGAACGTTTCCTCCTTTCATTACATTTCTTTTCTTGCTAATGTACTTAAAGTTCATATTTCCCTACAACTAAACAATTCTAAAATGCAGATTTATCCCTTTATATTTGATCCTGTGTTTCATTCCAATCACTTGGCTATTATGCAGGCTTTGCCCTCAAAATTTGCCCAAATATTATGAAGCAGTAGCACCTTGTTAAATTGTCCCAGAAGTGTGAAATACAGAATTGCTTTCAAAACATGATTTGCTTTTGTTTTCAAAAGCGGGTGTGACACAACTGCTATTTATCACACTGAGTAATGTCATTGTATTAACATGGGCTGTGGCTGTCTCTTAGACATGTGTGTGCTCAGTGGTCTTGCATTTAAAACATTAAAAAATACAGTTACGATACTTTAAAAATTGCAAATGTGAATTATAATAGTTTTCATGGAAATGTTGGTTTATAATAGATTTGTCACTGGAAGCAGTGAAAAGCTAGAAGTTTGGTATAATTACCTCAGCATATTGAGGATTTTAAACTGATCAAATTACAGAAGTGATTTTTAAAGATTCAGCTTAGGGAAGTAGGGAGGAGATGCCTGGGAAAAAAGCATCTGTTCCATGTGCAGAGTGGAATTGATTGTATGTTCTGGATGGCTTATGCTCTAGGACTATAAAAAATTGCAGGTGACTTTGGTTTACTAAAGGAGCTATTAGTCAGCCTGAATTATTAACATATTTTTGTGTAGTGTAGCTGCAAATACCTCCCTCAGTTTTCTTTCATTCTAAAAATGTAAACATTCAGAGCTATCAGGGAAAGGAAGGTCAAAAGGTTGAACACAAGAATAAGCTATTCCAGAACCTGAGATTCCATCAAAACTAAACTTTTATCTTGCAGCCAGTACACAGGAGAAAGTTTAAATCTCCTCTTCCATTAGCTGCTCTTAAGATCATTTCATATCAAGATATAAAATCCAAACTAAAAAAATATATCCAGAGACTGTACCACAGTGTCCAGAGAAGGTGTTACACCCTTCATTTGATGCTTAAACACCAAAGACCAAAAGGATTCAGTGGGCAGCAGGAAACTATTAAAACAGAGTTAAAGAAGACATTAGGATTCTCCAGTACTATCATATCGTTATAAAGGGAGATACACAGACATAAAATCAGGAAATTTAGGAAGTCTAACACACTTCATTTTTGTTCCAAAACACACATCATAACTAATACTAAAGTTCAGTGAAAGAACAAAATAAAAGGAAAAAAACCCTATTTTTCTTTATTATTCTTTCCCATCATATGCTGAGGATACAGTCCCTTAGGACATGACCACACTCTTTCCACAAGATGCCATTCCCTTTCAATACTCTGAATGAACAGTGATAGTTGAACAAGCGATCATTAATTATTTGGCCTTACTCTTACTATTCAGTGTGAAGTCCCATGGCTTGTTTACCATGTACTGTTCAAAGCCTGATTTGAACAATGAATTATTCATTTGCTTGTGGGTTTTCCTACAGCGCTCATCACAACATCTGAATGCATTACAAACATTAAGTGATTCATTTTCACATCATCTTTGTGTGATGATATGAATGATATCATTGTATGCCCATTACAGAAGCAGGGGCATGACACAGGGATAGTAAAGCATCTGTTAATTCCAAGTACACAAATGGAGGCTTGCAGGGCCAAGTTTCTTCAAAATACTTACATTTGTCACACCATTCTAGCCAGCTTCAGTAGCACATGTGGATCATAACCAGAGGTGGTCCCAGAGAAGGCCTCTAGAAAATGAGGAGGACAATCAGAATGCCCCGATCACATGAAAACATTTTGGTTTTAAACTATACTGTACATTTGATGTGATGAGTCAAAAATGCTGACAGTGGAAAGAAAGAAACTCTTAGAAGAAGCTGTTACACTATATAAAAGGTATAAAAGAAGGTAAACAGCAAAAACTCAGATACAACAGATGCACCAATGCACAATAAGAACTGGTGCTGTGCTGCTTTTTCAGAGACCATCATATTTCAGAGGATATCTACTTCTCATTAGACATGGGGGAAAACAGAGTGACAAACAATCAGGAGAAGGCTGAGTTGCTTAATGCCTTCTTTTCCTTTCTTTTACAGACCAGGTGATCTCAGGCTGCCCAGTCCCTGAGCTTGAAGACAGGGAGCAGAATGAAGCCCCCATAATCCAAGGGGAAATGGTCAGTGATCTGCTATGCCATGAGTTCATGGAGCCAGATGGAATCCACCTTAGAGTACTGAAGGAGCTGGTGGAGTTGCTCACTGAGCCGCTTTCCATCATCCACCCGCAGTCCTTGCGAACTGGGGAGTTCCCATTGACTTGATGTCAGCAAATGTGATGCCCATCTACAAGAAGGGCCAGAAGAGGATCTGGGGAACCACAGGTCTGTCAGCCTAACTCTGATGCTGGGGAAGGTCATGGAACCGATCAGCTTGAGTGTCATCGTGCAACTTGTAGAGGACAACCAAGGGACCAGCCTCAGCCAGTAGGGTTTATGAGAGGCAGGTCCTCCTTGGTCAAACTCACCTCCTTCTGTGACAGGGTGACCTGCTTGGTGGATGAGGGAGAGGCTGCAGATGTTGTCTACCTGAATGTTAGTAAAGCCCTTGATGCCGTTTCCCACAGCACTCTTTAGGAGAAACTGGCTGCTAACGCATGGGACGGGATGGCACTGTTCACTGAGTGAAACACTGGCTGGATAGCCAGGCCCACAGAGTGGGGGACAGGCCAGTCCTGTTTAGTGTCTTTATTGATGACCTGGACAAGGGGACTGAGGGCACCCTCAGTTTTCAGGCAACACCAAACTGACTGGGCAGGACTCTCGATCTAGGGGAGGGTAGGAAGGCTCTGCTGAGGTATCTGGACAGGCTGGATCGATGGGCTGAGGACACTTGTATGAGGTGCAACAAGGCAAAGCCCTGAGTCCTGCACTTGGGCCATAACAACCCCAGGCAGTGCTACAGGCTGGGGACAGAGGGGCTGGAAAGTGGCCCAGCAGAAAAGAACCTGGGAGGGCTGGTTGAACAGGAGGGGCTGAAACTG
>VXBT01005601.1:40589-80178 GCA_013400235.1 Oriolus oriolus | reverse complement strand
AAAAAAAAAAAAATAGCTTTTGTTCTCCTGTATCCCCTGAAGCTCTCTTTGGAGCAAATATGCAGAGAGGATGGTGATGTACACATATTATATTGCAATAATGGGAATTATGGCCATGTTTTAGCAGCCAGTTGTTACCCCTAAGTAAAAGATTTCGTTTCAGTATATCACCATACATCACTAGGTGGTACTTTTGAAGAAAACTTTTCTTGATATAGGAAAGTCAAAGGCAACATGCAAGGGAATCCGAAACTGTTTATGGAAGGTCTTAGGAACATCACACATCAAAAATTTGAAGTGCCTTAGACATAAACACATTGAGCTGTGGATACTTGAACCAACTAACATTAAAGCTACTAACAGCCAACATTAGTTAGATCCATGTTTTTTTGTAGTATTTCTAGTGCCATTTAGAGCCCCTTTACATTATTGTTCATGAATAACCAGATGAGTTAGACACTTATCCTCAATTGACAAAGACATTAATGACAAGAAATGTATTCTATTCATAAACAATGATGATTTAAACCATCAAATGAACAGGCCTAAGAAAGTTTTAAAGAGGCAAATGTCACGGCTTCAACTTTGCATTTTTTATCTGTCACAACCTTATTATTCATACCTTTCTGAGCCTCCTTCTTCCAAATTACTGAGAAGAAAGAGGCAAGAAAGCTTAAGCCTTAACAACAGTCTACATGCCAGAAAAATATGCTGCAAATAGCAGGATTTATGAACATGAATAGAATTACCATGCATATCAGAAGTTCAATTATATTTACGTACTGGTCCATTTGTTAAATTCCATCTATTTCCACGTATGAATATACAGGAACCTACTGTGACCAGCTATTTATTGCACAAAGACTAGGAATCTTTTGACATCTACAAGTCAGTATCTGGCCTTTAGCTTTCCTTTCCAGGTCTCTCTACACTCTCAACAATCCACACTACTAAAACACTCTGTAAATATTAGGTGTCAACATTGAGATTTCTTTTAACTTAGTGGAACTCAAAGGAGTACATACAAGTTCCTCTAAAGGTCAGCCAAGACTCAAACGCTGGCATGTAGAAACTTTTCAAAGTAAGACAACTTAAAAACTTTATGACCTTCTACAGTTGAAAGCTGTTTGTTACCCTAGAGGATATGGGACTTTGAAAAGGTACAAGTATCAAATAATAAATAAATCAAACCTAGTTTATTCAGAGAATAATTATGTGAGTAAATGACTTCCTCCATCCCACTCCTTAGTGTGCCGAAGGGGGAGAATTTGGAGAGCCCTGCTTCTTTTCATGTTGCTTTGTACACTCAATACTCCTGCCATGTACTTGGCTTTTTATTCGATTGCTTATTTCTGGCAGAGACCTCACAGCAGGTGATGCAGAAAATTATAAAGCTCCTCAAGATCAGCCATTTGAGGCAGCAAAAAACTACAGGCATTACTGTCTGAGTCTGAAGAATAACCACAAAGTGTCACTGACAACCATTACCTGATTGAGACACATACTGTAATATTGCAAATAACCTGCTACATCTGAGTACTTTAAAGCACAGGTAATCACTGAACTTATCTGCTCCTGAGGAACTCAAAGTTCATGTGTGTGCCCAAATTTAATGAGTTAGCCTTGAGAATAGTCTTAACAGCAATTGCCAGTCTGGGGCTTCTGTAATCCTAGCCTCAGAGAACCAGCTGTGCATAAATTTTTCTTTTAAAAAAAGTTTAATAGCATTTTGTAAGGTGCTGCGAGACTGTTTTCATGCAGCAGCTTGGAAAGGAAGATTATGGCAGCTGTAAATTTATTACAAGTCATCAAACAAGCTTCAAACCTGCACCTTCAGGGTGGAAATGACTCAAGCTGGCTCAGTACACTACACAGTCTATTTTTGTCCACGCATATTTACGAACAGTTCCAGGAGAAAAATGCATTTTCTGGCCTACATACACCTTTTAGTCATTATAGAGACAAGACTATTGTACTGCAAGACATAATATTTCTTAAACCGTGAGTCCAAAAATGAGAGGCCATGCAAAACAGCCTACTTACCAGTGACTTGGTCAACCAGAATACGAGAAGTAATAATGCGTCCATATTGGGAAAAGAGCTGTTCCAGTTCTTTCTGGGTCATTGTTTTTGGAAGTCCACTAACATACAAGTTTGCGTCTCTGATAGAAGCTGAACTTGGTCGTGCATAAGAAACCTTAGGAGAAAAACATAAGAAAATCCTAGAAAAAAACCACTTTAAAACCAGCTGAAATACAACAGTGTTATTTGTTCTGAGACATTAAGATATCTCCAAGACCAGATGGAACAGTTACTCTGCAAAGCCAATTTAGTGGTTTTTTGGTTTGTTTTTTTGGTTTTTGGGGGCTTTTTTTTGGGAGCTGGCTTCTGAAAACACAGAAGGAATGCAACTTAGACCACACAGGAGAAGCTGACTACATAAACTCATATATAAAAAGTACTTCCAAATAAATGAGAAAAAGCTAGGTACACATTCCAGCAAGCCTTGGTGGAGAAAGTGTTCTCAAGAAGATTAAAGTGACAAGTTTAAGTAGTTCCATGAATATACTATGTTCCATGAATTCTCATTAAAAAGAACAAAAACATACAAGGAATTAAGATTTCAGTGTGATATGTAGGCCAAAGGCACAGAAAGACATTCTGAAGCACTCAGAGGTTTGCAAGCGTTTTTCAAGTCCTGTGTCTTTTGTACCTGTTGAGCTTGCTACCAAATGACACATAATCACAATCATTGATGAGGTCAAGATAAACTCTGCCACATCACTTTCACAGGCCTAAGAATGAATGGCAGAAGTAGGAATCCAACCTGTATTTTGCCTCTTCAGCAGCTTGTTAATTTCTGCAACAGAGGCCTTAAAATCAAATGTCATTTAACAGTGAGCTTCTCAGATCCTTTTGGACAGAAGTTTTTTACCTGCTGCCTGGGAGCATCAGTCAGAAATATTTTAAGATGATCAAGTAGATTCTTCGACCTTTAGACACACGCTACAAAATAGCACATTAACAACTTCCTACTGAAGTTTGTACAAGAGGTTTTACTACAAGAATGATTAGGACAGAATATTTGTGCTTCTCAAACAGGACAAAATATTTTATCTAGGCTTTTCACCTTTGCAAAATGTAAAAGTAAAAAGGATCCTCAAGAAGTAGTCAGATTTATCTCCTTTCCTTCCCTCCCCTTCCATGCACTGTTAGCCAATACTGGGCAACAGGAACTTGATTCTCTCATTCTGTCTTTTGCCTAATTCTTTGATATTTCTTTTCAAATCCTTCCTGTCTTGTTTCCATGCAGATCAGCAGACTCTTAAGACTGCTGCAGAAGCAAAACAGAAGAGAGCACGCTGGGAATTAAACAAGCAGTACCCTGAGCAATGCTGTGATCCTTCAAGTTCCACCCAGAGGCTTTGTTCAAGGTACTTTGTGCTGGCTGAAGAGGACTGACCTCAAAACTTGTAGCTATCCAACATGGAACCTTGTAAGTCACACTGCCTTGTTCTTTCCATGTGAAAGCCACACAAGAGCTAAAGCCCTATGTTCGAAGTTACAGGAAAACAGAGAGTGAAGTTTGCCCACATTCAGCCAAAGAAGCAACAAGGACAATGACAGCTACCCTTTTCTACCAGGCAGAAAAAACCAAGAGCTAAGGAATGAACAAACTTGCTCAACCTGCCCATTTGGCCCTGAGCTTCTTTAAGAAATAAACTTCCATGCCTCACTTGGCAGGATGACTTTAAGGAGACCCAAGGCCAAGGAATGGAGACAAACTGCCTGGGGAACAGGACTAATCCCAGTAAAATCATGAATTACCAAACCCAAGCAGTTCTGAATAGCTAATTTGATGTTTGTTTTCCAAAGAAACCCTTCCACCTCTTCCGTACCCTTCACCTCCCGAATCTACATGGTAGGTGGGCACAGCAACCAAGTTCACTTATAACTGAACACAATGAACTGTTTCGTAGTTTTTAATTCCATCTGGAATTGAGATACACTGAGTAGTGTCCTATCCAACCCTTTTTTAAGCTGTCAGACACAAGCTTTTCTTTCCAACCCCCACAGGCCTGCCAAGACCCTTAAACTGTACCTTGTGGCGCTACTGTTTTCCCAGTCTCCTGACTATCTAGACTTTACTCTAGAAGTAGTTCTATAGATGGTGATAGACCATATAAGCTCCACTTTCTAAGCAATCCAGCGCAGGAATTGGACTTTCCAATGAGTAGCCCACTCCTAACTGTCAAGATCATTCTAACTCAACACATCAAAGAGAATGAAATAGAGGAGGTACAACATAAGCAGAAATAACAGAGTTGTGATCTGTATGAAAAGACACATAAAACGCAGAGGAAAGCTTTTAAAGTAAAATAAGTGACCTGTGAGGTAATGCTTAATATCCAAAGCTTGTGACCCCGCCTCCTGCTGGTCACTGGCACTGAAGTAAGCTAGAAGCAAGTAACTAACTCACAGGGCCTGCTGATCTGTGGTTCAAGTTCAAGGGTGATGAGAATGAAATGAAAATTCTCCCTCCTGACCCACACATCGCCCTGGCCTCCCTGATCATTACAGCAGCCCAACAGCACAGGCGCGGATACCACAGTTCCTACAAACCAAGCTTCTAGAACAGCTTTTAGGTCTGGAAACCACGTTGATGTCCCTGCTTCCCACCTCCAGTGACTGAAGAATCCGACCCAAATCTAGCAAGCTGGAGATCAAGCAAAGGTGTCTGGGGACCTGCTTGGATGAACAAGGAATTAAAACTCCAACATAAACCCACTGTGTAAAGGATGTGAAAAAACAAATAGAAATAGTTTCCAATCACACACAGATGAAGTTAGAGAAAGTAAAACCCAGCTGGATTTGAAATTGGCGAGACCTGAAGGGCAACAAAATGATCTGTCAGCAAAAGGAAGACTGAGGAAAAACAAATCCACTGCTGAACAGGACAGGAAAACTGCTGACTGGGGACACAAAAAAAGACAGGACACTTAGTACTTTCCTGGCCTCACTCTTTACCAGCAGAACTGACCTTCAGGGACCCCAGGCCCAAGAGCAGTAGAAAAGCCTGAAACTAGGAGCACATACTCTCAGTGGTGGAGGTTCACAATGAGGAATACTTAAACTGCACGGAGAGAAGTCCATGGGGCCTGAAAGGCTGTGCCCACAAGTGCTGAGGAAGCTGACAAGATATTGCTGAAAGGCAACTCTTGGTTGTCTTTGTGCAGTTGATTGACCTTGGCTGGTCACCAGGTGCCCACCAAGCTGTTCAATCACTCCCTTTCCCAGCAGGACAGGGAAGAGAAAAATAAGATGGAAAACAACTTCTAAGTTGAGATAAGGCAGTTTACTAAAGCAAGAAAAAGAAAAGCAAAAGTTTGCATGCACATAAAAGGGAAAAAAAGAAATTAATCTCTACTACCCACTGGTGAGCAATGCTCAGCCACTTCCCGGGAAGCAGGGCTTCAGCATGTGGAGCGGCTGCTCTGGAAGGCAAACACTGTAAAATAATGAATGTCCCTGTTCCTCCTCCTTCCCTCCCTCAGTTTATATATCTGAGCGGACATATGCGCCATGGAATATTGCTTTGGTCAGTTTGGGTCAGCTGGCCTGGGTGTGTCCCCTCCCTGGATCTTGCTCACCCCCAGCCCCCTTGATGGAGGGAGGAATGTTGGAGAGACAGCGCTGTTGCTGTGCTGGTGCTGCTCAGCAACAGCCAAAACACTGGTGTGCTATCAACGCCTTTCCAACCATCAGTGCAAAGTGCAGCAAGGTGAGGGCTGTTACATGGAAATGAGCTCCAGCTCACACAGACCCAATATTTTTTGAATGGTCGTAAGGAACGCTACTTGTTTCTGAGCAGTGGACAGAAGCAACTACCACCCACCTTGGTGGCAAGAAACTCTCTTGCCCTTTGGATAGCTACAGGTCAGTCAGACAACTCAACCCCTGGAAAGGTTATTGAGGAACTAACCATGGAAGTCTCCTTCAGTCACAGAGGTGACTGGATGCAGATAGCATGGATTTATAAAGACAAAACCATGCCTGACGAACCTAACAGTCTTCTAGAATGACATGACTGCATTGGTGAACAAGGGAAAAACCGTGGATGTTATTTATACCACCTGTTCAGAGACCTGACATTCTTCTGTATTATCCTCACCAGACACACATCCAGTATACACCTCCGTGTTCTTAAACACATACTAGTTAAGGGGGACAGTGATAAGACTGAAAACTGGCTGAACTACCAGGCTCAGTGGGTCACAATCAGTGGCATTACGTTCTGTTGGAAGCTAGTCCTGGGCCTCCATCGACACTGGATCTAACATCTGCACTAGATGATGGGGCAATGCACTGCCTCAAGTGCTGATACAAAGCTTTGAGGAGTGGCTGACAGGCCAGAGGGCTGTGCTGCCACCCTGAGGAACTTCAGCAGACTGGAAAATTGGGCAAGTAGGAAACTCAAAGACATTCAACAGCAAGAAAATCAGAACCCTCCCACTGAGGTACATGTTCATGTACCAGAACATGCTGGGAGCTGACTGGCTGGAAAGCAGCTTGTCCGAGAACTCTGGAGTCCTGAGAGACACAAAGTTGATCATAAGCCATGAGAATGTACCCTAGTGACACCCATGGCCAACAGGCACCTAGGCTGAATTAGGAGATTCACCAACAGGTGAAGGGAGGTGATTCTTCCTATCCAGTCAGCACTGGTGAGACACTTGCAGAGGACTGTCTCCAGCTCTGGGCTCTCCACTGTAGTAAGATATTTCCAACCTGAGTGAATCCAGTAAATGGTTGCAGAAGTGATTAAGGGACTGGAGCACCTCTGATGCAAGGGAAGGCTGAGAGCTGGCATTGCTCAGTCTGGAGATAACATCTTAGCCATAAAAATCTGATGAAGGAAACAAAGAAAATGGATTCACATGGTTCTTTGCTGTATCAAGTGACAAAACACGAGTCAATGGGCACAAACTGAAATGCAAAAAAATTTCACTTGGAAATTCTGGATAGATTTCATTCTATAAGGAAACACATTTTCATGGTAAATAAAGGGTGGTCAAGCATTGGAAGAAGTAACTCAGATTGTGGAGTCTAACTCTGCAAGTATTCAAAATCCAAGTGGACACAGGCCTAAGCAATGTGCTTACGGTGTACAGGCTCTCAGAGGTGCCTTCACCCTCAGACATTCTGTGATTCTCCAGTAACACACAACAAATCTTCAGGAAATTCTTAGACATGGACTTCACACAAAGACAGGATGGAAGAGAGGACAGGACAGGGGATTCCCAGTCAGCTTTTTGTATGAAACCAGCAACACAGTCATTTTCTTCCTATTCATTCCAAGAGGAATTCAAAATAGAAACACTGTCATTCAAAGGGGAATTCACACTGCTGGACACATGCTGCTGCGTATTAAGAATACAAACTCACAGAGAGCCTATCAGAAGAGAAGAAACCTACAAAAATTATCTGCTAACTTACTGCATGTTTACCTTATGCTACAGAACTGGTATCTGTCAAGATATAGAGCAGTTTCTGCAAAACTCTCTCATTTACCTCTGGTAAGTGAGTATGAGTTCTTTCATGGTGACAGCTGATCCAGTATTGCCCATGCTCTCACTGGTAAAAGACATTTCAAATAGTTTGACATAGCAGTCAAGGCCTATACTGAATGCAGTTTCAAGAGTGTAAATAAATGAAAGCAATATTCTAACCAGTACACACTACTCTTACAAATCCAGTTTCAGTGTCATTACTTTCAAGTTCTTGAAGCATGTTTGCAAGGTATTTTTCATGTCTAAGAACATAATGCTGATCACAGATTACCCTACATGGAAAGTATCCCAATGACTACACATAGAATTTGGGCACATTAGTCACAGGAATAACACATATTAAACAAAAATCAGTGGTTCATCACCGATACCTGAACACTATATTTAACCATCTTGCTAAGCACTAGAACTACTGGCCAGGCAAGAAATCTGAAAGCAACATTTAACTTCAGAAACCCAATGTAATTTAAGTTGGATTTTCTTTGGAAAAACTTTACTAGTAATCTGTGACTCCTGCAAATCAGCACCACTAGAGAAAAACAAGGACACCACAAAATATTACTGGTATAACTAATTCCTATGCAAAAGAACCTTGCCTAGAGTATGTATAACTAATTCCCAAGCAAAAGAACCTTGGCTTTGAGTACAGATATACATGGGACATATCCCTCTTCATTTTAGATGTCGAAGTCCAGTTATTTCACTTGTGATATGCATTTAAAGCAGAGACTCTCCAGACTCATCTCCCTACCTATATCCTGTCAGTTTGCTCACTCAGTAATTACTTGCTGATAGTTCTAGATTTAGTCTATTTAAACAATTTTTATACGGACTGAATTAACAGCTGGACCAAGATTTTATTTTAACCCCACAGCTAATTCACCAGGTGAACATTACAGTTTTGCAATGTCAAAACCACTGAACACAACGCAAGTCAAGAAACAGCCTGAAAGCCTGCAGTTTTAAATATTGAATGATGACACACACTGTACAACACTGAACAGCACTACTCTGGAGACACCAATTTAAAAACAGTTTTACTGAAATTTTCTACTGCAGTTAGTAGGAAAGACACTTGTTTCTAGAAACGCAAACATTACACCACCAAATCCAAGTATTTTCAATGCTTTAATATTTAATTTCCTAACATCAAGATGAACAGATTTACAATTTTCAAGTGAAAACTGTGAAAGTTAGTAGGCTAAACAAAAAAGTTACCAAAAATAATAAAGAGATACAGTCCCTACAAGTGAATGTTTCAGTTTCTCACTATCTGCTACTGCCCACAGATGCCTCAGTACTGTGCTTCGAGCTCTTTATCTTATTATTAGTAGACAACAAAGTATTTGTATTCCCTCAAAAAACTTGAGAATTTAATATGATTTCTTCCTAAACACCTCTACTTAATGTATTCTCCCAAGTCTTTAAATCTGAAATCTTTAAATGCTAAAATCAGTATTTTAGTAAGTATTTACATTCATGAGCTTCAAGTGCAATCTTTCTGCTTAAAATACTACTTACCCTTAAGAGGAGTGTCCAGTTCTTTTAAAATGCATGTTTCTGTGGAAAAAGAAACTCCAACAAGAAACTACCATCCAGTATGTGCAGATGAAAATGGGTTAAACCTACCTACAAAGCAGACAGATTTATACTGAGAAAAGGAATACCTTAGGAACATGTGTGCCTTCTTGGCAAGCACAATAGAAACAAGGACATTTTGCTTTTTCTTACAGCAATGTTCTCAGGAGCCATTGTGCCAGGTAAGTGTTCTTAACTCACACTTAAATTTGTATGAGATACCACGATTCAAAACTCTTCTTGATTTGATTTCTAGTAAGAAGATGCTGCAGCACACCTCAGAGATGATGTCTCAGCTTGTCACTGGCCAGTGACAGCTTTTTTCCTGAAACAGGAGAGTACATTCACCAAGTTTACTTCCTGTCTCCCCTCAAATAAACATTGTTCCACTCCAAACAAAGCTTCAAGGCCACTTTTCACAGTACACAAGACTATGTTGTTGAACATGTATATGCTGTGCTGAGTTCATGGTGGAAGCGTGCAGCAGCATGTTTCTGTGGACAGAGCAAACTGGAATTCCACACTTTCCTCTCTAAAGGCAACTTACACCCAGCTCTGTGGAACTAAAAAAGCTCAATGCAACTTCACTTAGAAGTTTAGATTAAGCTGGTAAATACAACCACATCCCATAAATGTCCTCCTTTTACAGCCTGCTGTGCAATAGGGAATGCATTGAAAAAACAGACACTGAAGCAACAGCCTTTCAGCATTATTATCAGAAGAGCTTTCTCTGTTTTAGCCCACATGTCAAAATGTTGCAGCTCTGACAGCTACAACCCATGCCAGAGTCCCAGGGCCATGGGATCCACATCTGTTGCCACTCAGCTGAGGGCATGAATGGACCAACCTGACAAATTTAGACTTAAGACCAGTCTTCATGTATCTGAGAGGACGAGGGCCAGAAGTCTCCCCCAGGATATAACCAATTAAGAACAGCACACTGCTCAGAGAGGAAGACCTCATAAAATGCTGCTGTTCATAGCACAGAAGAACACCAGAAAAAGGCTTTCAGAGGATTTGGTCTAAAGAAACTGACACCCCAAACACCACTTGGTGAACAGAAAGCAAATGTATGTATGTGCTAAGAACAGAAACCAACTGGAAATCCTGCTACTGTCAGAAGCAGAGGTTTCCCCAGAAATGCTCAAGTGTCAAGTAACAGTTTTAAATCAGGGTCATAAACTTCTGATAAAAGAAAAACAATAATAAAGTCCACTGACATAAAACATGAGATGGGAATTACGCACTACATCACAGAATAGCAATTCTGTTTTGCCTTTAAAAGGACCAATACAGAAGAACACTTTAAAACTTGCAGTCAATAACTATCGCTGTCTCACTTAAAAATAAGAAATACTTAACTTAGAATTTAAGTACAAATAAAATATATTAAACGAAAGGAGAGCAAGTCTTTTGAAAAGTTATCCTTTTCACTTTCTTATAGCCTCGAAAGACCTTTCCTTATACTTTACATTCATGATTCTGACCCCCACTCATGTCCAAACAATGAGAGCACAGGAATTTCAGATGCACTAGGAATAAAAAGCAGTTACCTTTCAAGAAGGAAAAGAGTACACAGTCTAATATTAAGCCCTCCATATGAATAACACAAACAGGAATAACATCTTAAAACACAAGACGTCAATTATCCTCCTGAAGGAAAGGAGTAAACCTCAGATTACACCTAAGGAGCTGCTACCACTGACAGAGTCTCTGGCAAGCACAACACTCGGGTATCTATTGCAGTATTCCACAGCCATATCTAGAAATGCACAAAACATATCCATTGCAACTTACAGTTCACTGGAACATCTTACAACCTTTCTGGAAAAACTATTACTTCATGGATGAGAGACAACAGAGTCAACATATAATATAACAAAAACCACTTGAAAGCTGCTAGCTTAACAGAAGTCTATTTGTCTCAACACTGCCATAATTTTCAAAAGTAAGCACAACCATATTTTACAATAATAAAAACCCTCTTACAAAGAAAACAGATATTGGATTTAAAACAAAATAAAATAATTGAAAAACCTCAAACAAACAAAAACTCTCAAAACAATGGACAGATCTCCATGCCTGGCATTTACAGCATTTTGTATCCATACAGAAAGCCACAACCTTTTCAGAGGACTTTGCATAGCATGGGGAGGGCAAGGTCAAAGATGCAGCATCAGTCTCAGTAGTTACAAGCAGTTTTTTGTTGGCTTTGTAGACTTTTTGTTTGTTTGTTTTTAATCGCGTAAGACTTGGCTTTTGAGCAATGCTTGCATCAACTCTACACAGTACGTCTGGCCCATTCTAACATCTCCATTTCTGTGTCAGGAATGCCTTATGCAGCTCAGGAAGGGCCTTACTGAACTGCTGAAGCTTTCTGGCTGCAAACCTGCTCAGCAGCCTCAGGGTGAGCTGCACTGGTCCAGGGATTCTCCCTCAGAGAAAGAGGGGTGGACTCTTGAAAGACACTCTACTCAGCAGCAATATGGCACTTGGAGCTCAAACAGAAAACAAACTGTGACTGCTGAAGGCGAGAATAGCACATTTCATGGTTTGGCTTGACACTGTGTGTGAACAAAGAAACAGCCATGTGGCCATAATGTGGCTTACAGGAAGTGACAGCAATATGCATTAAGAACTGAATCCTCCTCTCAATATTATTCAGCTACATGAAAAATAAGCAGCCAGCTTAAGCTGATTAAGTAACATTTGAAGTCTGAGCAGATTTGAATTTCAGTGAAGAACAAATTTTACCTGGGGGTGAAAAGACGTGTGTGTGTGTATAGTATTAAAATGAAAATGCTGTCAAAGCTTTAACTGTTAACATAGCTAAAAGATTACATAATTATAACTTACGTAAGTCCTGCGGAAATTTAAGGAAAAAAAACATCTTAACCTTTCTTGTAAGAAAAATTGTTCTTCTGTTTCAGGTCTGCTATAGCAGTTCAATTTGACCTTAAGAATACAGTCCTGAGGTAATTAATTACCCTGTCAAGACCACTAAATGCTCTGGCACTATAGCCCCTCTCTCAGCCTTTGCTGATTGACAACATCAGTAAAACTCACTAGCTTTAAATTAAACCTCCACACAGGATTCCCTTTTGCTCCTTACTAGATCAACGTTCTTTAATATGGGAGGGGTGGGTGGGAATCAGTTAAAAATATCAAAAGGTAAGGAGGGTTTCTCTCACCTTCACAGCTCACCTCTGGTATTTTAATAGACTTTTTACACAACTCACTGCTACCCAGGGATATTAGTTAACCAAAAATTACTACAAAAAAGTGACACTACGAAAATTTTTCTCTACAAACATCAGTGATGAAGACAGGAACAATATAAATCTTTTTTACCTGCTGCACTAAACTCAGACATCAAACCAGCATGTATCTTTTTTTTTTTTTTTTAATATTTTGCTATTTTCCATTAAGTGTCCAAAGCATTTTCAAGAGTACTATCACTGGTAAAATTTCTTAAGCGTGCAGCTACTGAACAGTTAAGTCACAGGATAATTCTTTTACAATGAATGTTGTAGTAGTGGTTCAAGGCACCAAGTGAAATTGCATTGCATAATGCCAAGTTTTAACAACAATGACTCAAAGAACACTAATGAATTTGAAGCACTCACTCCAAGTCTTCCCTTGCTGTACTGCACTTTTTTGGGCATTAGCAAAGCTGACTGCTTTGTACTCACTCTTCTACTGAAGTCTTAACTTGCTTGTCTCATGACACAACTTTCTACAGCAGGGCAGTCAACGAGGTGATGATGGCAAACAAACTAGGACATCTTGTAGCGAAAGAATTTGTCAAACTTCATTCCAGGAGGAAGTTGGTAGAATGTTAAACATTAAGCATGTTTTTATTTTTATTACATGCAAAGTTATACAGGAGTGGGAAGAAAACCTACAAGATTTAATACTTCAGATAAAATATTTCTTAAATTTCTATTCCCTTGACAGGTAATAATTACCCATATAAACATGCCAATAATCCGAAGAACTTCAGAGGAGGAAAACTTTATTAAATCTGAATTTTTGGCAGCTCTTTTAGTCCACATTGAGAGACATTCCTATTCAGACAATCTCACAATAAATTCTTTTTTTTTTTTTTTGAGATTTCTCATAAAAGCCCCCTAAGCAAGGGGAGGAGAAGCCATGGAGAATTTCTGCTTTCCCAAGCAAAGGCCAAGACAACAAAAACATGCACTCAAATTTTCTTATCCCTATGTGTAAATCAGTGACTCTCATAATCTGTTTGTTCCTCTGAGTTTTCCACATTTGGGAAGAACTGATCTTTCCAGGACAACCCAGATAAAAAAAAAAAAGTCATGGACAAGCGAGCAGGTAAGCAGAAAAATCACTCCAGGACAAAAACCAACATTTTTACTGTCTCTTAAATAGAATAGAGATAAAGAGCTTGCCAGCAGCATCACCTTCCAAAAGAGAAGTCAACAGTAAGTATTTTAGCTTTTATAAGATGCAACATGTTTTCACACTAAAGTTACATATTTCAACTGAAGTTGCGTAATTCAATGAAGCCCCAACTTCACAGGCTACCTGCAGTACACATAAGCCTGTGTGCATTGCAAATAAACAATAAGTTATGCCACAGAGGGCACTATATAAGAATGGAGGCATACTGTCTGGCTGAGCAGGGTTCACCTACCTAACACACCCGTAAGTGGCTTCAACATCAGTCTATACACCCACCCTAATGCTTCACTATTCCATTAAATCACAAGGCAGTTGTGATTTAATGCCACCAGGTCAGACAAGACTAAGATTGCTATGATTTGCTTTGGAGATATACACCTGAAAGCTGGTTAAGATACTTTGCTAAGAATTCAGTAAAGCATTCCATAAAGCATTCTACAGGATCTTCTTTTAAAAAAGGTAAGAGGTAATAGGATTTCATACTGCTATCAATATAAAAAAAACCCCCAAACTCTAAAGCCAGAATTTTGCAAATCCACATTTTTCAATTTATTTTATTTCAAGAAAACAGTAAGTGGCATGCCCTTAGGGATCAGAACAATATATCCAATGACGAGCAGGCTAGCATAGAAGCTGTGGATGGGAGGTATCTGTGACAGCCCCAATCCAGAGCATCACACATCAGGGTCAGGACAGTCAGTTCCCTCTGAGTAAGATTACACTCAGTTCAGTCACAATGTGAGGATACATCACACTGTGACTGAATCAACAAAGTTCCTTCCAGTTTTATACACTAATGGGAAACAAACTTGAACCATCAATCTGGTAAAGTACTAAGCATCCCTACAGAAGTCCCAAAAATGTACAGAGAGAACAAACGTCTAATTTTTTTTTTCTTTTGAAGCCTAAATATACACTAACACTCTTATTTAGTAATTTTTCATTTGAAAGTATAAATAATAATCTCGGTTACACTCATTTTTTGAAGCTGAAAGTTAAGAATTAGATTCCGAGTTGTCAAACAGGTTGGGCTTTTGTTGTTGTGGTTTTTTTTTGGTTGGTTGTTTTGAGCTTTTTGTTTGGCTGGTTTTGTTGGTTTTTGGTTTGTTGTTCTTTTGTTGTTTGTTTGGGGTTTGTTTGCTTTGGTTTTTTGTAGTTGACTTATCAGCTCTGGACAAACAGGAACTCTGTGGTCTATAAACAAGAAGTAACCTCTGCAAAGGTCCTGGGACTGAGACCTTGTAAGTGACTTCCTATGTTGCCTCCAGAGGCAGAAAAGACCTCAGACATCAACCTGACCTCTGCTCACCATTGCCTCCTGGCTGATCTGAAGAATATGCAAGCTACAAACCACTTCCCAGTAGGATGGGCATTTCTACTGCTTCACAAATAAATGTGGTATGGTTGGGACTAGATGGTCTTTAAGGTCCATTCCAACCCGTTAACATCCTATGGTCCTGTGATCTTGGAAAATCCAGTCACAAAAACTTGGCCTGAAACCCAGCGTTCAAGAAGGAAGAAGAGTAAATAAAGGAGAAGAGAGTAAAGCAGTTTTTCTACTCAAGTCACGCACACTAACATGGAAAGGTGCTGCTGAAGTTCAACAGGCCCGAACGCGGGTAGCTAGAGTCAGAATTTTACTTGTAGCATTAACGATCAGCATTTAAACATACTTTTCTCTAATTAAACAGAGATTTTCTTTATTTTTGCAAAGAGGCTATCATTTTGGCTTGTGACAACTCCAGAGTTTCAGCTTTGCTTTAGCTAAAGATATCTAATGTACAAATATCTGAAAACAAAGACATAAGCTTTAGTCTCACTGCAAGGGTCATTGGTATATAACCTACAATTCCACTTTTTGGTTCTGCGAAGGCAGGAAAGAAAAAGCATCCCTGCCATCGCTCATATCTGTCTAATCAATTTTCATCTTTTTTTATTAATCACTTAGCAAGGTGAAAGAGGATTAATAATTCAAACATGGGCAGCTTGAAGTAAGTTACCACAATTCCCCTGAAGGGAACATTTTGATTTGGGAGACCTGGCTTGATTTTCTATAACCACTTCCTTTTTCTGCCTATGTAGTCAACAGAGCTCCCAGTTTACCACCCAGGACATATGAGTCATGTTGGCTGATTCCAAGGCATTACATGCAAAACAATACTACTGGAACACAAACAGATTCCCTTTCTCACTACCATCCAAAAGACAGCTTCAGAAGTCCTGGAGCACAAAATTACTTTACTCAATTTTCCCCTAAAGTAGAAAATGAGAGAGACTGTGGGCAAGAAGTCTGACAAACACAGAGGGAGCTTCCAGCAGCAAAGCATCTGTCCACATCTTTCATCCATTGTACTTGTGTGCCCTGAGTCACCATTTGTTACAAAGCAGTATTTAAGTTTCAAACGGTGTAATCCACTTTATTAAGTCTTATGAATCCAGAACAGGTAAGGTACTTTGGCCAAAATTACTGCCATCTTATTTTTGTCTCAGTTGTCTTTCAGTGGTTCTGCATCGCTTTTTAAGTACAAACCTTTACAGAGGTGAACTTTCTTTTCATGGCTCAAGCATGCTCCTAGTTATAAGGCAGCTGCTATCCAAGTTATCAGCTAGCAAACCCTGTTGTTAATGAGGAAGAATGGGCTGGCTGGAACACACTGCCTGCAGGCACCAATGCCTGTGAAACATGTTCACAAGCCTGCATTCCCTGGCAATTTTATTTCATCTCCTCTCTCAGAATTTCAGAGCTCAATAGCTCAAATGAGCATCCTCAGTCTTCTGTTAATGGATTAGAAGAGGAGATGAGGAAAGTACCTCTCAAGATTTCTGTTTCTAGAAATTTGAGAAACTGAATTTAGTAAAGAAGCGTGTGAGGAGTTATAACAAAGACAGGAATACCAAACATTAGAGACCTAAAGACCAGAGCCCTAGAAATAGAGTAATCCACAGGTAACTCAAATAGTTATTTCAGCATTCCATTCTAAGGATCTGTAAGAGGAACAAGACAACTGGCAACATAAAACCTGAAGTACTACTAAGGAAGTTATATCATTTTTGAGAAAATGAGGAAGCACATGGTGTTCAAACATGCAATATAGCATTTCTTCAACTAAAGCACTGAACAATTTCTCAGTTAAAACAAGTACACCTAAAGTATTAAGTGGGTTATGAAAATGAAGTCTTCTACACTCTCTGTACTTAATCTAACTCTAAATCTAAACAGACTACAAAGGACCATTCGATACATGAAATCCTAGTTTATTCTACTGATATGAGCAGAATGCTTGTTACACTAGTAAAGGTAAAACAAATCAGGAAGTCAAAACAGTTCAGTTTCTTTAAATTATTTTAGCACTACATACTTTTATAGTCTTAGTTTGAAGTCTCAATCCATTCAGGGTATTGATAGCTTTTTCGGCATCCTTGGGGTCAACGTAGTTCACAAAACCATAACCCAAGCTCTGTCCTGATTAAAAAGACAAATAAAGTCATCATTAGTTCTGCAGTTCCACACAATGGATAGCTAACTATTTAAAACCTACAGATACACATTGAGCAAACATTGCTTACACTGAAGAACAGTACCCGCCCCAAACAACAAAAATTGCAAAGGGTCACAACATCTGATTTTCCCACTAATATTAGTATATTTCAAGTAGCTTCATCTGTTCTTGTGTTCAACACAGAAACTGCTTGTTTAATGCAAGACTTAAAAACGGATAAGCAGAATAGGTTCAGAACTATATTATGATCTGTAGACACTAGAGGATGTACAGAAGCATAGAGTTTAAAGTGTCATCAGGAATCCACTACTCACTCTTAAAACTTTTTTATTGAACATAAGAAGTATAGTGACAAAATTCTGGACTAGTGCTGGAAAACAAAGTACATTTGAAACTCACTCAATGTCAGAATTTGAGCCAAATTAGAAGCCAAAAAATTTTACAGACGTTATTCATACACTACATACAGTCTTCTCAGTAACAAGGAGTTTAAAAGCTCGTTTTGTGCCAATATTCAAAACAACAGGTACAAGTATCTGATCAAGAGCTAAATATCAGCTGAAGATGCAGTATTATTTTCAGGTTTAGTGTTGGAAATTCAGAGGACAGATGGACATAAAGCAATTTTAAGTTAGTTCTTATCTCTGAACAACAGCCCCTTTCTAACCACTAATTCTGCCCAAGCACTTATTAAACACTTGAGTTTAGCAGTAGTCATCTTCTGACAACTTCAAAACCTAGAGTATACTACCCCTAACTAGCATACTACTTTAGAAGTACTTTTAGTGCATAAAAATGCAAATAGGTGGAAAATTTTAACATAGTGAAAGGATACACTTAGCAAGAATACTATCCTTTACTAGCATAACTTTCCAGAAACACTCCCATATTCTGGGTTGGTTTTTTTGTTTTATGTTTTTTGTTTGGGGTTTTCCAGGTTTTTTTAAGACACCAAAACAAGGTCAAAAGATTTTCAACAAGCCATAGGGAAGCATCTGACATATCTAATTCATAAAATTCTAGTTAGAATGATTAGCTTGGATACACAACAATATAAAAGGATAAGCGGCATTACATGAAGCATGAATGGCAAATTCATTTATTGCCCAAAAAAGATATAACAGAACTCATGCTGTATCAAGTTCTTCTGTGGTATGTGTACAGTATGCACTTAACAGTACGAGATACAAAAAAACAGCAGGAATTTTTGCACTTAAATAAATATGATGAGAGGGTTTACTTACAAGCCCATCACCCCTGGCATTTATAATTTTGCACCGATTATGCCTACTATGGCACCAAAGGTGAGAGGACACCACCACCAGCCCATCCCTCAAAGCTACTTCTACTCTCTCCCATCTCCTCCTCGAAACACCACAGGCAAACACAAATTGCCTAGACGGAACCATGAACAGGTTAATTATATATAATTAATAGATGCATTAATGGAGAATCCAAACCCCAAGGGGACAGAAGACTGAGCACCTGCTCTAGAGAATCCTGCCCTGAGCAGAGGTTAGACACCGTAATCTTCATGCCTTCAACCTCAGCAGTCTGTCACATTTCTGTAACAAACCATATGGAAATACCCAGAAGCATTTCTGTATTCATTTACAGCTCTGCCTAGATACTGCTGACTTTCTAATCCTAGAAGCCTTTTTCCTTATTAGTTTGACTACAGTAGAGCAATTTCTATACCTGTCACCTCCATCACTCCCACTGTCTGGAGAAACTCTTCCCAAGAGCGTCTCCAAAAGAGAGGAATCTCTCTTTTTGTGCACGACTGATTTCAGTGTTATCTCCTAATACAGAAATGCTGATTTCAGGTGTTTGTTATTAATCTCCTGAGGAACCCTTTTAAACGACAACCTTTAAAGATGTTAAAATCTCAAAGCTATTTCATACAAGATGTTCCCAACACAATACTCACTCATTCCAGATCGAATAGAAAAATAAATTATGTAAAGAAATGACTTCTCCTATCCTTCTCTGTTGATGTGATCTATTTTTCATATTAAAAACACCCAGACTGCTGCAGACAAAGGGCTTACCCAGCTGTTATAAAGGATTCAATTCATGTCCATTCTTCTGGAGACACTCTGTTAGTTAAACTTGATAAATATAAGGACACTAGCCTAGGAAGGTGCATCAAAAGCCCCAGGATAAATCTGAAATAATTTATGAAATTTTATTCTATGATTTTACAATTTAAGAAAAGCTTCACCATGAGAGTGGTCGAACACTGAAATGGGCAACCAGAGGGGTTGTGGAGTCTCCATTCCTACAGATACTCAAGAGTCTGACTGGTCCTGAGCAACCTGCTGAAGAAGAATCTGCTTCAGGAACAGTGAATGTATGGATGAGATTCCATTTACTTCTGCTTCCCTTCATTTAGGTTATCATCTAAAATTCAAAAGCATTCTCTAAAATCCTTATTTATTTAGAAAGGTTAAGAAAACGCAGAACCTCTTAGATACTAAAATTACGCTGGAAAATTAGCGTTTTAATTACACGTTACCAATAACTGAGAGTCAAAAATCACCTTCACAGCACATAAGAAACATAAATGTTGACTTTGAATAAGCAACGCAAATAATTGCAAATTGAACCCCATTTCTGGAATCCGATGTTTGAGGAACCACTCTTAAATCTTCCTGCTCATATTAACCGCTTGTTAAGAGGTTTGTCAGTTGTCACAGAGGGCTGAGTTCCAGAAAATTCAGACAAGCACGTAATAAAATGCAGCAGAAGCAGCTACTTCAAACACCCCATCAGTATCTCGACCATTCCAAGCTATGTCTGACAGGTGGTGGGAAAGTACCAAGTGGGTTACAAGGAAGAACTGCGTTTCTAAGTCCTAAAAGTGAAAAGAACTTCAGTCCAAAATTATTCAAGTACCACTAAGGCTGTACAAGCCAGAGAGAAGTTTCACCCTATTGTGGATTTCAGACAGAGAGACCACCACACCTACTATGCACAAATTTTAACTCAAATAAAATTAGAGGCAACTGGCCAGGATAACTCAAACCAGTTCTCCTTCTGTGCAGCTTTTCCGCATTCTTCAACATCTATAAACATTTGCTTTCAAGACAAAACAAGGAGAAGCTAGACTTAAACCAAATCAGCCACCACTTAGGATATTTAAGAGCAACTTCATTATTTAATGAATGTAATGACTAGCTCGTATTGCCTGAAGGACTGAACTAAACAATGACAGAACTGGATTCTTCCATCCGTGCCTCTTCTACACCAAACTCCACTTGCAATGTCCTGCAGAACACACATTTTTCTCTAAGTGTAGTAATACGCTTAAAAATAGATTGTGTGTCTGAGTACACAAAAAGGTGACTATCTCTATCTCATGACTCAGACCTGCAAGTAGTATTAAATTTAGCTTATCCTAAATAAAGGAGTGTCAAGAGTTTCTTATTTAACTATCAGTTGAGCCTTAACTCTTAGCTCTTGTGGCTACTTCACAAACCTGTTGAAAGATGTTTCTGTAAACCTCCTACTGGATTTTATGCTTTAGACACTGTGACTATTATAGAACATGGTGCAGAAAAATCCCAACAGCTAGTTAAATGATTGGTAAAAGAAAAAGTCAGCTGAAGTAGGAAAAGTAAAACTGATGAAATGATCTGGAAGGAATGAGGAAATAAATGGGGAAAAGCAGTCTGACTTGAATTTTTCTTCAAAAAAATCCGAAAAACCAAAAGCCACATAGTAGAAGTAGTGTATCTCACAAGCCTGTAAGACAGCAATGTAGTTCGAATAAAAGCTATGATGGAAAGTTCGCATTGGAAGTTCACAATTATTAAGTACATTTTATGTTTTATGTAACTGACACTTGTAACAAAGTCAAATTCAAGCACAAGCGGCCAAAAATCTTTTCAGTTAGGCCTCTCTTTGAACCTAGACATGCTATATCCACTATTAGTGACTGACAAATGTTCAGCCTCTGTGGCCCAGCAAGTGCAGAAAGCACTATGCTACTTAGTTTACTAGGAGAAACTGTTCAGTTTTTATTTCACATTTTTGAGCTTCATAAATATTACTTGATCGCCATGTATGATGACGCAAATTAAAAAGTAATTTATTAGATAATGCGACGTTGCTTTTTGTCATTACAGTCAATATATGGAATGGATTTTAAGAGGGGAAGGCAAAAAGTAATTTCAAACAATTTAATTCTAATCAGTCTCTGAAAAGACTGCTCAAGAGACTGACTGGAGACCCAAGCGTACACTAGAAAAGCATAAATGAAGTAATTTACCATTAAAAAACAAGTAATGAACACACTGATTCAGTATTTAGGAAAGGAATGCAGACAGATTTCATAGATCAGATTCTTTGACCAAATGATCAAAGAAGTTTCAAGCTGAAAAGGAAATAATTAAGTAGGAAGTCACAGCTATGGTCACAGTGCTCCTGCATTTACTCCTGTGCCTTGAAAATGCCATTTTTTTTTTAGCTTTAAAAATATACAGGATAATTCACAATACTTACCAGAGAAGAACCACAAATAAACTAGTTGCATGCTACCCAAGCTGTTTCATAAGTGTTTCCTATAAACTATAAATAATGCATACAGCTGTAAAAGTCCAAAGAAAACCCTGTGCTATCCAATATTCAGAACAAATAGATGCTATCCACAGAGAAAAGAGGTCATGTAAAGTAAACGGGATAGAGGTGGCACTCATCCATTTTTAATGTTTTGCTTTTAAAGGTAGCAGCAACATTCCTTAAAGCAGGATGGAGGCCTCTCAGCTAAAGAATTACATCTGGCCAGGGATGTCAAGGTGAACATGAAAAACATCTAAGGTACATGGGTGAAAGAAAAGATCACGGAAAATGTGGGCCCTCCCTGGAACAGAAAGATGACCTGGTTACAAGGGATATAGAAAAGTCTGAGGGGTACTTTTTTTTTCTGCAGTCTTCACCAGCAAGTGCTCCAGCCACTGTCCAAGTCGTAGAAGGCGAAGACAGGGACTGGGACAAAGAAGAACCACCTACTGTACAAAAGTGTCAGGTTTGAAACCATCTAAGGAATCTGAAGGTGTGCACAAGTCCATAGGACCTGGTCAGATACATCCACGGGTTCCTACGGGAACTGGCAGAGGAAATGGCTAAACCACTATCCATCACATCTGAGAAGCTGTGGCAGTCTGATGAAGGTGCCATTGACTGGAAAAGTGGAAACATTACCTCCATTTTCAAAAAGGGAAATAAAGATAATTAAAGTAGGGGAACTATAGGCTTGTCAGCCTTATCTCACACACAGCCTGTGTGTGAGATCATGAAGCAGATCCTCCTGGAAATTATGGAAAGGCACATGGAAAATGGAGAGGTCACAATAATCAGCCTGGTTTCACTAAGGACAAATTGTACCAGACAAATTTGGTGGCCTTCTACAATAGGGTTGAAGTGTTGGTGGATGAAGGAAGAGCGACTGATGTCATCTACCTGGAGCTGAGCAAAGCATTTGATACTGTCCAACACAATGTTCTTGTCTGTAAGTTGGAGAAACATGGATTAGATGGTGGCTAAGGAATTTGGCTGGATATTCACACGCAAAGAAGTGCATTCAATGGCACAATGTCCAAGTGGACACCAGGTACAAGTCGCAAGTAGTGCTCTTATGGGGTCAGTATCGGGACTGGCACTGTTTCACTCTCTCACCAACATGGACGATGGGATCAAGGGCATCCTCAGCAAGTTTGCTGACAACACTCAGCTGTGTGGTACCATGAATATGCTTGAGGGAAGGGATGCCATCCAGCGGGATTTGGACAGCTTGAAAGGTGTATGCATCTGCGAGGACTCATGAAGTTCAACAAGGCCTAGTGCAAGGTCCTGCAGCCGGGACGGGGCAATCGCGAGGACAAACACAGGGTGGGCAGAGAATGGAATACGTACAGCCCTGCCAAGGAGGACTAGGGGGTACTGGTGGATGAGAGGCTGGACATGACTCAGCCACGTGTACTCACAGCCCAGAAAGCCAAATGTATCCCGGGCTGCATCAAAAGCAGCCTGGCCAGCAGGGCGAGGGTGGGGTTCTGCACCACCTCTCCTTTGAGGACAGCCTAAAAAACCTGTGTTTGTTCTGCCCAGAGAAGAGAAGGCTCCCAAGAGACCTTACAGCACCTTCCAGTACCTAAAAGGAGCCTAAAAGAGAGCTGGAAAGTGACATTTTACAAGGGCACGTAGGGATAGGAAAAGAGCGTATGGCTTTAAACTGGAAGAGGGCAGGTTTACATCAGGTATAAGGAAGAAATTCTTTACTCTGAGTGTGGTTAGATACTGGAACAGGTTGACCAGAGAATCTGTGGATGCTCCATCCCTAGGGAAGTTCAAGGCCAGTCTTGATTGGGCTTTGAATAACCCATTCCAGGGGCAAGTGTCCTCGTCTGAGGAAGGTGGGTTAGAACTAGATGATCCTTTAAGTTCCCTTCCAACCCAAACTATTTTACATTTCTAAGAGTTCAGCTATCAGAACTATTCATTTTGTGTTCAATAACTATGTGCTATACATTAAAATTAAGACCTGAAAGGTAGATAATATGATTTTAACCTGACAGTAGTTAAATAAGCCCTTTCAAGAGAGGTGAAGTCCCTCACAAATGCACAGTGAACTTAAATGCTACCTTTACAGTAGTCCTGCAACATTTTATAGCTCCTGAGAAGAATGGATATTGCTTTCTGCCTAACACCACGATTAGACAGCAGCTGATTCATATTGTGGTTTTATTTCATGACTGATTAAAGCATCTTGGTATTCTATTAGGTCTTTGAATGTTTTTTGGGCAAAAATTTGGACAGGTGTGACCCTAGAAATGTCTGGCCTATATAAAGCCTGGTCCTGATGTCTCCTGCTATCCAGCTATGTACTACACCCCATGTTTTCATGATTTCCCTCTCTGCATAGCTGCTGCTGAAGATAATTTTCTTACATGCATGACAGGAAACTTGCCTCCCCTGACAGAATCTAGAACCAGTACCGTGGAACTTCTTTGCTTGAGCACACAGCTGGTACTGTTTTTTCCCCTACAACTCTGCTCCAATAGTATACAATGGTATTATTACCAGATGACTAGCAGGTGCTGACAGGAGAGCAACGTCAGTACCAGAAGAGTTTCCAATGCTGCATTTCTTCCCATAGTCAACCACTTGCATCATTTCAACACACACTTTCTACTCATATGAACCAGAACAGCCTTTCGACAATGCAGCACGATGCTTTTGAAAGCCTGGGACACCCACCACACGAGGGAGTCCTTGGCTGCTGTTTCCCATCACAGCTAGGGAATATCCAGTGCAAGGGCTGAGCAAGCTAACTTTTGGAAACAATTGCTGATTACATTAGCAGAGTACCTAGATAATCCCACATCTTGTCTGGAATTCTTAAACATTCCAGTAATGTCTGAAGGTCAAACAAAATAGATAATTAACAGTATCAGAGCAAATGGAAAGGAGTCAAAAAAAACCAGAGTCAAGACCAATTCTTCAAACAGTCGAGCTCTCAAAACCTTCTCAGAATGTACTCATCAAGTAAGACTGAATGAGTTCTATGAAGTGTACTGGTTCATTTTAAGGAGCAAGAAGAGCTGTTGTTTCAAAGTTCTCATTAACAGGTAAAAGTAACGTAAGAAAAGCAGCCCCACTATCTGAATCCTATCAATGCTAAATCTTGGAAGAAAAAACCCAAAACTGTCATAAATGACCATCCTTACAGACATGTCAAACAAAAAGAAAAAACCAAACCAAAACAACAAAAAAAAAAAAACCCATAACATTTACACCTGATTAATAATAGATCTTAAAATTAATACACACCACTAAGGTATAAAACTAGTTTCATGGTCTAATACAAAAACTAAACACAGACTAATCATATTCTGGAAAATTAAAAGTCCAAATAGCAAATAACACATTCACACATTTCCAGAGGACAAGCAAAAATTACTGATAAGCATACATTTAAAAAATGGGATTTTTCTACAGTAGTCACTGAATTCACCATATCATCATTTCAGACATATCAGGCTATTTCATCTTCTGCAAAAGAGATCTTATTGCAAAAGACTAAGTTACAGGAACATAACCAGTAAAAACTTCAATAGCACAGAAGAAATGGTAAAAAAGCCTGTCTTGAAAAAAACCTCAAATAGGACATACTATTTGTATCAATATTACAGTGAAGAACACAATTCTGAGGTTAATAAAGTATAAGAATTGTAAGTCATTGTCTACAAGTCTACAGAAACAAAACTCGTAAGAATTCCAGAAGATTGAGGACCTTATTTCTTTTTATAATTTAACTTCATCTACGTATGCTGCCTTCAGCACTAAACTCCTTCAAAATCTATCATCCAGACCTTGACTGAAAGAGAATAGTCCATTTTTTAGTGAATAGCTATGTATTTTCTACTTCCAGTCACGTAAGCGTTCATTTTACAAACACTGTTTTCAATAAACTAAACTTTGTTTAAAGCCATAAACTTCTGTCTGTGTATGAAGTTAATTTGCAAAGATCCACTAAACCACTGTAAGAAGGAGTCAGCTTCATATTTTTGTAATCAGGACCAAGCCAAGTTCACAGCAAATTGACATTACGTTTTATTCCACCTTTCATCACTCCAGAAGTTGTACACACAGGTGGAAGAATGCTCTTAAAAGAAACATCCATGACAACATAAGAAGACCATATATAAAGCTCTCATTAGAATTCATCTCATGGACTCATACAGTTTTTTGCAAGTCTCCTAAAATTTCAGAGTGAAGATATGTTCCATGACCAGTACACAAAAGCAGAAGTGGCACTACAGAAAACCCACAGGATTATGGTAAGATCAACCTACAAGCTGCAAGTAGTAGTCTGTGTTGTCCTGAAAGTAGGCCAGTGTGGCCACAGAAAAGATAATAACACTTCTAGACTCCAGCCCAACTTCAGAAACATATAATAGAGTTTCAGATATAGGAGTAAGAAACATTCAACCCTTTTGTCTGTGCGGATTTGCAATTTAAGACACTGGAATGCTCTACAACATGCTAGAGTGATCCTGCAGAGTGACAACCCCATGGAGGACTTGTGAGCCAAGATAATGTATCATTCAGCTGGTACCGGCTCTTTTACAAAAAAGTTGCTGCATCTTTTTAAGTCACTACTGTCATCTGTGATTAAAGCCACGGAGACTACCACAGTATTATCGTGACACCAAATAAGGCTAGGAGCACACACTCAGACATACAACTCATTTAAGCACAGAACTGTATCTGCCTGCGGTCTAATAAGAAGGGCTAAATGAATAAGTAGAGAATACCATCAGTGTTACCTCCTTTTCATTTAATGTAATTTACTTAGTAACGTAAATTACTGTTCAAGATTCAAACTACTTTTTAGATTCTGTTAAGGCTTGAACTGCATTTTAAAAGCAGCTCAGCAAAATGAGGGAACTTGCATAAGTCATTGAGCAGTCCCCAATTTAATTGCAGTTTGCTTACAGTTCCAGTAGATGGACTCTATTAACTGAACACACAACTCATACAATCACTGAGCAAGCAAGGCTGGGCAGCTTGCAAGAAAACTCTTGTAAACTATGATTGCTTCTAGATTTCAGTGTTTGATACTTCAATGCCTTTCTCACAAACCATTTCTCAGTTATCGCTCTAAATCTGGAATAATGAAAGTTGAAGAATGAATGAAAAGGATCAAACACTGATCAAAGTATTTGACAGTATATCCTGCAATACAGTAAGTAGATTATGCCTAATCTCAGCCAGGTTCAAGTCTTTATTAATTTGGTGTCATCCCCCTGCCTAACAGCTTATGGTTCCTCACATGTGAGGAACAGCCTCATCTGCTGCTTCATCACCACAAGCTTGTTGCTGGAATCAAAAGCTCTGGTTCTTCCCTGCAGCAAGGAGAGAAAGGCAGTGGTAGGGGGGTAGCATGGATGCTAAGCATTATATGAACCTGATAAAAGATGTTCAGCACACCAGAAGAGACATTAACTGAAGGTTACTAACAGAGATACACCATGCCCAAATAGGAAATCTCAACCCCAGAAAGCATGGCTGAAAGCAGGGACTGCATGGAAAGGTGCATGTTGTTGCACAAGCAGAAGAAACAGCAAGTGCTTGTGGACACTGCAGGAAAAGGAACACTGAGAATCTTACCTGTTACTGCCTTGTGTTCAAACATAACAAATGACAGCCACGAACTACTTGAAATAATGAAGACTGAACTAGATACCCAGGCTTTCTTACAAACTAGCTTGTCATATTAGAAGGAGAAGCTTCTTACCACTCCAAGGTGAAAGAACACCATGGAATTTGCCAAACCAGCTACTTTTTTGAAAGCTAGCTTTACCCATTAATTTTTTCCACTGATAGTAGTAACATGTTCCAGGCATCTCAGTTTTGTCTTTTGCAGTCAATTTATTCCTTGTCAGTAATACAGCCAGCAGTGTGAATTATTCTGCCTTATTGTACCCACCTAGTCACCTTAAACAAACAAGTGGATGTAGAGCACTTTTTTCTGCTGCTGGAGTTTTTCAAACCTGCAGTAATATGCTCACCCAAGTAAAAAACTGGCATGACACTTTGTTGTGGTTTAAACCCAGCTGGCAGCTAACAACACATAGACACAACTAAAAACACTCCCCCTCACATCCTGGTTGAAAAGGGGAGGAGAATTAAAATCTTCCCAGTGAAGACCAGTTTAGCAATTGAAACAAAGTAAAATGTAATACTACTAATAAAAGGAAATAAAAAAGGAGAGAAGCCCCAAGAAAAACAAGTGGTACACGATAAAATTGCTCACCATCCGTTGGCTCATACCAAATCCTACCCTCTATCCCAGGTTCAGGTCCCCTGACCTGGCTACGCTCCCACACCTGCTCGCTGGCAAAGCATGAAACACTGGACAGTCCTTGACTCAAGGTAAACACTGCTCAGCAACAGCCAAACTATCAGTGTGTTATCAACATTATTCTCATACTGATTCCAAAACACAGCACAGTACCTGCTGCTGAGAATAAAGGAACTCTATCCCCACCCAAACCAGCCACACCAGAACATAAATTCTTATCCCAAACTTCCCAGAAACACATACTGCTTTGGAATGGTTGTTTTGGTTTGGTTTTTGTCCAGGTTTTAACTGCTACTTATTCATAGAGTTTTGAAAGACATCCTGAAATGTGCCATGATCCTAAGTTTGAATAATATTTCCCTGCTCCACAGAACATTTTTCATAGGTTAACTTCCAATGTTGCTTTAAATCACATGGGTTTTTTTTCTTCTCGTCTTTACTGATGAATGAAAAATGCAAAAAAAGGATAAACTGTCCTCAAAACATAATTTCTTTCCCTAGTGTAAGTCTTAACTGTCAACTCAAAAAACATGTGCTTTAAAGTATGTCCAAGGGGAACATCCTTTTTTCAGTTTTAACAGCTGTAATTAACAAACAAGAACAACTACTAATCTGCAATACTGAGTAGCTCGGAAAAAGCCATTTCTCTTTGCGGTTGGTAAATGCACATAGGAAAAAATAGGCCGAGAAAAGCTGAAGTTTTCATTATTTGAAACTGAAGTATGTCTCCACAAACAATTAATTCTTACATGAACACAGCAAAATTCTTCTGTAAGTAAACCCGGCTTTTTTAGTTTAGAAGGTGGTGGGGAGGAGCGGGGAAGTGAAATAATCAATGCATCTTACTCTAGATGCAAGACTTCATAAGCATTGTGCAGCATTATTAGGCTCCAAGTGCATTTCAGAAAGAGCTTTGGTTTAACATGCACAAAGCCACAGCTACCAGAAAGACTATGAAAAAACCAGCAACTCTTATCTTAAATATATCCTGAAACTCAGCAGACAGGAAAGAATTCAGATTACAAATCCCCTTCTGTTTTAGTAAATGGTACTAAATGTCTCAAATAAGCAAAGGTAAAACCAAAGTAATTTCAACATCTGGTCAATAGTGTAGAAATCTGGAAGATAACATGGCTGTGTCCTTGATAACTGTGGGAATTAGTAGACTTAAAAAAAAAAATTAAAGGAATCCTGAAATGAAATACAGGATCTGAGTCCTCTCAGTTATTTTCTCTTTACTGTGGATTAAAGTATCAGGTCACTAAAACCACAGGCTTGCATACTTTCCTTCTCTAGCATTCTACAGTTTTCTATCTACTTCCACTTTGACTTGATGTACTCCAGGAAGATAAAATTCCATAGAGAATAGTATAATAAGCCCTTTTCTGCAGTTGTACACAGAAAACCACAATGGCAGTCTGGCAAATTTTCACAGTAAGAGCTGCCAGATGAAGTACCATGATAGACGAAAATAAAATGTAGATATATTTTACAGAAAATATACACATTCAGCTAGAAAGTTCCTTGCATCTATTTTTAAGGTCTTGCTTCTATAACATAACATACTAGCTGCTTCAATACATAATGGACCAACCACGAACCCATTAGAAGCATCTGCAGATTGAAGTCTTATCACTCAGCTTGTGGACGCTGAGAGGAAGTATCTACTTTCTGTAGGGACATCCAGGTCCTTACAATCCATGTGAAAACCTTGGAGTGAAAGCTTCAGGGCGTGCAGGTCAGTTAAATCACTACGGAAACTGAGGCAGACATTACTGAAACAAGCCTTCGTTACTGTAAATATTTTGCTCTAATCTCACAGCACAGTTACCCTGAGAGGTGGTTATGCTGTAAAAACTTCAGGTTACACAAAGCCTCTCTCACACACTAGCTTCCACTAAAATCAACATTTATTCAAACAGCTGGCCTAGGATCACTAAGTTGTAACAGCAACATATACCTACATACACATATGAAAGAGTAAACAGCGATAAGATACACCAAACTGGCAGCCTGGGACTCCCGGTGTGGAAGCAAACACCACTATCTTAGCCAAGAGCACAAAAGACAGTCCGTATCACTATGGGACCAACGCCAGTTTGCAAAGCCCAATGCTTTCACAGGCTTCTTTTAAGTCATGGCAATCACTGACAGAAGTGAATGGCGATCTGTTTGCAGAAAAGTGCAAGATAATGTATATTATATTAATCTCCACAAAAAAGCAGAGTGTTTGCTGAAAAGCAGAGTGATTTAGTGATGTTCTGACTCACTACATTCAGAAAGGTCCCTAATCATATTTAGTCCTATAAAAAGAGTTAAATTTTTAAAACGTCAAGGCCTTGCTTATGCTGTATATTGAGATCAACTCATTAATTCAGGTTAATATATGGATGAATAATCATTTTAAAAATAGCTTGTTTCCACAAAGTTGGCACTAAGAGTGAACCCATGGCAGGTTTAGTCAAACAGGTATTTTCTGCCTTTTTTACTTGTAAAAACAAAGCCTATGAACTTCTGAAAAGTCAAAACAGCATTATGCCTGCGTAACAGTAAAAATCATATGAAGTACAAAGACAATCAAGTGCTATCTAGAGTAATACAAGGTGAAACAATTTCCTTCATCCTCACCTGTTCACATGACTCATTTCCAAGAAACAGGCAAAGTGCAATAAATTACACAGTTTACTATGAAAAGGCACAGTAAATGCTGCTAAATCCTTTTTAGCAATATTAAATAGCAATCAGAAGTATAAAACACCACAGAATGGCCTGGGTTGGAAGGGACCTTAAAGACCATTTCATTCCAACCCCATAACAGATCCAAGACATTTAGTTGTGCTCTGCATCCACACATAAGGCTTGTTTGAAACTTAACTCTTTCAGGATTACCCCTGCAGTCCAAACATGATGGTTCTTCAAGCACCCAAGCTATCTAAGTAAGCCAATACTCTGCTGCTGCACTTTTCTCCAACAAGCATACAAAGTTCAAAATCACTTTATTAAATTTGTGCTACAACTCACCAAGTCCCCAGGCCAAACCAGAGACTGCATTTTAACATCTGCAGAGTTCAAAACATTAACTTGGAAATTAAAAGATGATTTTAAGATCAACCCTCCCTGTCCCCAAAAGATCTATGCTTCAACATCTTGAGCAAGATGCTCCAGAGAGCAGTCAGTCACCATACATAAATATATAGAAATTCATATAAATAGAAATTTGCCTCCAATCCCATTTGGTTTCTATTCTTGATTTCACATTTTAGTCAAGTTTTGCACAATGCATTCTGCTGGCAAGGTACAGTTTTCCAGGCAGCACCTTTTGTGCACATCCTTGCTCTAATCAGAAATTGTCAGGCTGACAAAACTCACTCACCTCAGCACACCAGTTAGCAGCAGCTAGCAAGTATCCCTGCGTATCACAGACTCAGCACACCACAAAAGCACAGGCAGCTTCATTTAGCTACCAAATTACTCTACTTCTACTCTCCCAGCCAAGTGCACAAAACCTAGCAAAGACCATCTGATGCATTAGAGTGATATAGGACTGCAAACATCAAACACATTGGGAGAAAGACTAAGAAGGAAAAAGAGATGGGGAGTTTCACATAAATAGCAAACTGCTCCTGAAACATCATGAAGTTGTTGTGATCTGTTCATTCATGTGGTCCTCTCTGTATCAGGCACTTGTACTATATGAGCAAATACCTGAAATTCCAGCTACTCATTGCCCTCCCATGCTCAAAATTTTCTTTTTTTTCTGTCATGGGAATGCTTAAAACTTTCTACACTGTAAATAAAGTAACTTTGAACACTAAGCCACTCCACTGATATGCCAAGGAAAATGACCCACCTACTTGGCCCCCTACCTTATCTTCAAGGCAGCAAGAAGCCCCAGATTAAGAGCCTCAGATTAAGGCATGACCGTATTTTTTTCCCTATCTTCCTGTAAGGTTAGTTTAGATGCTCTAAAATGAAGACTTCCATTAAAGGAAGTGAAAGATTTAGAGTTGAAGACAAAGCTAACACTGCTCAGAGCAACAGAGACAAGAGACTTGAAAGAAACTGGCAGCCCAGGCTCAACTGAGATCACTTTCAAAGTCAGGAGTTTTAGATATGCAGTAGCATTGATAAGGCATAAGGTTTCCAACAGCTCTGTCCTTGCCAGACACTAACAATTACAATGTTATGATAGAAAGAGAGAACACTGCAGAGGTTCACAAGTGTCACATGTTCTAGATTCAAGCAGCCAGTCAGATAACACACTTTGTATTGCTTCCACTGAGGACACAAATAAGTTTCCCCTGATTACCAAAAGACTGCTGCACAAGTCACAGCAAGCGTAAAAGCCATCTCTAAGGAATCAGTGTTTCAGCTGTGCTCTATGGAAACAGGGCACTTACCCCTAAGAGGAGAAAATCCTTCTCCAAGTCACAGCCTCAGCTGTTTGGGCAGACTATAAATCAGCACTGTGACAAGTGTTTCCTCTGACTCTGCACCAGAGGAGACTGAGTGCTCCATAACCACGGAGACAGAGCAGAGTCCCTCCTAACACTGCACTGACTATATGCATGTACATGGCCCACACTGAATTGAGGCCAGTGTCACCACTGTGAACTACACACGATCTGTCTGATGACATCGTGTACAACTCTAGATATTTTTTTCCATTTATCTAACCAACTCAGAATCCTTTGCATTTATTACCATGGTATTTCAATGAAAACAGAGAAAATGCATGAGAACTAAAATTCTCTGTACAAACTTAAGCTGCTAACTGACACAGCTGCTTCAACAATTTTACGGAATTGTTCTACTTTCAGACAGTTTTTCTAGAACTACAGTTCTAGATATCTGAATTGTGTGCTGCATTTTACATCTTCACTTCGCCCAACACAGGAATGAGAGAGTACTTTAAAGTATCTGAGAAACTATTACCTTCAACAGGACAAGATGAAATTCACACATTAAACAAGATATCCCGTTAGCTTTAGTCTTATGGAAATAGGTGTAAGAGATAGGAATGTGACCTTTCCTCTAGATGAGTGTCCATCACAGCATACTGTAGACAAGACTACAGCACTCTGGATTGTACTCTAGACTGCAAAAGTCTATGAAATTTTAAAGGGGCCATATAAGACTTGAATTTTACTCTGTGAGCCTATAATGTTCACCATAAAGAAAAGCCACCACAATGTGACAGCTGCCAGCCACAAGCCAAACACGAACACAGATTTTTTTGAAAAAGGTGTGTAAGATGATGAGGCTTTCAACCAACACAGTAAGGCAGCTGGATCAAGTTTGGAAAAAATGCCACGTAACAGTGATCAGCAGGAATGTCCTAAAGTAGACTTACTCTTTATCTTCAAGCAGAGATGGTAGAAGGCAGCAGGAAATGATGAAGTCCTCAGGTGCAGAGCAGCTGTCTCACAGTACTAAAGGTAACAGTATTACCACAGCTTCATAGCTCATACACAAGCCTATGAATGTGACATACAGTCCCAGGCTAGGTCCCTAAGCACATCCTGCCTCACTTTCTAGACAGAACAAGAAGGCATGCTAAACTGCAAATGAAATCCACATATAAGCATTATTAGTAGTTCAAACACCGTTAAGGAGACAAGAAAACCAGAACTATTCATGAGTAGGTTCTCTTTTAAAGAAAATAAGTTGTGAATTTTATGAGCATATGATAGAGATATATGATAGAAGAGAACAGTATACAAGCTTTTAAGCCAAGTTTAGACATCCAAGTTAGCTGCGTTGTGAAATTAAGGAGTCTATATTCCACAAGTTTCAGTTTAGCTAACAATGCCACAAGAACTCCTGAAAACAGGGAGATTATTCCACCATGTGAAAATTAGGCATTAATCTTCCACACGTACAGCTGAATTTGTACTAAAGACAGTGGGAGTTAAAAGAATGTAGTTTGTTTGGGTTTTTTCTAAGGAGACTACAGTCACATTTTTACCTACATTCAAGCTTCAGAAAAGTAGGTCTAGAAAATGTTTACCATACTATGGTATCTCTCACATTTGAAGTGGCAGCTACAACTATTTTTTCAAAAGCTGCTACATCCATCTATCTTGTGCAAGCAGAAAGCATGTGCTTTCAAGTGCTTGACAAGGGGCAGTTCCAATAATTAAATTTCATCCCATTTTACCCCCTTCCCTAACATTTAGAGTATTTTTAGCTTATTTTTTATAATTATACATGCTCAACATTAGATTGCATAAAATGCTATCATGATATGATAAATGTTATCTCTGGTGCCTTTAAACATGTAGAAGCACTTCAAGTAAATTAAACAGCTATCTAGAGTGGCTGACAAGTTCAGTTATGTTGCTTTGCCGAGACCAGGGTCTCCTACCCATTGTACAGCCACAATTAACTTAAGCAGTAGTTTTGTAATTTGTATTGACATACATCTGCATTAGCCAAAAGCATGCAAGAGTTAACACAGACTCTAAAATATCTAGGCACAATGACTCATTCCTGACAGATTCTCCAGTTAGCAAGTGAAGATAAAGTGACGTTCATGACCCACTTATCAGATGCTGTTGTCAGTGGGATTCTCACATGAAGAGGACTCTTCTTCAGCACCCTTTAAAATCTTCGTAACTATCAACATTTAATTTAATACCTTCAGTAAGACAAGAAAACAGCAATCAGCTATTTTAATTCTTACTGATAACAGCTGCAGTGGTTTTCCATTAATAGAGAAAGCAGACTTCACTTCAGCTAATGTTGCCCCAACAGAAAGTTGTGTTCATGAAGTACATGCTTGGATATGACCATCAGGAACCTTCACAGATCAGCTTTCTCCCTTACCTTATTCACAAGTAAACCCCTGGCTAAAAAACAGTAAAATGATCAGGATTTGGAGTTCAAACTGCTCACATGGTATTAGTAAGTGAGCTCCAGGGTGCCTCCTTCCCCACCAACAGGTTTCCCAGAGCAGGAAGGCCTTCAAGTTGAACTACCCTCAATCCTAGAGTATGCAGACAGCTCCAAGGAAATGAACCAGTCCACCTGTAGTGGGAGGTGTCCCTGCCCACAGCAGGGAGGTTGGAATCAGATGCTTGTTAAGGTTCCATCCAACTCAAACCATTCTGTGATTCTGTGATAATGCATGTGCACTTCATTGCTGCAGATGTGATCACAGACTGAATACTAAATAATAGGGTGGGCGATAACTCAGTTCAAATCCACCGGATGCCAGTGAGTATTTGGGTCAAGGTAACACTGGCTGGCCTCAAGATAACACATGGCACTGGCAGCCCAGTAATCATGATAGGCATAACTCTGACTCTGAGGACAGAACTGTGGTTTTTACAGGGCGCAGCTGCAGAGATCACACATCACACACAGTCCCAGTGGATGCCCTTTGGGGTAAACAAGTTGATCTCTGTCCAGGTGATCTGGGCTATGGTTACTTCCTCCCTATTGTTGGCCTTACCCACCAGTGATAGTGGCCATGGAGTGAAACACAGTCTTTTGACATCGAGCATGCAGGATGGTACCACAAGGTACCACAAGGACAAGACTGGATTGGCCCCTGTGTGCTGCGACCAAACTCCACTCTGTTTGCAAACTAGTAGGCACAGAGTGGTGGAGACACAAGCCATTACAGACCTCGGTGATACGTAAGTATAGAAGTATATTTCAACTTCTGTGCTACCCTAAATTTATCATTTAAATGTACTCAAAAAGTAACTAGCACTCATGACAGTTCACTTAAGAAGGACAAAAAAAATTACATTTCAGCACAGGAATTAAACCCATAAAACTCTGAAATTCATGCCAAATCTCTTCCTTCATAGAACCTGGTAACAATCCCAATTCTGTTCTGAATTTAGAAGAAAAATTTTCTTTTCTAGAACTCTCTGAAGAAAATCTGAAAATGAGTAAGAACAGGACTGGCACTAAAGAGCTTTCTCCTCAGCATCTACAAACACAAGGTTATCTCGCTCCAGGCTACTTAAACCAGAAATATTGCTCCCAATGCAGTTACAAGATCAGACACCGTATTTCTCAATCTCCCTTAAAATACTAAAACATTTTGGAGTAAGACTTATGCAGCATTTTTGCTGGCAGCTAAAAGTATGCCTCAAAGCTGAGGAGCTGCTCTCTGATAAGTAGAAAAACTATCCATTAGTTTCAACTCTGGAATTCTCAGCTACTGAGAATGTAATTTATATTCAAGCTCCTTCTCAGGCATCACTTCATACAGAAAACAGCACACCTTGAAACAAGTGGTCTGCAATTAAGTCTAGCTCCATTCCCAGGTAAGGAGTCTTTTGAAACTATGTAGCAGCAATGGTGCACTTATGGCATACAGAACATCAGACCCATAGTGTAAGGATGTGGACAATTTGGACACTGATAATTAAGACCTTGAGGTCACTTCTGTGGGCCTGCAGTAGCCTCTGAAGTCATTGCTAAGCAGCTTTGACATGGAATGTGGATATGTGGGATATGCAAGACAGAGATTGTCTCTGAATAGCCATCCCACTAACTGATGAAGTACCAGTTACGTCCTTCCACTCCCACAAGAGGTCAGGAAACACCTAAGGAACAGACCCCTGTTGTTTCAAAGTATTGAATTCATCACNGGTGATACGTAAGTATAGAAGTATATTTCAACTTCTGTGCTACCCTAAATTTATCATTTAAATGTACTCAAAAAGTAACTAGCACTCATGACAGTTCACTTAAGAAGGACAAAAAAAATTACATTTCAGCACAGGAATTAAACCCATAAAACTCTGAAATTCATGCCAAATCTCTTCCTTCATAGAACCTGGTAACAATCCCAATTCTGTTCTGAATTTAGAAGAAAAATTTTCTTTTCTAGAACTCTCTGAAGAAAATCTGAAAATGAGTAAGAACAGGACTGGCACTAAAGAGCTTTCTCCTCAGCATCTACAAACACAAGGTTATCTCGCTCCAGGCTACTTAAACCAGAAATATTGCTCCCAATGCAGTTACAAGATCAGACACCGTATTTCTCAATCTCCCTTAAAATACTAAAACATTTTGGAGTAAGACTTATGCAGCATTTTTGCTGGCAGCTAAAAGTATGCCTCAAAGCTGAGGAGCTGCTCTCTGATAAGTAGAAAAACTATCCATTAGTTTCAACTCTGGAATTCTCAGCTACTGAGAATGTAATTTATATTCAAGCTCCTTCTCAGGCATCACTTCATACAGAAAACAGCACACCTTGNAAAACAGCACACCTTGAAACAAGTGGTCTGCAATTAAGTCTAGCTCCATTCCCAGGTAAGGAGTCTTTTGAAACTATGTAGCAGCAATGGTGCACTTATGGCATACAGAACATCAGACCCATAGTGTAAGGATGTGGACAATTTGGACACTGATAATTAAGACCTTGAGGTCACTTCTGTGGGCCTGCAGTAGCCTCTGAAGTCATTGCTAAGCAGCTTTGACATGGAATGTGGATATGTGGGATATGCAAGACAGAGATTGTCTCTGAATAGCCATCCCACTAACTGATGAAGTACCAGTTACGTCCTTCCACTCCCACAAGAGGTCAGGAAACACCTAAGGAACAGACCCCTGTTGTTTCAAAGTATTGAATTCATCACCTAGAGAGAAAACAGGTTTGTCTTCTCTTTAGCCAGACTTCACCTGAAGACAGCAAGTTGTAGCATCAGCCCAGTCTCGTTTCTTTGTCATCCCCAAGAACATTCAGTATTCTTTACACTGAAGAGCAAAGACTGCTCTGAGGTTTGGTCAGGCCAGAACAACTAAAAGCAATGATTTCAGTACCCCAGACTACCATGATAAAGCAGGATACCTCACAGATTTACCCATCCCACTACCTAAAGTCTTAAGAGTAAGTAATCTGGTGGTTATTCAGAGCCACAGAAGAAGCAACAACATTTCGCCAACAGAAGTCAGCCAGAGACTGTTCAATAAGAAGGAAACTAAAGAGCACGAATTGATCCAAGTGGGCATCCTAAAGAAACTGTTCAAGTGCTGCAATGCAAAAGCAGCTTTACCTATGAAGTAAGGTAATCTGCCCTTTTTCCAAGGTACAAGCTTCATTGCCTGCATCCCTGAAAAGAAGCAGCTTTGCATCAACAAGAGCTGAAGTCTAACTTCAATGAGGTTGAAATAAAATTCAAGGAAACGTTGTATAAATATCTGCTTTTCCACATGTAAATCTTATTTCCTAGTACTCTCAAGCTCAGGTTTAAATGTCCTGTTAGCATTTATAGCACTCAAACTAACCTAAATGAAATGCAAATACAGACACTTAATTTTGGAGTATATAATCTAAAAAATTATTAATCTAAGTTCCTTCTGACTTGGTTCCATCAGCCTTGGCTCCTTCTGCCTTTATTCCATTACTTAAGAGAACTGCAGAACATCATCTGAGAGTTCACTGCTTGGAAAAATGAAAAGATACAGAAAACTCCAAAACCAACATACCTGTTATTTTGTCCCTGACCAGCTTGCAGGATTCTATCTCCCCAATGCTGCCAAAGAGACTCTTCAGTTCCTCTTGTGTCATGTTTTGTGGAAGGTAGTTGACTATTAAATTGGTCTTGCTGTCTTCTGCGTTCCCAGAATCAACTGGTGATGAGCAATTGTTTATGGTGGCTGAACCATGGGCTGTGTTATTACAAGTTGGTCCATTAGACAGTTGTGTTTCCATGGCAGCAATTACCTGTTGAAAAATACAGAAAACAAGGACCATCAAAATTCATTTATGAGCATCTAGTATGAAAGTCCAAACAAGAACCTAAAAGACCTGTCACTATGCAGAAATGGTACTGTCAAAGCCATATACTGCCTCTATATGCAAGAAAAAAACCCAAACACCAGTACAGAAGGACATTAAACTGTTAGTCAAGACAATACTTTAAAAGCTTGCAAGCAAATAAACTGTATCTTCTACAAGCTTACAAAATGAAATTAGCACTCAAAGCTTAGTTTCCATCCTCTGCCATTCCCTTCATTTAGGGGAATCACAGCCTTTCTCTTACAGAAGTTACCAAACAAAACTGGCCTGTTGCAAGAATAATCATTTCTATAAACTTACAACTGGTTACTGAAATAACATGAAATGCAGATTTTAAGGTAGAAGCACTTGATTATTTTCAAAAAGAGGTGGCCATTAACTGTATCCAAAGAGTATTTCTCACAAGAAATAGCAGAAGTCAAGATTAGTACTTTGAAGAGATACTTGAGAATTTATGAATGCGCTGCAATGGAAAATATACTCTTCCTTGACAACATCCATGTCAAACTTCTGTCACCACAGGAATCAGGGTTCTAAATGCTTTTAGTTGACAAAACTGACAATTCCTTTTTCTTATTTCTTCCCTCCCCTGAACTCTGAGAACAGTTAGATTTGAATCTTGAACTTGATTTACTTTTAGACCACTCCAGAACTACTCTGCGCCTGGAAGATCACAGAACAGAACCCCCTAGAACCCGTGCTAAGGCAGGTGGAGAACAGGAAAGTTATTTGAGACAGCCAGCATGGCTTCACCAAGGGCAAGTTCTGTCTGACCAACCAAGTGTCCAAGAGTCCTGAAGTGACTCCATCAGTGGACAAGGGGAGGGCTACAGATATCATTTATCTGGACTTCTGTAAAGCCTTTGACACA
>VXBT01005601.1:0-34318 GCA_013400235.1 Oriolus oriolus | reverse complement strand
CATGCTAAATTAAAAAAAAAAAAATCATCATTATTTGATGGCTCAGTGAAAGGTAAGATCTGGCACAATACAGATGCTGAATTTTGCTTTAGAAAATAGAACTCAGCAAAAAAAAAAAAATTGGGGTATTAAAATTTTAAGTGCAGAGTTATTGATACTTTGAATAGCTGCAATTCTTCATGCTTCCTCTTTAGCGATTTCTGTCTTTACTGGAGTGTTAATTTGAAGGACTCCTTTTTTTCACGTGGTCTAGTATCTTACAAGCATGCACAAAAGGACAGTACTAATTCATGCACACTCAAAAAAGCTGTACAATAAAAGGTAACAGAGACTGTTCAATCTAGCATATGCAAAAGCCATTACATAGGTTGCTAGAACACCCAAAGCCCTTTGTGGGTAAAGGCACACACAGGGCAGAGGGCATGTCTTCAGTTAACCTTGCCTGTCAGAACAAAACACTACTCACTCTTTCAGTTTCCCTACAAGACGGATAGCTGTCAAGGAAAGCTTGATGGTTACTTTGAGGTCCATACATTAACAACACATCTTGCTCTTGGTGAGTCTGCACAAACGGGCTAAACAATGCTTATCTGTCTGTTTTCTCTTTTTCATCATTAGTATAAACGACCCTTTCTCCATTTAGCAGCCCTCCCCACCTGCATATACATTCATTTGCTATTCCCTCCATTACACTATTTAAAAATCTGCAGCACAAACTACGTAAGGGTATTGCCTCGTGAGAACTAATGCAGCTCAGGAGAATGAACCAGGAGAGTACCTCTTGATTTATGCCAAGCTATATGGCAGAACTTTGATAAGATAGAAAGACAAAATCTGCACACAAAACTTATAATTTTTCTGATGAGGTGGTATCAAATTTTCAAGTAACTTAAATAGTTACTAATAAACACAGGCAATTAAGATAAGAAAGTATGAGTCCTTTGCAACAATAAAAAGCAACTTCTAGCCTCTCAAAAGTGGCAGCTTAGAAGGGGAGACTCTTCACACTGCCTCTTCAATGAATCACTAAAGAAGTAATACCATTTAACATTTCTGTATCTTGGCCTCAAAGTCACGATGACTTGAAGTAAGTGAAGAAAATTAAGATGGTTATGAAAAAAAAATCGTATGAAATTTAGGTAAAAGGATTGTAATTCACCCTTGTGATTGCTGCTGCAGAAGTTAATCTGCAGCAGGTTTCAGGAGGAATGAAGAGGCAGCCAAAGCAGACTGTCCAATTTCAGGTAAGCAATGAGAAGACAACTGAACAACTCCAGAGAGCTGAACAATAAACAGCTATTAGTAGAGGCACAAAAGAGCTTAATAGTGCTGGTGACACTAAAAGGAGAGAAGCAAGAAAGTACAAATTATCTACTGAACATAAATATTTGTAGGAAAACTAAAAATGTATACATAGATTAAAAGAAAAAGTCTTCACTCAGTATGAAGTGCTTTTGGAAACTCTTAACATTCCTGCAAAATACTTAAGAGTATTAGGATACTCTAAACAATGCCCTACTAAAGCTACTCTGCATTAGGAATGAAGCCAACAAATACTTGCAAGCAGTTCTGAAAAAATAATGCATGTACAGCAAGGCAAGGACATTGCTTGACAATGAACTAATCTAGAGAAAATACAGGATCTCTTCTGACTGAAATTACTTATTATCCTATCAGCTAGGGTAAAGTGTGGGAAACATACAGGGCAACTTAAGTCATCCCAGAAACCATATCAGAAAGATCAACTCTAACAGTCTTCTGTAAAAAAAAACCAAACACCTCCATTCCATTATGGGATCAGCTCAAGTGAGACTCCAATAAAGTCTCACTTTACGTTCCTTATTATTCAGGTCAATTTAGACACAAAACCACTTCTACCAACAAAACTAACTCCCTGAGCAAGACAGCATCCACATGCACTACTAGTTAGCTCATATACAAGAAAAAACCTCCAAAACTCAGCACAAAATTATACTTTTTCTGTTGATTGCCTCCTTTATACAAAAAAGTTCAAAGCCAGCTAAGGGAAAATGATTACTTTGGTTATATTTGTAATTTTAACTGAATGTCAAGTTGGGACTGTTTGAACACAGCCAGTATTGATTTCAGAAGGAGTTTCACCAAAACTATGACTGGATCTCACAAACAGCTACTCAGATCTCAAATAAATACACTGTGAACAACTCCATACTTAACTAATACTTTAAATAAGACTGATTTTTAACAGAAAAGATTTTTCAACTGCACTCTACCAGTCACAAAATCTTGCCAACTGTTTATTGCTCTTATTTTCTGTCCCGGTCTCCTGTGTTAGCTCTCACAGCCTTCCAGCAAAGGGCTCTCCAAGGCAATATGGCTCTGTCAAAATTGAGTATGTATTCTTCAAGAGGTAACTGCATCTTACTGCAGACATTTCCCTTCAGCCTTACACATCTGCAGTCTTCTCGAGCCTACACAACAAAACAGAAGATTCAATGGGGTGAAAGGAGACAACTTGATGACTCTTCAAATATAGCAACTTGATAGGTTGAAGGGTTTGAAAGTCAACATCCACTTGAACTGGCTAGGATGCCTACTTCAATTTTTCAGCATTTACCTCAGTATTCCAGTTGGGCCGTGTAAAACTTTTCCCCCTTTCATACTGCACTGACATCCTTCTTTCCCACTGACAATTTCAAAAGCTGATGTTTTACCAACAGATAGGAACAGGAAGCAAACCAAGTTAGTCTGACTGAAGAGATATACAAATAAAAAACCACAAGTTAGAAAAATAGGCTGTTCTTAATCAAGAAAGCATGTGTCAACTTCAAGGCCACACACTACTCCATTTACTCTCCCATTCCTCTTCCTGAAGGACAACTCATCTACATGATTTTGTCCCTCAGGCACTCAACTTTCTTCACTGCAACAGAGGGCCCAACAATGGATGACGGGATTCATCTTCCAGGATAAGGAAGACAAGGCTAGAGGAACAGTTCTCTTGTGCTGGCTTTTCACGGCAGCACTCCTTGCTCAAAGCTCACGGGTAAACTGGAGAGATGGTTAGGCCCAAAACCCACTAGCATCACAGACACTCTGTCAGAGGTGCACCTCAGCAGATCCACAGGGCATGGTCTTGGTATCTCCATCACAGCCCCAGACTTCAAGCTGCAGGATGAATCCCCTCAATTTCCTCCCTTCAGGGGAGTTTTTGTTCCCTCACAGGGAACTTTTAGCTCAGATGTAGATTAGACAAGGGAAAAGTTACATGACTTAATATCCCTATCCCTTAAACCCTCACGTATACTGCTAGTTAGCTCAAAAAATGACATATTCAACACCAGACAAAGAGGGGAAAAAATGCAAGCAGCTGAAGGTCAGAAACCTTCATGCCTCTCCCTTCCTCTATACCCTTCTTTACAAGTACTTTCGAAGTGGTATCAGGCTGGACAGCAACACAATGCCTACACACAGATGTCTCCATCAGCCCAGATCATCAATGGCCTGACAGACTGACATGTCACAGCATCCTTCTTTCAGCTCCAAAACTCATGACAAGCAAAGCTTATATGCAACATGGAAAGGTATTCAAAACAAACTGAAATATGCACCATTAACTACACATTGAATCAAGTAATTTTTGCACAGGAAACATTAATCCTTCCACTGAGGAAATCTTCTGGCGAAGAAGAGTTCTTCACTTGGACAACAGCTCAACTAACAACAGGGTAAGAGGTACTGGGGTTTGCCAAGTATTCTGCACTCCACCAGCTATGACAGCAAACAAGCTACCTGAACAGCCGAGGACGTGATATCCAAAATTGCTTAAATGGCCTAGGATCACATCTTAGACGTTAATTAGTATTCAAATATGAAATACTTGCTTTCACTCTTTGGTGAAGGGTCTCAAAGTAGCATGTAAGGTAAAAATCAGGGACTTGTGGCAACAACTGACTTGAGTTGCCTTTTTGGTTTTTTTTTTCACAGCTGGGTATGAGGGTTTGGAAGAACAGAAGGAAACACTGTTCAAACTGGAACACTTCCAGTCAGCATATTCTGCCCTCTTCAGTCAAGAGCAGATGAGATTTCACCCACAGTTACAAGTCTTCTATTTTATCACTTCTCTAAAAAAGATTTCAGATCAACAAGAAAGAGTGAAGACATCAACAAGCCATTCTAATTAACAACTTATAGTGAACTAATACGAAAAAAAACATGGCCAAGGCCAGTTTACTCTCAAATCTGCTGTGGATGAAGACCAACTATTCAGTCTCCAAGAAGTGTTCTTACCGGTCTCAATAATCACATCTTTGAGTAAAAAACCATGCTTAACAGGAGCTATGATTTCTCCCTTCCTGCCCTACCTGGAGTAGGAAGTCACCGTGGCTCCATGAAAGCAGTACAAAGGCTTCCTATAGCAGATGAGGAGAATTTTTATTTCTTAATCCTGATATACCATGAGTAATGAATAATGCAACACAGATATAACATGACAGATCCATATGCTGTGCTGACCTGCATGCAGAAATCTTTATTTCTATAATCCAACTAAAAATGCAGGGCAATGAATATTTAAAAGATTTTCTAGTTTAAAATAATCTTGCTCTTGCTTTCAGTCACCACAGAAATCTTGCCCAGGTCTTAAGGTTTCTGACCTCTGGGGATGGGAATTCTCGCACAAACATGAATTCAAGAACAGAGAAATACAGAAACCAAGATGTCAGAACCCCTTATTAAAACTTTCAATAATTTAGTACATCATCATTAATACTGTCCATAAATATGAAGTTTCTGGGGCCACTTGGCTTCTACATGCTCTAGCTCCTTCTTCTAACCTTTTCTTCAAGCAAAGTTGTATTTAGGTTGTCTCCCTAAAAAAACTCCTGGTTTTCTCCAGTAGTCCAAGTACCATTAAACTATGTACCACTAAATTGCCTCAATATACCTTTGCTCCTTACATGGGTTAACGTACATATTTTCATTTGACTCTCATGCTTTCTTCTTTCATGTATTATTCTATGCTAGGTATTGTACCCAAACCTATTAAAACTACAACTTGATATATTTATGCAGTTGACATTTCTATTATCTGTGTCTTAACATTGTATATACATATCACTGAAATCTAAATTTTGTAACAACAAATTCTAGATTAGGCAATTTTCTTTCAAATTAGTTTTGAAAAGCTGTTTTCACTTAGATATTTATCACTGCACCAAAAAACTGAGCTAATACCCCACTTCACCATACAACTAATTATATGCCTAATTCAATAGCAAGAGAAACACAGCCACAGAAGAACACCACTGTAACTGAGCTCCCAAATACTTGAAATCGTGTCTTTGCCAATTTATTCATTCATTCCCCCGTGTACATCTTCAAGTTTCAATATCAAAGGAAAATCAAGAGAATTGTTTGCAAAAGAAATATAAGAAGTCTTATAAGATAGCATGACAGCATAAACAAAGTCAGACCAACAGCACACAGCTCTGAATAAACTTAAAATTTTCTGTCCCTTATCAATGCTTATGAAGTTCTAGAAGGTTGCCTTATGCCCCAAAAATCTCCCTGTAATACAGACTACATTACAAAGAAAGAGCTTGGAAAGGGACACACACAACAGTAAACCAAAACACTACTTGGAGAATATCAACAGGTGAAAAATATGATGCTGATGCTATTTAACTTATAATATGCTTGCTTTCTATATGGGCTAACCTGCATATTTTTACTACCATTTGACTACAAAAATGTACCAACTCTGAGGCACCACAGAGGGCTTCTGCTTTCACCCAGCACACAAGTTTGAGATCAGAAAGTTCAGTCTTAGTTTATCTCTAACACTCTTTAAAGGAGACCTGTCAAATCACGTTATTTGTCATGGCACCCAAAGGCTGACTTCTCAAGTCTTGAAGAATATCTTAAAATAAACTAGATGGATTTTATACTGCAACATATACTCTAATATGGAGAGGAGAACCCAAGTTTGGACATTTTAGACTTTGTTTCATAATGAAGCTGACTTCTAAAACAGCAGAAGGTTCACTTTCATGGGCTGAACATTATGCTTGGGCAGAGAACTAGATGTTTTGTGAAACAAAGGAATCAGGAACTTAATGAAGACTGTTTCGGAAATGGTATGCATCTTCCCTCCTGGCACTTTACCTTGCAAAAAAGATGACAGTGGTTTATATTGCATCACCTACACTACGGGGTACTTATATCTATACTTTACAAGGAAAGTCAAGAATGTGTTTTACCACAGTGAGAAAAAAACCCAAACATCAAAAGTAAGCCCTGGAGGCACGCTGACAAGAAGTCAAAAGGCATCAGTGCTTTGGAGGAATCAGAGTGCTGTAGTCAGTATCAAAAACCTTGCTGATACCAGATACAGGGACTCACTGTCCTAACCCATATATTCCCACTGAATATACACAGAAATCTAAAGCTGTTAAAAATATAGAAGTTACACTATTTATGCAGTTTGGTTTTGTTTATAGGAGTTGAACTTCCTTAGATGCCATTTGTCCAAACAGTGCCATCCACATTACCCTGGAACACATTCTTCAAATTATAACAGACGCAGATGAGTTTGAAAAGGTCTGTGTCATTGGATGTCAGCACATTCTAGCTCTAAAACAAAGTATATCAGGAAGAAAAGTATTTAGTTCATACTATTCAGTTGGAAAGACTTAAGTTTTTCTGCCTACAATTTAAATGTAGGTATTTAAAAGAACAGCATGACTAAGAACATAAAAACATAGGCGTAAGAATCATCCACTTCTGGAAATGAAGTTGTAGGCAGGATAAGCAAAATTTGAAAGGAGTTAGTTCCTATGAAGTGTTATACTGTCTCACAGCCATAAAGCCAGGACTCTTCCTTCTTCACGCAGCAGGTAACTACTTTCCACCTATTTCCTAAATGAAGACCAGCACCTGTAAGTCCAGTAGCCCCGGTATTAGCAACTCACATACCTCTGCCTCAAAGATCAAAACTGTATTTCATAGTCCCATTATATAGATATGATATTACAGAAGACATGACTGTTAGGTTATTTTTAAACCAACAAGTCCAACAGGATTCTTATCTCCTTAATTCACTCTGCAGACGGTTTATACCATTTGGATTTTCTAGTTTAAAATAATCTTGCTCTTGCTTTCAGTCAATGTTCAACTTTTAACCTTCAAGAGTTTATTCTTTGCTTTGATTTTCGGCAAAATACTAGAAAAGTAAGTTACTAGAAGCATCAATATAGAAAAAAGGAATTTAAGCTTTTCTTACTGCATAAATACTGTACGGAATGCACAGTCACACGCTACATGCAAGTCAGTTTTGCAAAACTTTCTCAGATGAAAGATCTCCAAGTACTCAGACTTTGGTGAACTACAGCTCTTTTACTCTATGAAGACAGAGCACACCAGGACTAGTTGCCTAAGGCTAACTGCAGCTGCATCTGCAATAAACTATTCCAGTTTCTCCTGAAGAAGCTGCAGCCCATAGCTTGGACAGGTGCACTCTTCACTGGGTTAAGAACTGTCTGGACGACTGGGCCCAGAGAGCGGTGGTGAATGGTGCCAGATCCAATTGACAAAACTGACCACCGGGGTTCCCCGTGGCTCAGTATTGGGTCCAGCCCTGTTTAATACCCTTATCCATGATCCGGATGAGTGAACCAAGTGCACCCTCAGTTAAGTTCTCAAATGACACCACGTGTGTGGGAGTGTTGATTTGCTGGAGGGTGGTAAGGCTTTGCAGAGGGACATGGACAGGCTGGATCCATGGGCCAAGGCCAGTGGTATGTGCTGCAGCAAAGCAAAGTGCCAGGTCCTGCCTTGGGTCACAACAACCCCATGCAGTGCCACAGGCTGAGGAAGATTGCCTGGAAAGNGAAGGGTCTGGAGACTAAGTTCTATGAGGAGCGGCTGAACGAGTTCTGGTTTAGTCTGGAGAAAAGGAGGCTCAAGGGAGACCTTACCACTCTCTACAACCACCTGGAAAGAGACTGTAGCCAGGTGGCCGTCAGTCTCTTCTCCCAAGCAATCAGCAAGAAGAGAAAATCGCCTCAAGCTGGGCCAGAAGAAGGTTCAGGTTGGACATCAGGAGCAATTTCTTCATTGAAAGGGTTGTTATACATTGGAATGGGCTGCCCAGAGAGATGGTGGAGGTCACGATCGCTGCAAGTGCCTAAGAAACGACTGGACATGGCACTTAGGGCTATAGTTTAGTTGACATAGTCGTGTCTGGTCAAAAGCTGGACTCAACCTTGGAGGTTTTTTCCAACTTCAATGATTCTAAGCATTTGTAGAAAAAAATATTAAAAGAACAATGGTTTTCATTGTGTGACTGCCGAAGTTCATTTAACCATACCAAAGCTCTGGAGCCTGGTGTTGAAAAGACTTCTAAGAAGTCAGTGCATGGAAAGGCTGAAAAAGTTACAGTCAAAGTTAAAGTTACGAGGTCTAATGTCACTTTATCGAATGTCCATAACATTGGAAGAGACGAGGACAAAGGGAAGGTAACACTGGGATACCACACAAATAAAAAAGAGCAGCATTCTGACACCGAGGACCTGCCATGAAGCATCACTTGACTGACTATGAAAAGAGCTTTTAATACAGTAATTATTTCCCATTTGCGAAAAATAGACTATTGGTAACTTGTCTCCCAAACTTACTGCAAACTCAAAGCAGAAAAATACCAGAGACTGCATATACTAATTATAACCTTTGCCATAGAAGCATGTACAAGTTTAGATTTTGCTTTCTTTACTGCATGTCTTGAAAGGACACACAACTGCTCTGTAAGAATTATTCTATTTGTATACAACAGCTTACTGAAAAATGAACTCAACATAAGTAAGTATCAAATATTCTGTTACCTCTCTCAGCTATGTCTAAACTCCCTACGGGAGAATGAACAAATACTGAAGTAGGGTTTGGCAGGCCCATCTCCCAATAACCTCCACTGAACCTACAAAATCTCAGTAGGTTGCTAAAAGGTTGAACATCTGTAACAGAAAGGCTCAAAACAAATACAGCCTGCTGTTAGTCTTCATTTGCTCCATTTTTCACCAGTGTAAGGTCGATTTATTTATTCAGTTCATTTTTAACAGAGATATAAAATAGACCCAGTAGAGAGAAGAACACAGAATGCTGCTGTAACCATCCCCACTAAATTCAGGGAAAATAACTCCCTTTTCTTCAACATCTTTGGACAACGACAGCAGCTCTCATTTAAAGCCATATGACAACTTCACTTAGATAAGAAATAGCTAAAAATGTTTAGGCACAGAAAGTGCTTAAACACAGAAAGGTTCTCAACTAGCAAAGGCTGTCCTCACAATAAAGACATCCCATATGGCAACTATTTTTAGACTGTTAAGTATCAGAGGTTAGAGAAATCACATGGCTGTCTACAAACTACCAGTTCCTCAGCTGATTTTTATCTCTTGCATAAAGAAGAAGCAATTTGGGATAATTTTTAGAACTTAACACAGCTCAAACTCAAAAACTGTGTCCCCGCCAAAGTTTGTTTAGCTTCCATAACTACCCTTTTTTTCCAGTAAGGGCCTGAAAAGAAACCAAGCCTGTAACTTTTGACAAACGCACCTAGAGCACTCAAAGCAGATCAGCTGAGTTTACTTAACCTGGTTCTAATTCACTGCAGCTGCATCCAATGAAGCGCAAAGAAAAGCTTATTACTGCAGTAAGTGACAGAGCTCAGTGGCTGAACACCCTCCAAGTTTCCAGCATCGTTCAGTTGCCTGTGCTCAGCATCGGCTACCTAATGATTTCTGTACTGTAGCTAAGCATGCAAAACCAGCAGGCAAACACCGCCTCCCTCCGCCTTTGTAATCTCTTGGATGTATTATCAAGAGGGTATTAGGCAGGGTATGCAACCAGACATGTTCAAACAGTCGGCTGCTGGCAGAGAACGTCTGCATTCATTGATCCTTGAAGTATTAATCTGATTTAAACATTGAACAAGAGTTACAGAGTTCTTGTAATGGTAACTCATACACAGGCTTTGACATAGGAGTTTGCAACCTGCCACATGGAAGACAGGAGAATGCCCTGAGCCGCCAGAAAGATTTTCAAGCTGATCTTTACAACTAGTGACTATAGGTGATCTAAAAACCTCAAGTCTTGATGCAACTTGGTTAAATATCAGTTAAGAACAGACCTATGCATTAGCTCTACATACACAGAAACAATTTAGGGATTCCTGCACAGAACTATGTCACAGTTTTATTTAAAATGAGCAAACATGTAGAGTGCACAGGAAGTCTCGGTGACAGATTACTAAACTCAAGTTTAATTCTCTAAAATATTGTCTGGGAATTTGACCTTTACATATGTACCGTTAGTATGTTTAAGTTCATTTTTTAAGACCAGGAACTTCATCCATATCCTTCTCCAAAATTTCATGTGTACTCTTCCATGTCTAAGTTTTCCAGTCTCAAACAGAACAGTATGTAAAATGAATAAATCAAAAAGCATAGAGAGTAAACTGAAGTATTAAAGAATAAGTTAAATGCATTTGCTTAACCTTCTTCCTCTTATGTGAGAACGGAGAGAGGGAAGTGAGAGATGTGGTGAGAAGTGAGAGATGATGAGAAGCCTCAGAAGCTACTCAATGTTTTCAGCTTTGACAAAGATGGATTCATACCAGGTGCTTCAAAAAGCACTGTCTACGAAAAAAATCAGTAAGTTTAAAGGTCTCCCTTCCAATTCTGGTAACACAAAAGTGACACACTGAAAACAAGAAACTTCACCAATTTACTCAACAGCTGCACTCCTGTTTCACAGAAGTATGTAGAACACATGTAAAGATTCACAAATCCACTGGGGAAATGACAACTGAGAGAAAAAGAATTTGTTCCAGGAAGTTAAACAATAAATTACTTTTTTTTTGTTTGTGCAACACTACAGAAAACATTGAGCTTTCTACTTCACTTATCAAAGAAAATGTACAAGTAAGTCAACATTCTTAAGCAAACCCTTCAGAAGGAAGGTGGGGAAACCTTAAGGAAAAGGGGTAAATTAACTACACACCAAGTTCTAACACACAGCAGCAGTGCCTTTTAAACCAGATGAAGAGATGCTAACAGGGATTTTGGAAATATCTTGGTATGCTCAAGCACTAAAGGCTAAAATTAGAAAGAATGTTTCCCCCAGAATCTCTCTTGTGTTCCTCTCCCCCTTTAATTTTTCACACAGTACCAAAACCACTTAATTCATCAAGAATTTCAAAAAAGACACAACTGCTCAGTAAAGCCCTTCCTCATAGCTGATTTACAACACAGGTACCAAGGATTTCTCTGCCTGCCACCTCCCAGAGGTTCCCAAAACCAAAAAAAGTGTCAGGTGAGAAACAATCTTTGAATAGCAACTCAAAAACTAATATAAAATGGCAGAGGAGAAAAAAAAATCCACAAAAACTACTCTTATTTCCAGTATTTTAAAAACCAGTAAGTGGTACAGTCTCCCAAATGTCTTATCAGTCTCTTATATCCAATTTTGCTTATGCAAAATACAGATGGTTCTATTTCTCTACAGAATCCACTACAGTAAGTGGATTAGCTATACAGACTAACATTATTAGCAAGGCTCTTCTCTGAGGCACTAAGAGGTACGACGCTGAAGGTGAATTTCTGCATTTATTGAGACAGGGCACAGAAAAGAAGCAGCAGGAATCTTTCAACAGAACTACGAAAGCAGTAAGTGGTAGAAGTAATTCAGCTGGCAGAGAGAGTGCACTTGAAAAGCAAGTGGAAAAAAGTGACATCAATTGTTTTGCAAGCCTATCACAACTGGATTACCTGATCCAGAATAAACTGCACCAGCGTAAGCTGACCTAGCAGATTCTGTTCACCTTAGGGAGCAATCTGCTTCTGGGACTGCTTGTTCCTTCTGGTTTTCAGCCAAGTGTTTGTTTCAAGGAGGTGGTAGTAAAAGCGATTACCTCCGTAATGGACTCCCAAGATCCCATGATTATGTGCTGTTCAATCATTGAATCACAAACTCCTTCACCCTGTGAAACTGTGCCCCCCGAACACTGATGCTGCATAACACTACAAATAAGAAAGAATATTAGTCAACGTTTTCTAGCAAAAAACAGGTTCTCCTGAAAGCTTAAAAATACAGGAACTGAAGCCTCAACAACTAAGCATTTTATTATAAATATTTACAGGAATCATCAAGTAGAGGAGGAGGATATCCCAAGTCAAAATTGACATAAAATGTTAAACCACATCAATACAACCTAAGTGTTAACAAGAAGAAATCAACAAAATCTTCATCAGGTGAGCTCAAGGATGGTGGCAACCCTCTATTACACACAATCCTGACTTCCAAACCTTGCTTATTTGAAAGCTTTATTTACATTTTTCAAAAAAGCTATCAGTTATCAACCCTTACACACTGCTCTAACTGGATGTGTCTCAACAGCTTTGTGGAAATGGCTTCTAGACATACAGTAGACAACCCAACATTGCCAGGCTACTGAGCAGTCAGTCAAATCACTTAGATTTGACCACTTATCTTCTTTGAAAACCCTGACTACACACCATACTTTTTCTCTAGCCCTAGCTAGCTGGTTTTGGAGGACTTTCTAAACTTAGCACATCAACTTTGTACTCTTACTAAACAAAAAAAAGACTAATGTCCTTGTAAGGAACATTAGTACTTAATTCCATTGTTTATCAAGGTCACTTGCAAAAAAAGCAGAATTTAACAAGTTTTTGGGGTGGGGTTTTTATTGGGTATTGTTGTTGCTGTAGTTGCTGCTAGCGGAATTTGAATTATTAAAGAAGATTTAAGAATCTACACACTGAATACAGAAAACAGCCTTTCACTTGCAAGCCTGATTTTCCAGACCCTGACACGTTTCAAATTCCATAGCTGCCCCAGCAATTACATGTGCTGTTTCCCACAAGTTTTCTGAAGCTGAAATTCAGCTCAATAAAGCATCACATACACTGTTCTTAGAATACCTGATCACATAAACCACAGACCCACACAGTGATCAGTCAGGGCTGGAAGTCACCTCTGGAGACCACTGGGTCCAACTGCCCTGCTCAAACAGGGCTAACTAGAGCCAGCTGCACAGGACCATGTCCAGACAGCTTCTGAGCATCTCCAACATGGGATACTCCACCACCTCTTTGCTTCATTCCTAAAAACTCAACACAGAAATCTACCTCAAGAATATGAACAAGAGCAAGGATATCTGGAAGTATGTCAATGGATGTGAAATTCTATCCATGTAAGGTGGGAGGGGATCCTTCCAGCTGCTCACCCCAGTGGAAGTCACATCTGGAGTACTGGGTCCCATTCTGGTTTCCTCAGCAGAAGACAGACAAGGAGAGGGTCCAGCAGAGGTCACAAAGATGACTTGGGGCCTGGAGCATCTCTCTCATGAGGAGAGACTGCAGGAGCTGGGCTTGTTCAGTCTGGAGAGGAGATGACTGAAAGGGGACCTCATTAATGCATAGAAATATCTCAAAGGCAGGTGCCAAGAGGATGGTGCCAGACTCTTTTCAGTGGTGCCCACAGACAGAATGAGGAACAATGGCCATAAACTAAAACATGATTCCACCTTGACGTGAGGAAGGACTTCTTTACACTGAGGGAGGCAGACCACCGGAACAGGCTGCTCAGGAAAAGTCATGGAGTCTCCCTGTCTGGAGACATTCCAAACCCACCTGCATGTGTTCCTTTGTAACCTGTTCCAGGTGACCCTGCCTTGGCAGGGGGTTGGGACTGGATGATCTCCAGAGGTCTCTTCCAAAACTAACTGTTCTGAGATTCTGTAATATACCATTGGCTGCTACCTTAGCACTTTACTAAAATTTACATCATTTTAAGAATGCCATGCAACATACTCAACCCTCCGCTATCACTCCCCAACTACTTCACCATCAGAGTATTTTGCTCAACTTTTGAAGAGTTAGTAACTCAAGGAGACTGTTGCACGGTTTAAGTGAGAAGTAATTTTCTAACTTTTCATTATGGGTGAAAAACATCTGAACCACCTCCCTCCCTGTCAGGACAGATAAGAGTATTACCCACTTCAGTGGTTTGACAAAATCCAGAATAACTGAACATCAGTCCCCATGACCTACTTGCAAGGGATGCTTCCCTGAAAGGTGGGCAGAATATAGACATATCTGATTTCAGCTGTTAGCAATGCAAAATCCAAGATACTCAAGATGTTATGTTTGACTTTACTAACACATTCATCCAACAATCTCATTTCTCGTCAGTCTGAGTGCTGTAAAAGCCCTTCTTTCACTCTGCCACACAAGATCTCCATTGTGCCTACGGCACTGTGCTAAGTGTCAGAGCTTGATAATGACACCTCTGAATTGTTATGAGCAGTACACATCTTCTTGATACAAATCAAGAAGATAAACCCCCCATAAGTATGGGTTAACTACCCAGGGCACTCTCAGGTGAAATACCCAGCAGCCTTGCAGCTCTCTTTTGTATTTTCATACCAATAATCCCTGCCATCTCACCTGCAACTGTAAACAAAACAAAAACGCAACTCTTTTTACACCTGAAGTTTCAGAAGTCCAACTGAATAGTGTTTGCACAAATGTGAGAAATCTCAAATTTGACAGTGGTAACTAGTAGCCATCTACAGGCATCAAAAGTTAATGATAATTACCAGCATCAGTTTTATGTCTCAATGTATAGCAAACCATTTGCTTCCTGACACTGCTCTAGTAAACCTCTGGCACAAGAAATGGTGCAACAGACAAGCTGTTTCTTCAAGTAGGTTTCCTTTAATCTTTCATACACAAGTACCAACGATCTCATCCAATTCTAAGCAAACAAATTATCATGTAAGAGACTTCTAAAAGCTCCTCTTTTTATTTTCTGTGAAGAAAAAAAAAAATCTCCTTTAAGAACAGTTGCTTTCATACAGAAACAACTGGAGTTCAAAAAGAAGCAAGTCCAGATGTATATTCATTCCAGTTTTGAAAATAATTTGTTTTAATATTATCTGCTTCTTCACAGCAACTGTATGAATTCAACACCAAGTTTTGACTCACCAGATACCCAGCACACTGTGCAATCTACTACCTGGTGTCTGAAAAGAAGTTTAACCTCAAAAAAATAAAAAAAAAAAAAAGAAACCATGCCAGGCTGTGTCATCATGCTACATGAACTTCACTTTTCCCAAATTACCACCCTATGCAATCCCTTTATTAAATCAGTTTTTAGAGTCTGTTTCATGCATCGAGTATTCCACTGGCATTCAAGTTTGTTTTTATTGAATTTCTTTCAATCCATTGCCTCACTGAGTTAAATCCCTACCTTCCTCCTCAGCACAATCTGTCATACAGGGGTAACACTGTCTCACAACCAGGAAATCTCACATAATGAATGATTCAAACTTATTGGAAGTGTTAATGGGCATGAGGCACAAAATAGTAACTTTTCTTTAGCTCATAACACTTCATTTTTGTACAGATTGCCAAAGTGCTTTTGATTCTGTTTTCTATTCTTTGCATCTGCTCAGCTCAACTGGTACACAGGATTCAAAATTTTGGCACACAATGAAGTTATTTAAACACTGACAGTTATAAACAGCCTAAAACAGATGGCCAGCTCTCCTCTGAGCTTAAGACTTCAAAGAAAGAGTCATGAAAGCTTGGATGTGCTAACTGGACCTGTTTTCCTGAAGCTGTAAGTCTAGTAGACTTACTCTGAAATACTATCCTAACACAGGTTCAACCTGTCTTCCACCTTTTCATCATCACCTTCTACTACGGAAATAGATACCAGACATTTGCTGTTTCTTGTACTTAAAGAAACCTATTTCACTCAAAACCTGTTAAAGCACAGGAGTTCCCCTCTGCATCACAAAAGCTAAGCTGGCCATCTCCAGGAGAGCAGAGCACCATCCCAGGTAATGGTTACTCAGGAAGACAAAAGCTGTAACTGCAAACATCCTCCTCTTCTTCACCCAGCTTTATGCACTGAGCAGAATGTCATATGGTCTGGAACATCCCTTTGGTCATTTGGATCAACTGTCCTGGAGGTGTCTCCCCCCAAGCTCCCGCACACTCCCAACTTCTTCACCAGAGTGGCAGTATAAACAGGAAAGGCCTTGGCTCTGTGTAAGCCCTGCTCAGCAATAACAAAATCATCTCAGTATTATCAACCCTGTGTTCAGCACAAATCCAAAACAGAGCCCCATACCAGCCGCTGTGAAGAAAATTAACTCTACCCCAGACAAAACCAGCACACTCTCACACAATAAGAGCCCAGAAGCTATGGTATTTTCCATGAAGTCTTCCCAGAGATACCAACATACTTCTTAATCACCATGCCTTTGGTATGCTGTACCATTTTCTTCCATTTACCTCTCAATGGCTAGACTTGTTAAAATAGAGTGGGATGTCAGAGGGACAGGGACAAGCTCAGAAAATGGGAATCTCATGAGGTTTAACAAGACCAAGGTACAAGGCACAAGAACAAGTACAAGGTGCTGCACTTGGGTCATAGCAAGCCCAGGTATCAGCACAGGCTGGGGGATGAATGGATCAAGAGCAGAGAAGGACTTGGGGGTGCTGGTGGGTGAGAGGCTGGACATGACCCAGCCATGAGCACCCACAGCCCAGAGAGCCAAACGTGTCCTGGGCTGCATCCAAAGCAGCGTGGGCAGCAGGGGAGGGAGGGGATTCTGCCCCTCTGCTCCTCTCTGGTAAGACCCCACCTGGAACATTGCATCCAGCTCTGGGGTGCCAGCATAGGAAGGACACGGACCTCTTGGAGTGAGTCCAGAGGAGGGCCACACAGTTTGACAGAGGGATGGAGAACCTCTCCTACAAAGAAAAGACTAAGAGAACTGAGACTTCTCAGTCTGGAGAAGAAAAGGCTTCAGGGTGACCTAGTTGCAGGTTTCCAGTACCTACAGGGAGCCTAGTAGAAAGATGGAGAGAGACTTTTTACAAGGGCATGTTGTGACAAGACAAGGGGAAATGGCTTAAAACTGAAAGAGAGTAGGTTTAGGTTAGATATTAGGAAGAAAATTGTTACTGTGAGGGTGGTGAAGCACTGGAACAGATTGCCCAGAGCTGTGAACGCCTCATCCCTGGAAGTGCTCAAGGCCAGACTAGATGAAGATCTGAGCAACCTGATCTAGTGGAAAGTGTCCCTGCCCATGGCAGGGGGGTTGGATCAACATGATCTTTAAGGGACCTTCCAACTCAAACCGTTCTATGATTTTTACAGGGGTGACTTTGACAAGTACTACAAAACCTTCTTGCTGAGCTCAAAGCCTTGTGGAAGTTTATTTCTAGTCTCATCAGTAGTATTTTTATCCTTTATTTAGAATTCATTTAATTTAAGATGATAAAATGCTTGAGTTTGTCAAAAATAGAGGAATGATACTAGAGCACTGGCTCAGAAAAGATACCTAGCTATTTCTGTAGCAAGAAAATTACTTGTGCCTTTAGTATTAGCTGTAATTTTTACTGGTACATCCGTTCACAGACAGAAAGTCATAATGTATAGCATAATCGATGTCAAACACCAGCAAAAAGAGCAAATGCCACAAACAGAAAAGGTAAATGCCAGCATGCAGACAAAATTTTCAAGAAATATTAAAAATCAAGGTTTCTTCCATCAAGCTCTTAACTAAAACAAAAACTTAGGAAAAGAAACAGCCATCTTTCTAAATAAGAACCACCTAGCAAAATTTCGGGCTCCACTACAATTCGAGCAGTCTTGCACACAGATTAGAACTCCAAGGATTATGTTAGCAGTAAAGCCTGAACACAGTGGAAATGAGCTCCTCTAACAAGCTTATGCTGATAGAAGACCTCTTACCCTCAAAACCTTTCCAGTCAAAGGATGCAAAAATGATGAGAAGACAGCTGTGGCAAAAGTGTACCCCAAGATTTAGCAACAGATTTTGTTGTATCAAAGACAACAAGGCTAGTACAAATTTACTCAGCCATCAATTGTCTTCGGTCTTCACCATTTTATTAGAGGATGTTGCCGATTACAAATAACGCACTTTACTCCTCCTCTGAAACACACAAGTTATTTTTTTCCCCTCTATCTAAACAACTGTTTAGGTAGTGAAAAGTTTTTCCACTAAAGATTTGAGATTAAAATGAAACTCTAGACATATTTGATGGTTATTTGCTTTATGACAAGGTCAAAAAGAACTTCATGTAGACCTCCTACAGGACACTTTTTTAGGCAAGTCCTTGAAACAAGAACTTAGCTAGTACTGCATATCCAAAGCTTTTCCAAAACCAGATCTCTAGTAATTGCATCTTTGTCACACAACTCACAATATGGAAAGTAGATTATAAATAAAACACTAATTTAAAAATAAATACCCAACCATGCACTCTATACCACATTAAGTCTCCAACTATAGTCTAACATCCGTCAGAAGAAACAAAAAGGAGTAAATACTCATGGTGTATTTACTCTGCCCAAGTCGCATCTTTAAACACAAACATATTAAGTGCTCTTAGATAAGATGGAAAGCATGTTAAGTTTTCAGTACATCACAGAAATTTATTTTGTAGCTCTTTACTTCATAGCTCTTTTTGTTAAGAGTGTGAAAAACAACTAAAACCAGCCAGTCACATAAACTCTTAAAACCAAGCACCTATATCTTAATATAGAGGGAGGAAAAATTCTGTGCATTTTTTTTAAACTGCTAGCAAGCTGGCTGATTACACAATGTGTACTTTAAAACTACTGAAGTTAATACAACTTATCAGCATTGCTAGAGACTTATGTCAGCTTAAGAAAGCTGCCTGGAAAAAGCAAGGCAGAAGAAAGACTAAAAAATTGTGGGCCTTCTGCTGAATGGGGCAGAGAATCTGGTGACAACAGACATGGAAGAAGCTGAGCTGGTCTATCTGTAGCCTTCATCTTTACTGGTAAAACCAGTATAAATACCAGATGGAGGGGAGTAAAGAAGGTCGAGACACTCTTTTGAGAGGTATCCAGTGTCAGGACAACATATGCTTAAACATATGAGAACTTATTCCCACAGCGAACACCGACAAGCACAGAACAACGCCCACAGAGAATACAGACTCTCTGGGCAGAGCAAGAGACACCCAAAACCCAACTGGACATTGACTGGGGCAGCCTGCTCTAGGTTAACCCTACTTTAAACTAAGGATTGAACTAGAATATCTCCTGCCAATCTAAATCATTTCAGTCATTAATATAACTTAAGTACCTCTGATAGTTTTTAATACATTAAAAAAGCTAAAGTATGCAGTAGAGGGCTATTAACCACTAGCATCAACTCCAATCAATGAAAACAGCACTGAACATAAGAAGAATACATCAAATCTGTGTCCTTCTGTTTTCCTGCAACTAGAGAAACATCTACTGAGAGGTTTCCATGTCATTCTATTATTCCACCTACAATAACAAATAGTGTTCACTTATATTATTTCATTAACACTCAAGAGCATTTGCAGGTACTGGAATACATTATGGAACACCTACACACCAACTTTTACCTTCCACAATTTTGTCAACAGCAACACTGCTTAACAGGCAAGATAAGGCAATGAGAAAAACAGAAGAGAGCCTTAAGACCTTATTTCTCAGAACAAGGTGCTTTTAGTGTGTTTTTAGTTTAGTGTTTTTTATTTTCAGTCAAGTTTCGTACTAGCATTGTGATATAATCCACATGAATACTGAGATAAAAAGATGACATATCACCCATACATCCTGTGGATGGACTGATACCTTTGAAATGACCCTTAGAGAAAGCACCAACAGTAAAACAAAGGATACGCTTGTGTTACACCATTAGCCAGCATAAATGGAGAAAGAATTAATAAACACAAGACTCCAGAAAAATTACCTGGCAAAACAGCATTCAACTTCTAAAATCAGCTCAATACTGCTCTTTATGAACTCATTATATTACAACTCTTTGCACAGTTTTCCATCTGACATATAATTCCATTCTCCAGTTTATCAGAGAAAATACATTCTAGAACATGGACCAGAACAACAGTGTTCTCAAGAGTATATAAAGCATTCCACTTATGCTGAGGAGAATAGCCAATTTTATCCCTAAAAAGTCCCACTTTTCCCCCAAGCTTGCAGATTTGCCCCTGTTACCAGCATAAAGAGGTAAGTAAATGCAAGACCTGTGTCAAGACAATATTTCTTTCAAAAGAGTCCTGCCAACACCACGTTCACCTTCTAAGGAAGTCAATGATGAATTACCAGACTTAGCAAGGAAGTCTGGAAAATAAAGCTTTAGGCTTCAAAATTTTTGATAAAGATGCATCTCCTTGAATATCAAATTGGTACACCTCCCTACCAATGTTCTGACATTTCTACTGCAGTCTACCTCCTCAAGGCTGTTTGTGACAGTTTCTTTATCAAGCAGAGACAGACAAGATGTGACATGCCTTTACAGAGGCTTCAGAACTGAATTCTTCAATGCTAAGGAACAGCTGTATGCAAGCTGTAAAAAGAAGGGCAAAAACACACATGGGAATGAACTGAAGCAGAAGGAAATTGCCCCAAACAGCAACTGTTGCATGATCCATTGTGCGAGTTCATCATCACTGCCCTAGCTTTCTAGGATTTTTCCCCAGCATACATCAGATCTTGCCTACATAATTCTTCATCAGTTTCCACCAACACCTCCTGAAAGCACTGTTCTACAGCTGTGTTATACTGAAGTAATCGACCGTCACCATGCCCATCTGCTTAATCCTTTCTTGCTTGGAGCACCTGTTGGACGGAGTACACCTGTGTTCTTCTGTTACAACCAGAATCCAGTGCTGCAGCTACCAAGCACCTCTGACTTTATTTGCCTGGTGTCTGGTTTTGCTTCAATCCACCACCCCCCATCCTGATGGACGCCAGAATGAGAAATTTTAGAACACTGCTGCAAAATGCTGAAGGACAGAAAGACTAGAGAACAGTCCAGTAATACCACTCAAGTCAGACATCTTCTAATTACTTCTAATTAATACCTACAACCTGAATTTCAGCAAATACCTACCCCAAAACACAGATATGTCTATTTAACAGACCCATATCAAGAAGCAAATAATTCAAATTGAACAAATCAAACACTGTGCTTAATTCTGCTGGTAATTCAATTATTTTTCATATAGAATACAGTTTTTCAATGTCCCACACATTATGCACAAGGAGGTATTAATAACAGAGTGGAAACAGTCCTGCAACATAACCAGTGGCTCTGGCTTTCATAGCCTTACCAGTGTCTTGTTGGCTTGGCAAATGTTGGAGGAGGAGAAAGAACAAAGAGCAGCACCAGCCACAACTATTCATAAGAGGCCACCTCTGCTTCTGGGAGCTCCACGCAGCAGATCAGGCCCATGAGAGAACACCACCACAGCTGCATATTCCACTTGATTCATCTTGCATTAATTCAGCAGAAGATATACATGAAAAAACGAAGATAACTGGTATCTTAACATGAAAAACAGTAGCTTATTGCTACGGAGCTGAGGAGTATGTAACTGCAGGATCAACAGCTTTTTTATTGGTAGGAGGCCCCACAGCAAACACAGCTACCTGATGTCCTCACAGGTCCCACTCCCATCTCCAAATTGGACAGTATGACATACCAGTTTGACAGCTTCAAAGAACACCTGCTACCTGCTTCTCACAAATGAGTGGGCAATATGCAAAATCCCAGAGTCATCTACAACCCATGGTAACACAATTTATTTTGTACCCAAGTAGGTGTGATATGGAGAAAGAAGGTAAGGAAACAAACACGGGTCTGTGTGCTTTTACATCATTTCCAATGTTTTACTGTTACACAGCAGTAGCACTGCAAGTTTCAAGGGTAAATACTCTTAGCTTAATCAAGTTCCATATTAAATTTTTTTAAAAAGGCAGGGAAATATTGACTAGACAGCAAAAGGCTGTGCTCTGGCTACACCTATATAGCACAGTAAATCATAAGCACTTCCTAATCAAAAAACAGCAAAGCAATTCCAGGAAAGTATACTGCAGGTAATTGTCATCAAGTGTGAACTCTCTCTCTTTTAGAGAAAGAGGCACAGAGATTGCCAGCTGCTTGCCACCAAGAGCATTCCAAGTGCCACTCTCTTTAATACATTGATGGCATCATCCTGCCATCAGCTGTAGAAGTGGACCTTGAGGAGAGGCTATTTTTAACTAAGTTGTAAAGTTATTACAACTCACTGCACTGAAAAGATGTTTAAAAATTTATGTGGGCTTCTCTAGAAGAGGGTGATCAAGCATTCCTTTTATACAATTCCTTCTTGATGTTACTTGGAAAAGATGAGATTGAAGATCTCTCCTAAATATTAGAGAGCAGCCTCTGTGGCAGAACAATCTCAACATTTAGTTACAGAATACACATTAACTAAGGACATGCAAGAGTTTCATCTGAGCACTGCATAACTGGAGGTTTTATCTACCACTACAATATCAGTCTCTATTCAGGCTTCTCAAGGTTCTTTTGTACTTGTTCACAACTGGATTCAGCAGCTTGGATAGACAGAGCAAGCTTCCTCATATCATCACTCCCACATTTTATTTGCATAGCTGGATGTTTTCTAGCCCCACCACTATCCGTCTGGCCTACCTCACTCCAGTGAATCAAAATTACTCTCACGATTAAATCCTGACCAATAAGCTTCTCCTGAGAAAAGCAGGAATCAGGCAGAGAAAACAAACTTTCCCACTAATGCTGTTAGGCTAAAACACTAACTGAAGTTAATCACAGAGTGGGTGAGGTTGGAAAGGACCTCATCCAACCTCCCTGCTCTAGCTTCATCCTAGAGCACTGTTGCACAGGATTGCATCCAGATGGTTCTTGAGAATGTCTGTGAGGGAGACTCCACAAATTTCCTGGGCAGCCTGTTCCAGTGGGCAGCCACCCGCACAGTAAAGAAGTTCTTATACTGGTGGAACTTGCTGTGCATCGATTTCTCCCATTGCCTCTCGTCCTATTGCTTGGCACCATCACCTGGCTCCAATCTCTTGGAGCTCTCCCTTCAGGTACCACAGACATTGACGGGGGTCCCCTCTCAGTTGTCTCTTCTTGAGGCTGAACAGGCCCAGATCCCTCAGCTTTTCCTCATATGAGAGATGCTCCAGTCCCTTAATCATCTTTGTCACCCTCCACGAGCTCCACATCTGTCTTGTGCTGAGGTGCCCAGAACTGGACACAGCACTCCAGATGCAGCATTACCAGGGCTGAGTAGAGGGGCAGGATCACCTCCCTCAACCTTCTGGCAATGCTCTTCCTAAGGCACCGCAGAATGCCACTGGCCTTGGCCACCAGGGCACACTGCTGGCTCATGGAGAGCTTGTTCTCCACCAGAGCCCTCAGCTCCTTCTCCACAGAGCTGCTTTCCAGCAGGTCACGCCCAGCCTGTGCTGGTGCCTGGGGTTGTTCCTCCCCAGCCGCAGGATCCTGCATTTCCCTTTGCTGAATTTCAGAAGGTTCCTCTCTGCCCATCTCTCCAGCCTGTTGAGGTCCTTCTGAAGGGCTGCACGGCTCTCTGGGGTATCGGCCACTCCTCCCAGCTTTGTGTTGTCAGTGACATTGCTGAGGAGGCCTCTGCCCCTTCATCCAAGTCACTGATGGGTAAGTTAAACAATACTGGGCCCACTATTGAATCTTGGGAGACAGGCCTCCACTAGGAACAGGCCTCCAACTGTGCCACTGATTACAATCCTCTGGGACAATGCTACAATGGCTAGTTACTAGCAGTCCCACAAGTGGTTTCAGATCCACTCCAATGTAAGGACAAAAATTTCTTGTTCATCTTCACATACATTTTAAGATATAGCATGACTGCAGAAGACAGCAACCATTATGGGTTTAATCTGCACAGACAGTCCCAACTGCTACTTGGAAAAAATGGTCATGAGGTAGAACGCACTGGAAGTGCAGTTCAGGATTGACAACACCAAGCTGTATGGCGTGGCTGACACATCTAGGGATGGACAGAACACTGTTAACAGGCTGCCAGGAGAGGTGATAGATACCCTGTTCCTGGAAACATTCAACGTCAGATTGAGGGACTCAGAGCAAACTGAAGATGCTCCTGCGCTTCGCAGGGGAGTTGGACTAGGTGACCTTTAAAGGTCCGTTCCAACCCAAACCATTCTATGATCCTTATTGTTCAGTGCCTTTAAAGGCCACTCACATTACATTACTCAAAGGACAGCAGGCAGGGAAGAGCACATCAGTATCAAGGTGAAGCTGAAGAACTTCATGCACAGTCATGTTTTCCAATCCTCCATAACCCTCCAGGCAGTTACCCGGTTTTCATGACCACTACTATTTATCCCACAGAAGACACTGGCTCAAGCTGCTTAAACACATATTCCATTCCCTCCTACCTCCAAGGTCTAAGAGAATTGTCCACATCACATTTCAAGCTAAATAATTTTGAAGCAAAGTGAAATAAACACAGAACAAGGGCAGCTAGCTGTTATTAAAATACGTGAGCCAGAAGCAATACCTTAACTATTTACAATCCCTCCTCACCCTCTCTGCCATCACTTCTTTTCCCAGTCAGGACTTCCTCACTGTATCTCTGCACCCTAATCCTCCTGAGATCATCCAGTATAATATAACACAGAAGAATGGACAGCAAGCAAGGTACTGTCGATACAAAAAAGTCGTGATCAGTTCGTCGCACATTGTTAATTGACAAAGATGCATGCCTTTCACACATTACCAGCTCATAACTGGGCAAAGAAGTGCCAGAAGCATTATTTTCAAAAGCAGTCACAGATGAAAGTATTACAGTTTTTAGTTGCTATACAGAAGTCCCCCTTGCACAGAAGCACATATACGTACCTAGACCTTTGCCTCCCCTCTTTAAGTTACCATTTAAACATATAATGCCACAGCTACTTCCAGAAATCAGGAAGCTAGAAATGCAGCAGAAGTTACATGTGGATAAACAGGGGTATTAAAGTCTAACACACCATAAAATAATTCAGACTGATACTGCTGCATGAACAGGCTTACTTCAGTCTTTACAGCCATTTTCCATCTCTTGACTTGTTACCCACATCTTCCCATTTTCATCTCCTTTGAAGCCACATTTCCTCTCCTACTCTACCAAAAGCTGTTCTAACAAGCAAAGACAGGTATTACCCAAACCAAGGCACCCTGATCCACAGGACATCATACAGCCTGTCTCTGAAAAGCCTAAATGAGGTGAAAGCTCAGACGTGTTCTCATAGAGGTGTACCCAAAACACCCTTTGCCATCTGAATCAGTATTCTCAAAAAAAAAAAAAAAAAAAGGCAGTGAACTTCACATTTAAACTCATATACAAGCAACAACTCCAAACATCCTCAGCTTTACAGATTGGGCCACTGTTGGCCACTAGCTTGCTTGTTACAACTCACCCCTTAGACAGAGAGGCCATCAATAACATCATCACACTGCTCATTCCAGCTGTTAAAGGATTGTAATTTGGCCCAGATCTGCCCTTAAGGATTTTCAGAAAAGTCTTCTGACAGCCACTGCTCTCAAGTGGTTCATGCAAAGGTACATACTTTTAGCTCCCGGAGGGCTCTTACGACTACTTAAAATCTAAATATGTGTGCCTCTAGGCTGATTCCCACCAGGAAAACAAGTTCAGACAGATCACTGTTTATTCTTTTAATAAGCCAACTTACACAGAGGAAAAGACAACTGAATCATTTTCTCTCAAAAGACCAGTGTCATACAGCCCCTAAGAATTAAGTAAACATTTGGGTCTACTACCACTCATGAAAAAGTCTGTGGAAAAAGCGCTGACTGATGACATGCATTAAGACTAAAGTAGACTCATAAGGGCAGCAGCCCTTATGAGTCCAGTTACTTATTATTTGTCCAGTTACTATCCCAAATACCTACAGACTGAAGGACGGGATGAGTGTCAAAGCAGTATTACAACTGTTAAAACTGTGCAAATGGCTAAATTTCACCTTGAAACACACTCGTAGGAACAGCCAGTAGTTTCCTACTGTGCTGGTGTTTCTGGTTCAACCACAGCTGAGCTTGGTTCTTTTTTCTGGTAAGACTCCAACTCTGCCATGCCTCAGTTCTCTGTCCAGTAAATGCATTTTGTTTTGTCAGCGAAAGCAGCAGACAGATGATTCACTGGGTCAGTAGGAGCTTCAGGTCATCTCCAGTGTCACCCCCTACCCACAGCAAGATCAGCCATGTGGTGAGACTGCTCAGGGCTTTATACTGTATGGGCTGAAAACCCTCCAAGGAGGGAGACAGCACCACCCATCTCTGCGGACACCAGGCCCACTGCCCAGCAGTTCTTGTGGAAGGAAAAGCTTTCCCTCATCTCCTGTCCCTATCGCCCAGCTCAGCTCACTGCCGACCAGGGTTCAGGGCCTTCTGCCCCTAGTCCTGCTGGCATCACTGCCAGGTCTGCTGAGTTTTCAAACAGCATTATAAGTTACATGAAGCCAAGCATACCTTAAACAGACATCTGAGGAGGCTGATTAGCTTTACAAATTCGTAAATTTGGGTAACAAGCACCACTCAAACTATTCATATTTCATTCAGATATGAAAGATATCTTCATCTCTGTGCTACATCCACGATACTTTTCACGTTACATGAAACTGAAACTCTTATTTCCATTTATTAATCCTGTTGTACAGTTTCCGTATTTTTCTAAGGAGGACTAACTAACTCTTCAGTCCATACACATCACACATAGCAAACATGTTCCACTCACATTCAAGTGTTCAAAGCTGCCCAGGCAGTATCATGCTGTTCCTGAGTGTACCATTTCATATCCTTTTGTGTAGGTCAATGTGAAATCCTGCGTACAGGTACTGCATTTGACAGCAGTTTACTCACAGTTATCCTAATTTGGACTAAACATATGAATAACCACATGTCTACAGCTCTTCTTAATAGCCTGACAGTCCAATTTTATGAGATGTATGCAGATAAAACCAACACAGCCATCTTAGGTCAATCAAGTCTCGAAAAGATACATAAATCAAATTTTAAAAAGGCAAGTCAACACAATTTATAAAACAGGAGGACAGGTACAATCAGATGGTGATTAATTTCAGTATTATCAAATTCAGTATTTGAGTAATTGAGCAAGTAGTACCAGCAGCCACAAAAATTAGGTCCCTGATCTTGGACACTCTCAGCACACACAAAGACTACTCAAGATTGATATGCAGAAGTATAAGCTAAATCTGATACTGCACAGTTAATTTAAGTTAAAAAAAAGAAACTGCTCCTACAAAAACTATCAGCTCAGTTTCTGTTCTCATGCATTGCTTCAAGCAGGAAACCTGATGCATTCAATCATTCTATGCAATTATCTCCAAAGACAGGCAATCTGACTTAGCGTTTCTTCATGAACACTGACATTCCTCATTTCAGAACACCTAAAAATGTTTCAAAACAAATAATCCTTACTCCACTTGGTTACACAACACACAGTATTTGTAAAGATCAAAAAACTGTAACCAGAAAAGAAAAACAGGTTGTATTTTTGCCACAGCAAAAAGTCTGCAGTATCTACTCCTTTTGTAACAGCTACCTCTACACTTCTCCTAATGCTACCAAACCTGCACAGAAAATCCCTCTAGATTCACACAATGGTCTGGGCTGGAAGCAATCTTCAAATCATCTATTGCCAACACCTGTGTCATCAGCAGGGATATCTTCCACTAGATTAGGCTGCTCAAAGCTTTGAATGGGTCATCTGTGTTATACCACTCAACGTGGAAACAGTCACCATCTCAAACATCTGAGTTGCACATGAAACCTTCCACTCAAAAAAAAAAGAAAACCTACAGCCCAGTTATAATTTCAGCAGAGAAGAGATTCTTGATCACCAGGGGTATGTCCAAAAAAAAAAAAAAAAATCATTGGTCTCCACCACAAGGGCTAGTTTTATATCGTTCAGCTGCACTGGTTCAGAGGAATTTCACTACAAGAACCACTCTTCTTATAAAAATAGCCTTTAGCAAAAGACAAGCATGACTCCATTTAATTTTCTTTCAGTTTGCTCAACTGTTACAGAAAAACTTCAGCTACTCAGTCGGTTAATGAGGCTGTAATTCTCATCTTGCCTACCAACATCTCAACTATGGATGTAGTCCAAGGCAAGTGCTATTGCTATGCCAAGTTTCACAGTTTAGCTATCTGAATGCAAAAGCAGCTTCTACAGTCTTCTTCACTTTATGCAGTTCACTTTGTCAGCAGTTTTCCAGTTCCCTTCAGAATGGGTCCTCTGGCCAGATTAGCAATAGCAGTTTTAGGTCAGGACCTCAATTTGGGCTTGTAGCTCAAGGTACAAGCACATAAAAATTAAAAAGTCAAACTCATTAATACACTAATTTCTTCTCTACTGCATGCATGCAGTAGTCTGTTACAAGCAGCATATGGTGCTTTAGAATTACGACTTTAGTTTCCCTCTTTTGGAAGCAGAAAGCAGCTTCTAATGCTTATTTGGGTAGAAATGAACCACACCAGGATGCCTAATGGGATTTCTACACGTGTTACTAGAGGTAAAAATAATACCCTTATTTACAATTATAGCAGGTACTAGAATTTTAAGATTTAAATTTAGAAGATTTAAAAGCCCTTCTTACATCAACTGTGCTATGCAACCAGTAAATGTTCACCTCTAGTTACACTTGCTGGATCAGGACTGGAGATGAACAGCAGATACATAAAATTTAAATAAACCCCAAGATCTTGCTCTGCCCTTACACTGGGTTGATGCATATGAAATCTAATGCTAATGGATAAATAAAAACAGAGTTCACCGCAATAATTTTCCTGCACTTCAAGAAGACAAACAAAATGGATGGCACTGAAACAAAGACTCCATTACAAAACTGAAATGGAAACAAATAAGGTGTGTATGCTACCATTCATGCAATGTATTGCCCATTTCAGTGCAATGGCTATGTATGCATATGCTCAAAGCAAATTCAGAAATCCAAATATCCTATTAACAATCTTTTTCCTCTGCCAAGACAGATGGCCACAATACCTACTCTCTCCTGCATCCATCTTCCTTGTCAGAAACACTCCTTACTAGACCAGAGATCCAAGGGACCACCTTGTCCTCCTCCTCACCACCCTGCATATACTTCTCACCGGTCACCCGGAGCAGTGCTGCAGGGAGCCTTAACTTCTGTAGGTAAACACGTACATTTGCGCCCCACTGCTTCCATGAGCTATCAAAACCTCTCACCATTCAGCACACCTTTCTCCAAAGATGCTGCTCAAGTCCAGGCATAGCTCTTCCCGCAGCATGTAAGGAGTAAGACCATGACTTCAAGAACGCATTCAGAAAATAAGTTAATCACAACTAAGATTTGGAGAAATTCTCCACTTTGGTACTGAAACTAAAAATCACATGCCACAAACACTCACAAAACTAGAAGTGGCAAGCTTACAAGGCCAAGCTTGAATAACAGGCAGACAAATCCTTGCCCTTTTTCTAGTGTTTAGATATTTAATTTATAATTTTTGATATCCACCCCACCAAGTCTAAAGCAGGGAACCATTTCATGAAGGCACTTCACAGCTACATTATTAACAACGGACACTACCACGACATCCTTAGCCGATTTTATTTACATTAAGGTATGTTAACAGTAAGCTTTCCGTAACATTACACAGAAACAGCCTCTTGCATGCCAAAGCTGACTGTCCATATACCAATATATGGAGAGACAGGTCTAAGCTCAAGACTCTCAAAAGCACATTTTTCCCTAAGAAACGCAGGTGCCATGAATGTTCAGGTTTAGAATGTACGTACTACTCGTTTAGAAAATAAGAGACAAAGCCAGCCCAAGCAGCCCACTTCAAATGTTTATGCCCCATGACACGTAGAGACAGCCTGCAAACCCACCGAAATCTCTACTTCATCATACCAATTCAACCCGGTGATAATAGCATAGAGTACCCACACTATCTTTTGACCTGCCTCCTCCTCTACCTCCCTTCAGGTAATATCACATAAATTTTCATCAGTATAAATAATAACAGACAACTGAAAAAAGAAAACATGACTCCAACCACCCCTTCTAGTATGCAACTCTACTCTCAAAATATGTAAGAACAGCATGTAATAACATGGAAAATACAATCAGCAGGCACACTACTGGTACAGAAGTTTAATTTACATTACCCTTCCCTCTCCATGGCTGAACCTCCTTCTCTCAACCCTTGTAAAAGGAAGTGACTAAGGCATTTGCCTATAAATACTTATTTGAATTTCCAAGAAAAATTCTGTTTATCCACTGAGTAAAACAAATCCTACTAAATTCCTTTCTGACATCAAGATTTAAAGCACAGAAGAACATCAGTATTCCAGCAATCATTCAATGGCAGTTTCATGCCATAAAAATACATAAAGGTTATTCAGCTAAATCTGAGTAAGGACTTAACTAAACAAACTCATCCTGAGGAGTCTGACAGCAAATGCAGCTAGCACAGATCTACAAAAAGGCTGCTCAACACATCACAGTGAATGTTCCAGGACACCCTGAGTACTCTTTCCTACCTCTGTGAAGACTGTCTTAGAATGTATTTGAATGTTAACGTGTTCCCCCTTGCCAGTACTTAGGTAGTGAGTATTCACAAGACTGCATATGCACACTTTAGAGTACATTATTGCAATTCAGTTACTTTCCATTGTATAATGCTTTCTTTCTACCTCTACTCCACACTCAGCTGAAGAAGTAAGTAAAGTGTCCTAAGTCCTTAACATGATCAGAAGTGCTCCACCACCTCAGTATTTTTCTAGCTTCTGCATCATTTGGGCAGCTACAGTCGGTTTACTGGGATATACCTGGTTTTTTGCTAAATGCAGCAAACCAAGCTACTCATTCTTGCAACATTTTACAGCCTCATCTAGCCTGAGAATCTCTGCAGTTTCTAATCAGCAGCTGGACTATTTGAGCCATCAGCAATATCACAACTGCGTGAGGGAATGAAGAATCGGTATCACCAGTGTTTTACAAGAAGTCCAAGACTGACGAAAATTACCCTCATTCTGATCTTCAGTTGGAACACTCACTGCCAGCACTTTTAAACACCTAACTCTCATCCCAACTTTCATCAAGAAACCACAGCTTTTTTCAAACCCTCGTTACATCTGGGCTTACTATGACTACTAAAACAAATTAAAATCCCTGCTGTTTAAGGACAGGACTATCACAAGGAACAGCAGCTCAGACAGAATAGAAAACAGTGTGACACTAGTTTAATCTCCATATGGAAAACCTCAGCTTGTTCCCAATTCAAAATTTTCACATGTATGTAAGTAAGACCTTCCCATTACAGTTTTCCACATTATGTAATTACTGCTCTTAAAACTCCACATATTTTGCCAGCCAAGTCAGATTTAGACTGTGAGCTACTTCAAAACCTTAACATGGCATTAAAATTTTTAAATAAGTTTCTGAGAAAGCATATTAAGATTTCTGCTGTGAGCTGTTTCTCTTTCACTTGGTTTTAAATCTGAAAACCTGCACTCCACACAAAAACACTGACTACTAAAGCCAAGTGTTTCACTGAGGTCATCTTTCCAAGGTGTACTTACTGCAGGGCTGTACACCAGAAAGTCTGTGTGAAACATGTGCTCTTCCAAATACAGTGAAGACTAACAACTAGCACTTAGGTATCTTATCACAGATTCTGTCAACTTTAGCACGGCATTTAGTTGTTCCATAAGTATTAGATGCAAGGAGACCCTACAAATAAACAGCAATTCTTACTGAGCAAAAGCAGCTTGCTCAGTATTGGCAGTTTCTCCGAGCTTCAGTGGCAATCAGTCAAGAAGCCTACTTGCATTATTTAGCCACCAGAGACTCAGGATGACTTTCAGAATTTCAGCATGGATTAGGCAACAAAACATCTTGATCTGGCCCACCAGCTGTAGTAGCTAAAACTTACAAATTGTCTTATGCCAGCTTCTCCAGAACTAATCCTTCTGAGTACGCCAAATTAGGTAGATTTTACACAGGCAAGATCAAAAAAACCACACAGCAGCCTTCTTCAGAAATGAACTACAGACGCCAAAACCCAAAACATCATCAGCTAATCGTGCTGCACAGTGCTGTGATTTTTCAGTTGATTTGGGGCTGTCAGAAAAAGACATCTCTGCGCTAAGGCAACATTCTCTCACATTTTTCAAATGTTAGCAACAGCTGGGAACACTCACTGCCCTCTGCAGATACTATCATCTACCAGGAAAGCATTTCAGCAAAAGTGAAGATGGCATTGAAGCAGTATTGAAAAATACATTCATCACAAATTGAGTTTTTCCATTACCTCACAACAGGCTTTATTGCTATGAAGAACATCACTGGCCACAAACATAACAAAAAGCCATAATGTTGTAAGACAAAGTTTTACCTATAAAAGCAGCATTTCTGCATCCCTGTTACTAGAAAGGAGCTTGTGCTTGCATCCTTGTACTATTTTTAACTGCAATGTCTACGTCTGCAGGGGCATTGACTTATTTTAAGAAGCACAGGGAAGCTGAACTATTCCTTGGGCTTTTAGAACACTACATCATATGTCATCTATTTCCTACCTAGTCCCCAAATAAAGGCAGCTTAGCTTTGTCTCTCAAAAATTCTAGCTCAACAGAATTCAGCCTGGGCCTTCACAATACTTTAAATATTGTCATCTAGAAACCTGGGACATACTCTGCAAGCTTTTTTGTCTTGTCTTTTGCTTTCACCTAGATCACCTAGCTCAATCATGCTAGTTCACAATTTCTGAAAAGGCAGTAAATACATCTTTCCCTCCCATTTAAAAACCAGCACTTAAAAGGAATCCATGAAAAAGAATAAAAATCAATGTTCACATTAATATGGTAAAGTCATAATAAATTTATTTGCACAAATATTATACTAGCATGATTACCCTAATAATAGGAAGAGATTTATGCAAATATGAACATACTTAAGACATATCCATCACAAAGACTAAAGGAATTAAAAATCTCCGCATATGGAAAAGATCAAATACTCCACCAGAATAAAACCACATAAAATAAAGACATCTATTGCTGAAGCATTAATATCAGCATGGGTACATCCACAAGACATTTGAAACAGGCATTAAAGATGTGCTCGGTCAGATTTTAATGCATCTGATAAAACTCCTTAGCAGTTTCAAGGACATTAGTGTGTGTCCGTAGTTACAAATTCTCAATAATATATCATGGCAAAAACTTGAAGTATCTAAGTTTCTCTCCAATTAAGTAATATTCTGTTTTACATAGCGTTTGTAGAATCGCCACTTTTATATTTGCAAACAAAATTATTTATGCATAATCACCATAAACGAGGTTCAAAGTCCACTGCTAAAGCTATCACCCCTAACACAACATTTCTGAAGGGTCAGAGAAAAGGCATGAAAAAAACTGAATGCAATTTCAGGATTCAGAATTCATGCAACAAAAAAAGGAAAACTGACGCTCTAACTAATGCCGCAATGTTTCCTCAACCAAGTGTCCCCACGTACCGGAACACCTGGGCTCCCTCTGTTTAATTTAAAATTGGCCATCAAAGCAAAGACAAAGTCAAATGGCATGGAGTTTTTCAGCACAAAAAATCAGGAACCTATTACTTTTCAAGAAAATAAACACATCCTGAAATACTCAATTCATCAGGTGTTACCACTTCATCTAGTATCACTTGTAAGAGCACCACACACTGAAGTCCTATGTAGCTACTACATCTTACCAACACCTAGCCAAAAGGCTGTCTTTGAAACTTCAAAAATATGGCAACACCTTTTAGTCTCGGAGACTTCAATTAAATAAACTACAATCAAAGACTGTTTTATAAACACAAATTTTCTTATGCGTTTTGCGTGGTTTCTGGATTTTTTTAAAAATAACCATCAGTTTTCCAATTCTAACAAGTTACACCTGTGTTTAAACGGACGTGAACGGGGGTTACCGAGCTGACTTGACTGACTGCTCCAAGAGTTCTCACCATCAGCGCTATGCAGATGCAGCAAAATCAACTCACTCTCCAAGCACTCAAGGCAAGAATGGGTATTTTTTTCCTTGGGCAGGGCAACCTAAAAAGGCAAGCAATACACCGAATCTCCGTAATGCTACGTGCAAAAAGCAGCGATGACGGGGTGACGATCCCTCAGCCTGACCCACGTCGGACGGTGCGACACTTGGCTCCTCAGCACGACGAAACCCCCGAAATGAAATAAAGCATTTGAGCCGCGCACCCTGTCACCCCCATCCCCCCACCGCCGGCTCCTCTCCCCAGCGCGGGAACTCCCGAGCCGGCAGGGCCCACTCGCAGGGCGGGA
>VXBT01005599.1:92309-110800 GCA_013400235.1 Oriolus oriolus | reverse complement strand
TTCCTTCCTTCCTTCCTTTTCCCCTCCCATTATATTAAATCTCTGCTTCCACTCTGCCAGTGCTCACAAGCACAGACATTAATTGGATTTCAACTTCCCAGTTCTTCCTAGGCACAAGTATATCTCCCTGCCTGTGAAAACTCTACCCACATGCAGATTACCTCTAAAACTCACTTTGGCAAATTTGGTTCATGGCAGTTTTTAATCAGTTTTAATTTTACATTTTTAAATAACTATATAGGTATTCTTATATTTGTATAAATGCTATGCAATTTATCTATTATTATGCCCCTACTGGTCTCTGTATATAGGTAACAGACTCTTCAGATCAAGGCTATCTCAGGTATACAGTTGTCATTATTCATCCTATTCATAGAATCATTTTAATGACAAAGTATCTTAACTATATAATCACATCATCACCACTCTGATTTTATGGAAATGTGATGAACACTATTCTAAGAAGCATTTTCAAAAGATAAACATCATTATTCCATGCACCTTTGTTCTGTTTGTAAGATATGTGATCTCTCCTTTGTAATAACTTGTGTAAAAAAGTTCTGACTTTAATGTTAGTCATGGACAGTTCAGAAAATATACAGTCCTAAGGGCAATTGCAAGTCAGAAAGAAATAATTTCCTGGGGTCAAATTCTCCCTTGGTAACATTTACTTTAGCCCCTTAAAATTGTGTGAGATAGGCATGAGCTGCCATCTAAGTAAAGACCTGCGTTCACTTTCATTAATGACCCTGTGTGCCATATTTTGTCCTCAAATAAATGGCTTTAAAAGGTCATGAATCAATGTTCTGAAAAGTCTAGATTAGCCTTACTGGTCTCGTGCTGACCTACTGTATAACTGGATAGAAGGACAGAGATAAACCAATCTGAAAAGAGGTTCCAGCAGCTACAGCTGCAGATGTGAGTTTTGTTGTATTGGCAGAACTGTTGAAAGTGGTAATTCCTGTGTGCTCCACCAGTATACTCACATTTGGATGTAGGTGATTTTTCATGTCATAAATAGATAGCACAAAGTGAAAAAATACGATTGGGTAACTGCAGCCTAACTTCAGTTCTCACCCAAATAGGACTACTGATTTTCTGCTCAATATTTACTGATATTATGAATTATATCTGCATCTCTTTATTTATCTCTGTGTATGCTGAAAGAAAAAGAGCATGGAGTGAATTATGGCAAGGTATAAGGATTTCAGTATTATTTAAATATACGTAGGTAGGATTAGCTTCACAGAAAAATGAGTATGCCTAGGTCAGGTAGCAGAATCCAGAGCCCTGGATTTAGCCGTCTGGCATCCTCACAGAAAATACTTGCTTTATAATGGGATACATCAAAGTTCTTCAGTAAGATACCTAACATAGCCGGTGTTGACTGAGTGTCAAACTCCATTTCTTTATTGTGTGGCTGGAGGTGATGTGTGTCCTGGTTTCCAGCAGCTCCATGATGCAGCATTTACTCAGGCTGCAAAAGATTGATTCCTGTTTAAGGCGAGTGAAATATCTCTTTTTATGGAACATGCTGTTAATTAGCTGTCCCCTGCTACATATAGCACTAAGATGTTCCCTAGGTGACTAAAATTCTGTTGGCTAGAAATTAGGCCAGCCAGATGAAGGGACACAACAAAGTGCTCAGTCCTAACACTTTCCATCTTGAAGGACTTTGCTCCTTTTTTTATGTGCATAGAAACTGTAGCCAAAAGCCTCTTCCCCACTAGACAAAAGATTTCTAGACTGGGTTATATTGTTAACAACATCTCCTAGCAGCCAGGGCATATGACAGAAACAAACAACCTTGCTGAGGCCAGGAAAAAAAGTGACAGTTTCACCCATTAAGAGGGAAAGGAGGCAGTCTGTGGAGGCACTAGCAGTTCCCAGTTATGCTGCTCTGCTCAGAGGAAAATTCAGCAGACAAGAAGTTTTCTGCCATCCACTCTTCCATTCCCTGGACTGCCATCCGTGTGTGGCAGGGTGCAGACTCTGGACCGCTCTGAAGTGGTCCCCAGCCACTAGCAGCACCCACAGGTATTGTAGTGTTACAGTACCTGCAGAAATTTTGATCTTACTCTTTGATCAAGTTCTCTCATGAAATCACATATATTACAGTTAAATAAACCATGTATCTATATACAATATTTATATTGTTTTCTTAACATGATGTTGGGTAGTTTAATGAACTAGTATAATGCTGATGCTAATGTTTTCCTATACCTGCTGAGAAGGGGTAGTTCCACTCCTCATCCTGAGTGGCTAATCTACTGAAATATGGTCAATCCAATATGTGTGCCAGAAATTCAGAATGTATGAGCAACTCTGCACGTAGAACTGGTAGGTCTACAGTCTTTCACCAAAACAAGAGACTGATCTAGCTCCTGGATCAGGTGAAGTCACTGGGACTGATGTCAATAAGAACAACAGCAGAGATATGACATGTCTTTGCCCAGAGTTTTATTTATTCTGACTATTGCAGGGAATTTTTTTAACCTTCCATTCCAAAAGTCTTGTAATCAGTGGCATAGACTGGCACAGATGGGATGGTGCTCCAATGTAATTTTTACATCTAAAACCACAGCAGCAAAAAAGATTACAGAAAGTGACATAACATAGAATCTAGGTTGTATTTACACAGATATTCCTCAATTTTAGACAGCTTTTTTTTTGTGGGTTGGGATTTTTTTCGGTTTGGTTGTGGGGACGTGGGGGTTGTTGGGTTTTTTAGGCTTTCCTCATTGTTCAATATTTGTTTTATGATCATCAGAAAGGCAGTTGTGAAAGTCAGTAATGTTTCTCATGGGGATGCAGTCAGAATCATAACCCACTAATAAACATAAATTAGAGTATAACTCATGTTAACCTCACACTAGAAAGCAGAAAAAAAAAAAAGAACATGTCTCTTGAAATAAACTTTAATAGCCATAAAAGGCACTGTAAAATGGGAAATAATGTGTAATTGTGTCATGGATGAGAGTCTATAGATAACATTTATTTGTGCTGGTGATATAAAACAGACATCAAGCACTGAAGGAAAAAAAAGTTATATGAAAAACTAAGATTTTCTGCTTCAAACTCATTTACTGTCCGTGTGGAGCTTTAGTCTATATGATGTTTAGAAATAAAATTAAAATAGAGTTTTGGGAGTGCAATGGTGAGAAGTGGTAGTAGGAGCAGTAGTATAAAAATTCAAATAATGGTAATGGGTACCTTTATGAACTCTGTTCTCTCAGATTGATGAGACTGTAAATATGGTACATATCAGATTGTGTTTCAAAGAGAAATAAGTTTTAGCTTTGTTGTTATAAAGAAGGACTGTACTTGGCAGTTCATACTTTCAGAAGGCAAAGAAAAAGATTTGGGAGCTGTGGGGGAGACAGAGTTTTTGAGTTTTGAATGGCTTGAATTAGCAGTACTTTGCTTTGGACCAAGTGTATTTTGTGAAACAGGCACAATACCTTTGGTAAGGCAACAAACAATATATAAATTTTATCCTGTATATTGTATTTTGGTGAAAGGGGAAGAATAAGTTGTTCTGGTTTTGGTTCATGGCAATGATATGCATAAGTATCTCTGAATCAGGAAGGTATGTGTATTTTATTTTTGGATTAACCTGGCTTTTTTCTAGTGAATCCACTCCTTTAGTGAATCCATGACACAAGAAGACCTTTCTATTCCACTTTCATCTTGATAAGGTGTTTTATATCATGATTCATGTTTCTGCAGTACACTTCCATTGTCCATATGCACACACACGCAGAGTTTTGATTTTCTTATGATACATACAAAAATCATCTGATTTGATGAACTTTGGCACAAAATTTCTACATTAGGAAATTCACTAGAAAATAATGTGGGTGATTTCTTTGTGGATAATTTGGGGCTAGTTGTTTCGTGAAAGACTAAATTATTGGCTTTACAAGGTAAGCTATGCAGAAATTATGTCTCACAATCCCTCAAGTGTGTCAATTTCTTTTTTAGGTAAAGGAAGGATAATCAATTACAGAGCCATTGTAATTGCTCCACCAGTAACTTGTTGGAATTTTACAGGAGAGGTGTTTGCATGTAGAATCAATCTCCATTTTCACAGCTGTGTCCTTACTGCAGTTTCAGGAGGAGGGTTTTGTAAATGTTGTGTATCTTTACCAGCTTAATTCTCATCAGATAGTCTTCATGCTGCAAAGCATTCTTCCATACCACCTTCTCAGGATTTGTTCTTTTAACTCAAGACAACTGTTCTGGATTGAAGGCAAATGCAAAATATCATTTTCATGTTTGCTCTTTGTATCATGCAGCTTACCTGATTAGCTGCTGTTAAAACAAGTGATTACAAATACTCATCCTTCAAGGCAAGTGAAAAGAGTAGCTTGTAACTTCAGTAGTGCCAATGGGAATATATTTGACCTCGCATCTCCAATCCTGACATTGTTTAACCATATCCCACAACTAGTGAATTTCAATTATTTGTTCAGAAGAGCCATCCATAATTGCCTGGTGTAAGCCTGCCTTTAGGATGCAAAGCAGAAAACAATGAAAATGCTACTCTGGTGAATTAGAACAGCAGCACTTAAATGTATAAATTAAATGGGCCTCTTTTCACAGCTTTCTCTTTCTATTCCGAGAGGCCTCAGCCTGGTGACATCAAAGACAGGATTATGTGAGAAGATAAAAACTTGATCTAATGTCCATGTTTGAAGTCATGAAAGTCCTCTTCTCTTCAAGCCAAAATAACCCTCCTTAAAGAACAATGAGCTTGGGTCCAGGTGCAGGAGGGGGGAAGGTTTTGGCAAGGCATTGAAGATATTTCAGAAAAGCCAAAGAGTTGTACCTTAAACCATAATCTTCCTAAATGTGCTAAGAGATTGTATGTAGACTTTAAAGCTTTGTCCTGTCAATTAGTTTGTTAAGTCCTTCTTTTAACTGAAGAATGCTACTATGCGTGTGGCTGGATTGGCCTTTAATGGGAATTTAACCTGCTTCACGTACTTACAGGGAAATCTACTTCATAATATATGAGGAATCAAAAAGGGAGTACTAAAACACAAGGTCATCTAACAGTACACTGTCACCATACATTGTTGGTGTCTGTGCATGTAACACTCCATTTCTGATAAAGCTGATACTCTGCCTATGGATTACAGAAGGATTTAAGGTGTAGGGCAAAATTATCGCCTTTTTATACTTCAAAACTTGTCCCTCTCTGTGAGGGAGTCTTCTTACATTCAAATATTCTCTCATGTGGTGAAATGATCTTCACTGAGTCTCTAAAAATTGTTGTCAATGCAAACTTTCACCTCATAAAAATGTACAGTTTCAGTCCTTCATAAAGAAGACTTTTATTTCAATGTGAACGTCTCCAAAACATGTCATTAAAAGTTCTTGCTCTTATAACAGTGAAACAACTGTCACGGTCTTGGACAGTCTCTCAACAGGTGAAAGTGAGTGCAATCGTCCAGGTTAAAATGCAAGCCTATTGCTGTGAAATTTAATGGACATCAGATACTAATGAAAATGTTTGCCTTTTATAGTCTATGATCTTGCCCTATGGTCATCTCTTTGCTCTTTATATTCAGCTTTTTACACATATTCACTAACAGAAGAGGTACATAGCAGGTTTTCAGTTCGCATCTATGGACAATCAGATGCAACAAACGACATGAAAAATAAGTTATAGACCATATTCCTGATATTCACCACAGCCTCAATTCCAGCATTGGACAATTCACAATAGTTTTATCATATTCAATTCTACTCCACTGCTGGGGGAAGATTTCTCAGTGGTGTGACCAGAAGTTTAAAATAATGTATCTATTATATTACTACTTTTTATTTTCCTTAGGTACATGTTTCCATACAAATGGCTATGTTATTATAGAAGTATTGGAACAAATATATTTATCTCACTTAATTTGAATTACAATGGAAAACAGAATTCTCTTTTTCAAAAATCTGATCTTCTACTGGCTTTATATATACAGTCCATGTAGCTACATGTTTTGATGGCTATAATGTAGTTTAATTTCTTTCTTTTGTGGTTGTATCCAGCTACACATAATTTCTACTACCACTTCCCCAGCTCCCTGCCTGCCTTATCTTTTATTTTGTGAGGTCATTTCCCCTTTCTCCTACTGAGTTTACGTCACTAAATTCATCCTGTCCTTTTCATTTGTAAAAATTTTAAGATTGGATGCTCCTGTTGAATGGGAAGCTTTTTTACTGAAAGATTCATGGAAAGGCCGTCAGTAGCATCTTCGCTAAATTAGTCCCTGACAGACACAGAACGTTTCTTCATAGTGCAGGACACACAAATAAATGCTAAATCTATAGGTGGGTAGCAGATTAATTAGATTTCACCAGCATACAGAAACCATTAGGATGTGTTTTCCAATGGTCTTACTGCTATGACATAACACTTCTGTCAAGTCAGTCTTACAGGTGAATATTTTCTTCCGGTCTGGCTTTCAGGCAGCACAGTGGTGCTAAAGTGATTGGATAAGTACAGAGAAACTTCATCACTTGACGATGATGGGAAGGCCCCTCATAGAATATTTTCAAGATGTTAGAGTGGGAGTAACCTTAATCCTACAAGAGGCCCTTGAGGCTTCTTTTCCTGTTTGCGGCTCTGGGTGGTCCAGCTGAATCCTTTGTGATCGTTAGGGTCCCCCTAAGCATTTTGATGACAAACCAATTAATGGAAATTCTTAGAATGAGGGCCTGATTGAATATTTAACAAGCTCTCAGCATCCTTTACTTCTTCCATGAAACTTTCATGCTCCTATTTTCCTGGTTTTTATCACTGCTATATATGGCAGCAAGAAACATTTGGTAAGCAGAAAAATGGAGAATAAATAGTTGCATGACCAAGAAGAACTGGGTAGTGTCCATTCTAGAGCTGAAAGCAGCTGCCTAAATGGGTTAGGTTCAAGGCAACAAAAATCTGACTTCTATCCATATATCCATATTTGGGGCTGGGCACTGCCATCTGCAAGCATCAGAACCTCAAGGCAGAATGAGGCAGTTCTTCCAAGGAGCCAAAGCTCCATTGCACTAGGAAAAGGGATAATGCTAATTAGAAACCACAGAGCTCAAAGGGATGAGAAGACCTGATTAGCTAGCTTAGCTCAGTAATAAAATTAAAATGTTTGGCTCAGATAAGACGCAAAGGAAAGAGGAAATCTGCCTGAATTCAGACTGTCTCTGAGGCAGTGCTGGTACCCAAAACTGATTTGCATGAGAGTGCAAGTGGATATTTATCATTGCTTTCTTCCAAGTAGGACAGGTACCCACAACTACACCAGAGTTTTATGAACACAGTGATGTATTTCATAAACCTTTAGTTGTTTCCATCTATCCATTTCCGGGAATTGAATTCGGAGAAAAGTATCAAAATGAAAGGCTGTTCCCGTGAAAGAGAAGAGGATCTTGGAGGTGGGGCTTGAACCAGTATTTGTGAGGTTTAGATACAGTCTCTGTCTCTGCTACCAGCTATCTAAGTAAAGTCAGGCTTTCTTTATGTTCTCTGTCTGTAAAATACGGAAGTAGTGCTTTTTTGTATTCTACAACCCTATCTAGCGTGAAAAGAAGTCCAACTAGACTGGATGTGATGCTCTGAGTGTCTAGTCTGAAAAAAATGTACTTCACTTCTCATCTGACTTGCAAGTTCCCAAGAAATTAAAATGTTACAGCTTGATTTTTTGTTTGTTTGTTTACCTGTTCTTTTGTTATGATGGTGCTTTTCTGTAAGATACTGCACTGCTTTCATCATTTGGCCTGGTGGACTAGAAAGGAGAGTTCCTATACACATAACAGTATTAACAAGTCTTGGTACCATAGAGAAGTCTCTGAATGTCTTGGCCATATTGGGTCAAAGTAATTGAATCCTTCCCTTCCCTTATACCCACCAAAAATATGAATGGAGACTGCATGAATCAATCCTTTCTCTTAGTCTTCTGTGGCTACTGGGAGAATTATCACTTGGATGTCAGTATCCTTATTAAATGATGCAAATTATTATTTGATGAGAAATTTTAAAATCAAAGAAACATGAAAAGTTAAAACATCTTCAGCAGCAGAAACAAAGATTAATTGTGTAAGTCCTCCTCAACGTGCCCTTGTTAATTTTGATAGAGTGAACGTCACTGAACACACCTATCATCCTTTGAGAGACCAGAATTTCTGTCTGAACTACCTGTGAATCTTTCTCCACTAATTAGCCAATTCATGCCCAATTCTAATTCCTTTGACATGTCATCTCTAAGTATTATTCCAAAATGACCTTCCGAAATTTTGAGATTGAAGTATTACATTTCATGAAGCATTGTCAATCTTTGGAACTTCACACAAAAATGTCCAACATTCTCACCTTAGATTCTCAGTGTAGTTTTTGGCATTTCAAATCTGGTGGTTTTCTTGTGACAGCATTGTTGGGAAAAAAAATATAAGTAAAGGAAAAGGGTATCAGTTTAAAGAAAATTCTCTTTACTGACCTTGTAGTATTTTTGGTAACACTGATAAATTTTAAAAAAGTATCTTATGGGCAATAAGGATGTTCTCACCTGTATGACAGCATTGATTTGCTTCAGCCTGTGCTGGTACAGATTTCTTGACCTCAACATTTCCTTCTTAAGTGATGTAAAAGTGCCAGAGATTTTGTTTTTCTTAAATGAATTGTGCAACAGTAAATGATACTATAATGCTCTGAATTAAAAAGGCATATGAAAATCCCAAGGTGTGGATTGTTGACATCAGAATGAAAAAGTTCAGGCTGTTGTTTCAAAGAGGCCATTTCCCCCAGGAGAAGAGAGTGAAACCTTGGTAGAACCTTGCAGCTACTGTCTTTGCAAAACTGTTAGTGTAAGAAAGATACACCCTTAACAGCCAATAGTGACAAATGCCTCTCTGCCTTCTTCTGCCATTGTAGCGGTGCGAATTTTATGTTAAACTTATGAGTTGGTACATTCCTGGTTTCCCCCTATTAAGCTCTCAATAAAGGTTTATCCCAGTCCTTCCCCCTTCTCCGCCCCTACCCCAAATAAAGTAAAACCCTTCCCTCAAACCATGCCCATCACCTAAACCACCCCCAGAACTCCCCTGTCAATCCCCAAAGCCCATGCACCTGTTATATGTCAATCATTCCCAGCCCTACCCCTGCTTCCAGAATCTTCTGTTATATTCGACGCCCCATTTGATATTTTGTATGTTAATCATCTCTGTTGGCCCCTTATTGGTTGTATGTGTATGTAACTTCACCCTTTATCCCTCCCTGCTTGGTTCAGATTGGTTGATACCCTCTGTGTACACCCCCCCATAAAAGACGCTGTCACCTCAGTCCCTTGGCTCAGTCCGACCGAGCAGGGCTTGGGGCAATAAACCGTTGACCCCCACTCTGTCTCTGGGCTGAGTCCTTCCCTCAACCCTTTACCAGGACGCGTCGCTACAGATCCTGCTGAGAGGATTTCAATATCCCTCGCTGCTCTGGGACCCAACGGCGAGGGTCTCAGGGTGGCTTCCCCAGAATCCAGCGGCTACCTGCGGAGCTAGCCGGGAGCCCTAGGATTTTAGGGTATAGCAGCGCTGCCGCATGCCATGAATTCAAAAACTTCCCACTCACCACTTTTGGGAGTACCAGAAAACTGCTGGGATGCACAAGATACCTCTCTGATGACAATGAATCACTGCTACTAGTGTGGTCCCACTCTTTTTCATTGCCGTCTCAATAGGAAGCCAATTTTAGTTTTCAGCAAATCAGAGGAATGTGGTTGAATTCAACAGTTTTCTGATTCCTGCCTGGGAGAGATATATGCTTGTGATGCTTCTCAGGCACATTAGGAAAATTGAATCAATTGACAGCAGACTTAACTTCCCTATAAAAAATTTTCACCCTGAAAAAATTGTAGAGCTTCAGTAATTGAAAAAATGGCATAAAATCATACTATATCACAAGAAATCGGGAATTTCACATTCCAAGAGAAATTAGGAGTAATTCATTGTCAAACTCAGAGAACACAAGTTGATATCATGGAGCTGGGCTTGCAATAAGAAATGAACAAAACTCAGAGTAGTAAATAAATAGTGTAGTAAATTTTAAAAGTACTGTGCAAGTAAGGAAGAAAATGGAAATGACAATAAGAGCACTGTATGTATGCTAAAGGTATTACGAATCCATGAGAACTTCCAATTTTTTTCTTGGCCCTCATTCATATTCCTGCATATTCAATGAGTTTTCTGCTTATCTCTTAGTGAAGGGAATCTTCTGAGTTACTTGGATCTGGCAAGTCTCCTCAGATACCTTTGTTACAAGACCTAAAATGCATAAATTTATGTTACTAAATTTCATACTATTTCAGTGTATAGTCAGCCTTTGTGCAAAGTTCTAGTCCTTCTCAGCTTATACTGATGATTTGCCAGGCACCATCATAACAAGCTCTTTACTGAAGCTTGGTTCAATATTCAGATTGCTGCACTACCTGTGTTTTCACTAAAAATTGGTTACAGGAGAAAAGCATCGAGGGAGCTTGCATTCGATGCCTGCATGTTATATTAACCCCATTTTATGCTTTTATTTGTTATACTTTCCTTTAGAATTTCTCAGCCTAATACACTGATGTTTGTGCATATATTTTCTCTTCATTTGTCTGGAGATTTGCAGATGAAATATGCTGGTGACATAGAGACACTTTACAAAGCAGTGAATATATTGAAATGTAAGATCTGTGGCAACTTTGCACTTTGACCCCAAATTTAAGCCCATGTTTTCAACATGTTTGTTTGGTTGGTTTTTTCAACAAAGTTGAAAGTTGGTAAATAAATTGGGGCATTTCTCATTTTTAAGAAAGCTTATAGAGAGCTATAATGTAAAGATAGCAGAAGCTTAGTAAGGATCTCAGTTCACTTGTTATCTGTTTTACTGGTGTAATTGGTGTAACTCCGCTTTGGAGATATATCATACTCATCCTTTGACGGTTTTTTCTTTATCTCTGTTACAAATACTTGAGGAAACAATAAGTTGATTCTCTTTCTAGGTCTTATGCCAACAGTCCCATTCAACTTTAAAAATTGTGTGCAGTAATAATCAGCTCGCAGTGTAGCACATCACATTGCATTTTTTTCTATGTAAACCAGGAAAGCTTTTAATAATCAGTCAGTAATAATCAGTTTAAAAAGATGTAAGCACCTACCAGTTTCAACCATATATTTTATTAAACATATGAAGTATCACGATAATTTGTGTATTTACTAATCTGTTATGATACAAATTCATATCAACCACAGTCAAAAGACCACAGAGGGATTAAAAACACCCTAATTTCAAGACTTAGGAGAGGATAAATCCTAATCACACATCCCACATAAAACAACAATTTCATAAAACACAAATGTCTACTACAATTACACTAAAAAGTTTCTCTTACATTTTTTCAGCAAATTATCATTTTCCAGTAGCAGTTCAATGGTACAAGCAGTACATGAAAATACATTTTCCTTCTTTCTCTATGCACTTATATCCAGAATTAATAATTGATTAAACTTCGAATTATTTAGAACATCCTCAAGGAAAGACCTAATCTGCACTGAGAGTTTATTGTGTAGTACGCAGAGTTAAAAGTCTATTTTTTGTAAAATTGAAGACTGATAATAAAAATTAGCATCCCTTACCTGTGGAAGACCTCTTTGCCTAATAATTTATTCACTTGTGTTCTACCAAAAACCTCTCTTTTGACAGTAAGGCGCATGACTAGCTGATAAGAAATATCAAGTTGTATTTACTTTTCCAGATGACTGCTTTAATATGACACTGGCCTAAAAATTTGGGGTATCACTGGCCATCATTGTGCCATTAATATCTATTGTTCAATAATTATTTTAATAAGCAATACACAATAAAAGCAGTGTGAACTTGCAGCTTTCTCCCAGGTCTTTTGCCTTAAAAACAGATTCTTGTATCTGGTTGGAAATTACTACCTCTCCTAGTGCAGATTAAGCATCCATGTGAAGTCTAGAGAAGTATTACAAGATACTGTGGTATATTCTGGATGTCAAATGCAGTAAAACGTATCTTTTAATACTCTACGAAACTCAGCACTAGAATTGTTCTTTCCATTGTCAGAACTTGTTTATTTCCTCCTTCAAAAATCTGTTTCTTTTCACTGGTCCTGTAACTAGACAAGGAAATAGAGACAAAAGTAATACACTGACACTTCTGCCAATGCCTAGAATACTATGGATGCTGCATACACGCATAGCATAGACTTGCCACTATTACAGTACCAGGACACAGACGTCTGAGTTGCTTCTCCATCTTAGATATCATTCAAATCTGTACCTATAAGCAGCCTACTATATCAATTATACTGGCATAATATAAAAAAGGGGCTAATTCTCTCGTGCAGAAACTTTTTAATAGTTTAAATTTATTTCACCAGAAAATAAGCAAATTATTCCAGTCAATGCAGCACTGTCCTTGAAACAAGGAATTTGTACATTCCTGAACCATTTAAAATATTTTTCATTTATAACATATGCAGTTAGCCTTTGGAGTTTGAATTCTTTGCAAACGCATCTCTGCATACCTCCAGTCTGCTTTCATATATTGTACGCTGAAATAACATTAAAGAATTGCTTTCATTCGGGACCCTTAGCTACAAATGGAAGTCACAAATCCTGATCCCCTCTCTGATTAAGAACAAGTGTCATAAGTGATCCCAAATGTTCATCTATCCCAGTGTCCTGTCTCCAACAAATAATGGATGCTCTAGAAAGAGTAGGACAGGAAAAGTGTGTCACAATACTTTCTGAAATATATTGTTAGCATTCCAAATCTGAGCAAGAGATAGCGAGTTTTTATGGATCAGTTCTCAGTGATCTTACATGAATTTTCCACTTGTTCTTAAAAGGCATGTAAAATCTTAACACCCTGAACATCCTGCAGCAATGAATTCAGTAGTGTGCTGTGTGAAGTATCCCATCCTTCTGTTTACTTTGAACCCTTCTGAAGAATCCCAGTTCTGATATTAAGAGAAAGAATGAGCAAGTGTGCCTCAGCCTCCCTCTCCAAGTCTCTCACAATTTTGTAAATTTGTGTGATATATCTCTGTATAACCTTGCTTTCCATGCTGAAAAGTCTTAGACTATTGAATTGCTACTCGTACAGAAGAGGTACTTTTGATTATCGTATCTGATTTTCTCTATATCCTGACAATTTTAATGTGTCTCAGGTATATTTCAGGTGTGAGGAACTTGCAGGTCTCCCTGGTACACTTCTGTTTCCTTTAGATTTAAGGAGGGACATGGTATTCTCTGTTATGTTCTCTGTTCTTTTGCCAATAATTTTTCTTTTTTTCTCAGCTAATGGCTAATAGACCAACATTTTCCTAGTGCTATCTACCATAACTTCCTGAGAATCCAAAGTTTATGACCTATGGTTATGTATATAAAACCAGAATTTTTTTCCCATGCATACCAGATTGCATATGTCAATAATGAACTTCACTTTCCGTTTTAGTATCCTGTAACTCAGTGTGGATGTCTTTCAGCAACTCCCAAGTTCTTGGCCATTCTTTTTTGTTAGTCTGAATGGCTTAATATTAGCAAACATTTGTCACTTTCCCGACTGTAACTCACCTTTTGCATACCACAATTATGAATTCCTGGGACACCCAGCATCCATCCCTTTGGCACTCTGATTTGAAAATTTGCCATTTATTCCTATCCCTCCCTTCCTCTTTCCGTCCATGATATGTTTTCTCCAATGGCACTTCGACTCTGCCTATGTAGAGAAGCGTACAAGCCCTGTGTCTTATTTGATACTTCATGAGCCTTACATTGGTTGTTGCTGTATAATATAACTTTCTCCATGTGCCATTTTGAAGCTGACCTTTTTTTGGTACACAGATGTGAATTTGAGTCTTTTTGAGTTGAAGTAATCTTTAATTTGTTTCCTTCCAGTGTTCTGAGTGCTCTAACTATAAAGCTTTTCTTCATGCACTGTGCCAGTGACCCCATTGTATAAGCAAAGAGGCAGGACCACTGATTCTTTCAAAAAACGAGTTATAAACTTATATATGTCCAGAATAGAGGGCTGTAGGCTGTAATTTTTTGTCTTTATCATTAGATATCTAAAATTAAACCTGGTTTGTCTAACTAAAGATGGTTAATCTAACCATATGTTCAGCAAAACTCCAGAAGCCGAGGTGAAATTTTACTTTTCAAAACTGAAATTATTATGTTTTTCCAGCATTTACAGGGATGGCTATATCTTAAAACAGACTTGAAGAGTAACGATTTAAAATAAAGTCTTACAATAAAGAGAAAAATCTGATACCACAAGCAGCAGCAGCAAAATTCCAAGCAGATTTGCTGTATCAGTTTTTGGGAGAGAGACTTCAGAACTGGATCAGTGGAGTCCAGAATTTCAGTTATAACTCTGGTTGTTGTAGCATAGCAGGTATCACTGAGATCAGAACATACCCACTGAAACACCGCTATCATATTTAGACCATAAGCCACATTAATTCTAAGAGTCTTACTATATTTGCTTTTCTTTCTTGATTTGCATGCCTTATGGACTTAAAATACATAAAGCAATGTCTTGGTTAGGAATAGTTTCCCATAGGCAGAAATTACAATCGCTATATTAGCCAGCCACAGTAAACCAGAAGCACACTGGGGTGGGATGAATGCCTTTTCTCAGGCCCCCATTCTTCTAGTACTAAATTTTACTTCTCTACCTTTGGCAGTCTGATGATATGAAGATTAAGCTTGCTTGTCCTCCTTGCATCTGTTTCTTCTGCTTACCAACACCCCCCCTGTACTCACTCAGTAAAGACTCATCTGCCTTTTCTGTGCAGAACACATGTGCACTTTAATCTGAAGACAAGCTGTTTCTGCATGAGGTGTACTGGTGTAGCAGACAGACAAAATCCAGTAGTTGGCACAAGGCTGTTTCCCTATTTTATTTGTCAAGTGAAAAATCTTACCCTTCACCAGTTTACACCTGCTTTTCACATTGGAGGAAATGGTACTATTTCATTTCTCTACATTTTGCACTATTATCCGGTTTTAAGCAGCACTGTCATTGGCTTTATTTATGTATTTGGATTGTTGGTTGTTGGTACAAAATTTGTGTAACGTTGGAAAGGCTATGTTTAGAGATAAAGTACATAAGAATAAGGAAAAATACATGTATAAATGATTTAGAAAATACTACTTGAATAGTTAATTTTCCCTCCGCCTCTGATAATCTGAAATTAGCAGGTTCTAACCCCCTGAAATTTTCACTGTACAAGCTACAGAAAATATCACCATCTTTAGTTCTTACAAAGTGTAGGCCACTGTGTTGGGAGTCACACTAGGCCTTCTGGGCGGGTGACCAATGGCCTAAACTCCCCTCTCCCCAGAGCCTCTGTGGTGGAGAAAACCTGCTGCACACAGCGCCCATATGTACAAATTGCTCTGCACCCCGCAATTCGCTGGGTACCCCACAAATCCCCGTGTGTCCCGCTGTCCCGGCGTGTCCTTCCGGGCGACGGGCGAGGGCCCGGCCCTCAGCCTCCGACCAGAGGCTTCTTTCCGTCGCGATAGCCCCCTGAGCCCGGCGCCCTGCCTCTGTTGTCACGACTCCTGCCCTGGTTGCCTGGGGGCAAAGGCGGAGGGAGCTTCCTGCTTACACCTCCCAGCGGAACCCAGACAGGCAATTCCCAGGAGGATTACCTCTTCCCCTGTTCCAGATTCTCCATCCCTCTAACCCCTTTGACTGATATAAGGGAAAAACTCAGATTCCTTAAGATGTGCTTTGGAGTCCTATGTAGCAGTTACATCAATAACATTGGAATATATTTAAATACATATAGAACTAATATACAACCACTGCTATTAGTTATTTATTTGGCAGACTGCTTTTTTTTTTATAAGCAATATGGTTTTAGCAGTGGAAATATCAAACTGGATCCCTACCTATCACGGAAAACAACAGAGTAAAGAAAACGTGAAGCACTTTTTCTTTTTCCTTAGTCTTTTGTTTGTTTGCTTGTTTGGGGTTTTTTTAACAATTTCTTTTGGCTCAGTTTATCTGGTTGCAATACTTTAGAGGCAATTCCGCTTCCAGACTGATTCACAAACCGTGATACCGATATATGTCTCATTAGCATAACACTATTAATAGTATTTTTTAGGCAATAAGAATTCTATAGTTTTTGAAATTAAGGTGCAAACCTGCCTAGAGGAGAGGGAACAACAGGAAATTCAGCAGTTCTAGGGCAATTTCAAGCGGTCGAACAGACCCCACGAGTGTGTGTGGGGAGAACTTTGGACAGACGGCACTCAGGGCCAAACAGGTTTGCTTTTTCTAGCAAATTTCTGTGGCACCAAGAAGGGTCAGCCTGTCACAGGATGTCCTTCCCCAGGGGAAGGGACCGCGACCTGGCGTCTTGGCCACTGTAGGTGCGCAGGCATGAGGAGATAAAACCCAGGAAGCAGGTGCCATCCAGCACACACTGAAACTGGCAAAACTACAACTGCCTTCAGTGGGATCGGATTCCGAGCCGGTGCCCTCTTCTCCCACCCGAACGCCGGCTCTTCGCCCGTGAGATACTGACAGTGCCTCCGTAGCAGACAATTTACCTGTAAGAGGTTTCTTTCCCTTTCTTCCCCTTGTCTTGCTGCCGAGAAAACTTTTGGATGCTTCCGTCAATTTGGGGAGAGGAAGCAAAAACTATTGCTACGAGCACAAGTTTCTTAACCAATGTGAAAGGCGAGTATTTTAAATAGCAACACCAGCAGAAGCAATGGATGGATTTGCTTTAATGAGCATTGGTGTACAGCAGGGCAGACAGGGTACGGCAGCAATCACTCACAAACCAGCCGGGAATCATCAGCCCAGCACGTCGCTCTCTGACTTGTGATCTCTGACTTTTGATACCTCTGCACAGACTTCTCGTCTGTTGGAAGGTTGTTTTTTGTAAAGTGCTTTTCCGAGTAACTTTTTGACCATTTTCCTGTTGTCTTCCCCCACTTTTCCCCACCTCTTTCACTCCCCGCCCTCCCCTCTTCCCCCGCAAGTTTTTGTGTTCACATTCACGTGGAAGAAACCCCAAGAAACACATACAAAATAGTGGTGTCTGTGAGCGGTGAAAGGTGATGTGAAAAGCACAATCTACGAATCGCCGGGTCGTCTTATTTTGATGAGAAACGAGGGAATTCGGACACTCACACACAGCTTAAGAGGCCAGGTCACGCTTCAGTCCCTTCTAAGGTACTATAGGATGGATTATGAAAGTGTGAAGGGGAAGCGCAAGTGATCGTTAGTTAAATGAGCCCTTCGCCGTCAGTGCCGTTGTCACTTAAATTCCCACTATTTAATCGAGCTGTTTAACTATTAATCTTTAAACAGCAAGCATTACACCTCCTGGGGCCCTGCAGCTCTCCAGGGTCTAAGGTAACCCCTTTGCCCACCTCTTTCGTATCAAGAGCTACAGGACGGTGGAGCAGAGGTTTCCTGTCTCTGGTGGAAGAGGGAGAAGCAGAGCTCAGCAGTGGTTTTATCCTTCTGCTCTCCCCATTCGCCGACCGACTGCAGCACCTCTCCTCTCGAGCTCGGGTTTCGTGGGGCCTCCGGGGTGACTGCCCCGGGACAGGGGCTCGGCGGGGAGCCCAGGCTGCATGGCCGCCCCGTGCCTCAGGCTGGCGGGGTGGCGGGGAGAACTTCGCTCTCGGCCCTTTCCTCCGAGCCAGCCCCTTTGGCCTCGGCTGTGATTTTTCACATCGCCTTTCCGTCACTAATGACATTTAACGACGATAAAAGATCTTACCTGCGACCTGGCTCTCAAATAATCTGATAGTACACGATATAGACACAGACACCAGCAGGGATATAGTCATGAGATCGATCGAGTTTCCGCACGCATGCCCCGGATACCCCTGTCCTCTCCTCCGGGAGCCTGGGGGCCTCTCTCCCCGGGCCCCCCTGCTCTTTAGGAGTGCACCAGGACGGAGTGGAGGGAGCTCTTGCCCTCGGGGTTGTTGCTCCCGGTCTGTTCCAGCAGAGATGCAGCAGCCGGGGAAGCGGCGGGGCAGATCTGCGAGGCGGCAACCGTCAGAGCAGGGATGGCAGAGGCAGCGGGCAGCGCCGGCGCCGGCTTGATGGGCACCGGGACGGCGGGCATGGTCTGTGCCGGCGGGTGGCAGAGCGCCTTCACGGGCATGCCGAAGGGTCCGTAGTCGGGGGCCACGGGCACACCGGCCACGGAGTCCATCACCCCCACGTGCGGCCACACGGAGCTCACCACGCTGCTGAGCTGGCTGGGCACCGGGTAGCCCAGGTGGTGCATCACCGAGGCCAGCGGCAGCCCGCCGGCTTGCAGCACACCCTTGTAATCTCTGCCGATGATGTTTTCGATGGCGAAAGGATGCTTGAAGCCAGACGGCTGGCTGCTCCCATAGGACGAGAACTGCGGCAGCCTTCCCACCGCGGCGGCGGCCGCGGCCGCAGGCAC
>VXBT01005599.1:61250-85820 GCA_013400235.1 Oriolus oriolus | reverse complement strand
CTCCGAGGTCAGAGCGCGCAGGGAGCGGGATCGGGCGAGAGGACGGGGCGGTCGGCAGTGGTTGAGCGGAGCCGGGGCTGGTGGCGCGGCGGGAGTGGTTCAGGGGAAGCGAGGAGCCATGAGGAAGAAAGCGGCGAGACTTCAAGGAGCTGCAGCTGGAGTGTTTACTCGCTGCTTCTGCCTTCAGCCGTCTGCACCGAGAAGCGAGAACAAGGGCGTGTGACTGCCACTGCCCCGCTACCTCGCGTGACTTCAGGACCGGCCGGCAGAGCCTTGCACTGGCTGCCCTGTGGGAAGGGTCGGGGCGTACGCTTCTTCCCAGCTCGCACATCATGTGCAAGCAGCTCGTAAAACTGTGTTAAGAAAAAGTCTGAGAGAGGTGCGACTTTACTTAGCAGAATTTCCGTTTTTTTAAGCTTCCTTTAATCTTTCTTCTGTTTCCTCAAGGATACTCACAAAAGTTTTGTAATAACAATGTTGCTTTAGGTCAAAAACTTTTAAAAAGTTGTCCTAGCTCTAGCTTGTGCGGCCTCATATAGACTCTTTTGAGGTATGTCACGTTGATTTTGCTGGAACTGTGCAAACTCATGATTTTGGACTGGGATAGCATAGTAAAATCCCTGGCTCAAAAAAACCCCCTCACAAGTGAGTGTCCCAGTTATGAGTGCTGATTGAAAAAGTATTAAAACTGAAGGTGAATGCAAGACTGATAATTCTTGGAGCATTCCTGTGGTTACTCCCCAAAAAGGAAACTTTCTGTTAGGCTTTGTCTTCCCGTGTACATGCAAATTGCAGGCTTACATGAAGGTAAACTACTGCAAAGTTTTGGAATGTTGCATGTTGTAAAGTAAAAACTTGCTCCTGGGCTCTGTCTTAAATCATTTAGTTTCATGAAATATCTCCTAGATAAGGGAAACATACATCACATGGTTAGTCAGAAATTATTCTAGAAGTTCATTAAATATCATCTGGGGAATTTAAATGAACTCAAGTAAGTAAATTAAGTGCTGAGTTAATTAAGTTGTTAATTACTTAATTAACTGTTATGGTTTTAAGTGATGCCATTATCAAAGTGACATAAATTTCAGTTTAATTTCCTATATGTAGAATGTCTTTATGAAACTGTAAAAGCTTGGGGGCTTAATTCTTTCCACAGAGTTTTGCACCAAGTACTAACATATTCATAATAGAGATTTTATTATTTAGTGGCAAGGGTAGTTTTAAAAATAATTTAACTAATTACTTTTTAAAACAAATTACTCTTCTCATTGTGTTACTTTATCCCAGAATAAAACTTTAGATGTATGAATATGAAACAAGAAGTTGAAAATTTTGTAAAATTTTGTATTTGGAAAAATTGCCCTCTTTTAGGATGGGAACTGTGCTGATCACTAGCAAATATTAAACTTGTGCATGTTGACAGTGTGGGGTGGTTTTTTGTGTTAAGCACTACATTGTATGGCATTGTTGCTGTAGAAGACTGAAAAATGCTGCATGCATCTCTTTGGCTCTCTTTAATACTGTACTAAATGATATTTACTCAGGAATATGTACCTAAGTTTGTCTTGTTCACATGCCTTTGATTTTTTCACAAATAACTGATGAGGAAGAGAGGATCAGAGAGGAAAGACACCTTGGCCTGCCTTAAATCACTCCTTTAGGTCACTCAGTTGTTGCCAGGTTATTATATCTGTGTCCTGTTTTTATTAACAAAGGCAAAAGGAGAGCTAAGAAATGCAGAACTAGAGATGTCTGACTCCCTCTTCTTACTTTAAAAGACATACTGAAATAAGAAGTAGTCCACAAGTGGCAGTGTCATAGCTGAGTCTGTGGAGATGCCACGGAGACCTAAAAGGCTTACTTTGGTTAAAAACCAGCACAGTCAGTATTTTAATGCAAAGAACATGGATGCAACCTCTGGGTAGGAAGCCTCACTTGACTTATGGTATGCCTCCACAGAGCACCTTACAGATAGTTTGAAGGCTAGTTCTGACAGTGATGGAAACATGAAGAAGGTTTTGGTACGATTAATATGTGAAGAAGGTTTTGAAGAATCCTTGATGCTGCCAGTGTATTTTATCTAAATTTATTTTATATCTAATTGTTCTATATGTTGAGGTGGCGTTTTTTGGCCAAAATACTGACAGGAACACGTGTGTCTCCATAACTTAACATTAACTTTACATCAGTTCATCAGCTTGCCTGTATTGCACCAGATGGTACTCAGCTCAATCAAAAACAATAGTTACATGAACTCTTGACTTGTGTTCCCATGTGTTTTGCATCCAAACCCAAGAAATAATCCAAATTATAGTTGAAAGACATGCTAGGTTTATTGCCAAAGCAGTGCAGAGCATTCCCTATAGGGCATTTTCATGTGTGCTCTGCATTCTAACTCAAATTACTTGAGCAACAGATCTCCCTGTTAAGAAAGCTGTTTCAGTTTTGTACGAATTTCATGGTCAAGAAGCTTTCCCCACTTTGTCTACAATTATCTAACTATTTTTAATTATTCTCTCTGTGTAATACTAAGTAATTATTTGAATTTTGGAGTTTATGGCCTTCAGATATTTGAAGATTTTTGTTACGTCCCATTCTCTAAGCCAGGATAGCAAAATGTACAAGCATGCAGTATCTTTTTATGCGACTTCAGCAATGCCAGTCTTGTCCTATCTTATTTTATTGTAGTTCTGCTATTAAAGAATGCAATAAACAACCTTTCTTATCGGAATGATTTCAGAAAAATTATTTCTCCCTTTTTATGTTAGGGGTCTTCCACTTTTATAGATCATATTAGTTTAAATATCATTACTCTAAATCACTCATTGCTTTTTGTTGTTTGGTTAAGGACAGCTTTAAGAGAAACTAGCTTATCATTACTGCTGATATGGTTTTTGTGAAATGCAGCAATTCATTTGTACTGGAGGATGGGCTTAAAAAGCAAATTCAAATTAAAAACAAAATAATAAAAATATTCTGAATAAAAATATTTCTTCTAATTCAAGAGAAAATGCTTTCAGTGATCCATTATTTTGTATGAAGACAGAAGAATCTTGCTTCTTAAACATGTCTTATTCTTTTGAGTTACAATCCTTTCTGTAACAGCTGGTATTCTTGGTACATCCAGCAGAGGAAACAGAGGTTGGATAGCAATCATTTTTCCTTTCGGTTTAGTCCTGGCAGCAATGAAAAATAGTACTGTTGTCATTGCAATCTTGTTTTACATTTCAGTGCTACATCAGCATACTGCTAAATCCTTGATTCTTAATATGGAAAAATCATCCATCCATCTATACATACATACATAGGTATATATATATACACATACGTATATATTTGCATGCAATGGATAGTATTTGTGGGGAAATGCACACAGAGCTTGTATATATTCTTAGAAAGCAAAAGGTATTTGATTCTGTTTCCTATTTGGGAGATATTGCATTTTATCTTGGACAGTATATTGATGAGATTTTTGTTTATAACTGCTGAAAATTGAACACTAAGTTTATCCTGACAGAAAGATAAAAATTCTTAGATTTGTAAAATTTTGCGTGTGTTTGTTGATCTGAAAATTTGCAAATTTTGGCACATACACTATTATTACTGGGAAAGCTACCTCAAACATACATCTATCCAAGTTATGCACGTGTGGGTGTAATGGCAAAAAGCTGAAGAACAATAAAAAACTTTTGTACACACTTGCTGTAGTCATTCTTACTATGGTTGTTACTGTTATGCAGTCTTGGGGAAGTGTGTCCTTGAAACTGTCAGGTCAGTTCATGGATAGAATATAAGAATAATTGCAGAAAATAGGTATGAGCATCCATGAATAGCCATGATGGCAGCTACATCTGCCACTGCTTGTTGAAAATGAAGTATAATGTTGAATTAGTCTGGAATTGAATGTTGGTCCATTTATATGCATACTATAACAACTTTGGTCAACACACTGATGCAATGTTTGCGTAGTTGGCAATTCATTCCTTCTCAAAGTAAAGTAATTTTCTAATAGGGAGGCTGGGGATTTCCTGAGATCTCCCTAAATAAGTTGTTCTTTCTTGATGTTCTTGGCATGTTTGGCACAAAACTGTGGACTTTTCTGTTTTTTAAGTGAAACTGAATGAAGTTCTGTGTGTGAGATTATACATGCCTGTCACTCTTTATTTAAGTAAAAAATAGTTTCTGTTTCATTTTTGAATAGCTGAAACATATAATTTCTTTTCCTAGAAATTGTGGCCTCATGGTTTAAGACCTGAAAATGTTTGGAGAATACTGGCCCATGTCATATCTGATGTGAAATTATTTTTCTCATGTTTTGTCTTACAGTATATGTTGTAAGTTTCTCTCAGTTAACGTAGAACTACGTGACTTAATAGTCTGGTCTTAAACCTCTATGTTTCTCCATATGAGAAAACAGCATCTTCCCTCCAGACCACGTGTTTTTCCAGATACTGCAAGTGTAACATTAGGAAAGAAGAAAAATTCCAATTCATATCTGGCAGAAAAAAAATTATTACAAGGTCATGAATTTGTTTTTCCACATCTAGGGCCAGGTGAGACAAAGCTATAGTTTCAGATGTGTTTGCTGGGGGTACAATCCCTTAGGTTTTTAGCATTAACTTTTTGAATTCCCACAGTGCTTAAGAGCTCAAGCTATGAGAATGGGCAATATTAAGTACAGTTAAGAATAAAACAGAAAGGATTGTGTATTCCACAAATTCATCATTTGTGTGCTTTTAAACACCTGTGAACTAAACTGTCTTTGAATTTGTATTTTCAGGTGTCATACAGTTGAAAGAACTCCTACTAGAGAAACAAAAATGAGCCTACTGTGAACATCCCTAAACATTCTCTTTACTTACTTGGACAGCCAAATAAATAAGCGGAAAAAGGGCAGGAAAAAGATGAATATATGCTGCTGGAGGTCCTACTTGGTGACTGTTTAAAGCCCACTTAAGAAAATTTTATATTACTTTAAGAAAATACAGGGTTTCCTTAGGAATAAATTTGATATAAAACAGAATCAGATCTGAGATAAGTTTCTAGAATAGCTTTCATCAGCCTCTCTTCTACAGATGTAAAACAAATCAGCATGCATGTCTCTGCTGTTTCTTGATGATACTTTAGAGCATTTCTGTGTGGTAGCATGCTGCAAAATTGCATGCTGTGAATGTTTTAGAGATGTAAGAATTTCAGCTGGTTGGCTTTCAAAGGCAAACCACTGTGCACAAACAATATACATGTGTTTTTGAAGGAGACTGTATGCATTAATAAGGTGGGGTGTATTAAGTTTGAGGACAGGCAGCAAATATATGAAGTCTAAGGAAAATGCCTGCCAAAACATTTACTGAAAGTAAAGACACTCTTTATTTTAAAATTTATGCATTTGAGTGTTATGCATAAAATATTCCACATGATTTTATGTATTTGTTTAGGGTAAGATGTTTGGGCTATGCTCTGCAGGTATATAATGAAAAATGAACAGTAGAGCAGATAGAAATGCTTTTAAAGAACATTAGATTTTATATAAGCGTATCATGTCTCCTAATATTTCAGAGATATAATTTATTTTTATTGTTGTTGTTAACAACAGCAACAACAACAGTAATAATAATAATAATAATAATAACAACAGCAGTTTTTGTTATATGTATTTTTCAAAGTTTTAAGTCCATATGAAACAGTTTTGAGTTCCTGTGCTATGGAGCAGCTCTCTAACCAAGCAGTAGAGGGCATTCTTTCTTTAGGAGACAGCACTAGTTCCTTCAAAAGACTAGTATTTTATTCAGTAGGCTGGTGTCCTTGAGTCCTTTCTGTCTTTAAATATAGGCCATTCACATGTCAGTACTGGGTATAGGATAAAAGGGTAAATTCTTACATCAAATGTGCAATATATTGCCTAGGGTTGAGCACTGAGTTACTAAAATGTGTATGTTTTTCATTATTTCATAGAGCATTTTTGGATAAATGAAAGTTTATATACCTGCCATTCAAATTCACACTGCAGCATTTTTCATAAGTTCAGTTCTCTCTAAACCTGAGCTAATTCATTTGGTATGATCAATCAGTTATCCTAATAAAAGTATTTTCAATAATACTTACAGCAAACTACTCATAATACATCTTGGTATATACACCAGCCTGGGTAGATATTTTGAGAGCATATTCAAATAGAGTTGTTGGGGACCTTATTAAAATTCCAGCTATTGTTTAAATTGTTTTTAATGGGTTTTGACATTTTTAAGCTAGCCTTGTTTGAAATTAAATTTAGTCTGGTGTCTTCCTCTTCCACCTGGAAAATGCTACCTCTTCTGGGGAAAGTGAGCACTGAGGGCTAGACCCCTCCCATTCAACATTTGGAACTTCTCCACTCAGCTGCCTGGAGGCTGTCCAGTCAGAGCCCCACACCAGACAGGAGTATGGGTGCTGTGCCTACAGAGCAAGTGTGTGAGGTGACCATGGATGACCCACCTAGTGTTGTTGAATGCTGCTTCCCCCTTGCCCAAGAGCTGACTACACACAGGGTACTTTGAGAGTATGTTTTGAAGTGTTCCTCTGTTGTGAGGTTGAGGTTCTTTTCTCCTTTTTAAATGCAGTGAAACCAAGGTGACTAAATTACTTTTAAATGTGAATGCTAGGCAAAGACAGATCCATTATATTCCAGATTTCATTTCAGATGGTGGCTGGCTGCTGTAGTGAGCCTAGCATCTTCTGTGTCACTGGGCTGTGCAGAACCACAGGTGAGGTATGAAACAGCATATGCAACAAAATGTTTCTGTCTATATGCACTTTAATAACATGAGAAAAACAAAAATATCTAATGCCAGATATTAAAATTACGTATTAAATTTGATGCTGCCTATTGCAGTTAGATTCATGATATTGAGCTGAGTATGTTAAAATAAAACTCCTTCCCAGGGCATTTGCCTACAGATTCACATCTGCTATTTTATAATTTTTCTCTAACATTGCCTGGTCATCAACAGTGTATAACCTCATTGTATGTTAAAAAGAAACACCATGAGAGAAACAATAATTGACAAATATAAGAAGAAGCCTGAAGAGAAAAACAACAGACTGTGATCTGATATATCTCTACTCTGCTTACGACATACGATGTCATTTCAAGTCTGGTGAGTTATTGTTTTAATTTTGCACAAATTTTGCTTCAGAATCAAACTAAATGCTTTGTTTCTGTATAGCACTCCTGCCAGACCCTTCTTAGAACAAAATTTTTGATCTCTATTTCAGGATTTTTCTCCAACTTTATAAAAGAAGTTTTACAGATGACATTTTTTTGCTTTAAAAAAACCAAAACCAACTAAAACAAACACAACACATTAGTGTTTATTAGTAAAAAATAGCAATCAGTTATGAATGAGAAAAAAAGCTTTTGTCCTCTGGAAAGGGGAGAGTCCAGAATGTAGTCCCTTTTCAGTTGCCTAGTAGTTCTTCTGGTACTACAAACCTTAAAATCATTACTTAAGATAGTATCTGCAAATAAAATACCTTTCCAAGTCACTGCACCAATGATTCACATTGTATTTCCTGGCTATTTTGATTTCAAATAAACAGCTTTTGCTTGCATAACCGTATCAGATTCAGGAATCTAACTCTGTGAAGCAATCCTTATTTCCAAGGATGACTGTGAGCAGGAAATAAACTAAGCTGGGCACACTTAGACTCTAATCAAGTGTAGAAGAATAAAATAATCTTGAAAAGTAAGTATCACAGCTTTCTTCAGCTGTGGAATTCCAAAGATTGTTCTGAGGGTGGAACTTTTACGGTTTAGCTGGAATATCTGCCCAATGTTTTTCTTTCATGTTAATGGGTTTGCAAAGAGACTGTAAGAGAAGGGACATTCAATGTCACAGAAGAGTAATGGCAACAAAAGTTATTCCCAGCTCAAAACTGGCATTTTGGTGAGAAGGTTCACAGATTTGAAATGAAAAAAGGGCTTTCTGAGGAGAAATAGCCAGAATAAAGCCCAAAATCAAACCTTTTTTTATCCTTTACTCTTTTTTTTTTTAAACCATGGACAATGGGAATTATGCTTTCATATGGTTTGATGAAAAGCTCCAATAAGAAGTTCCAGTGCTAAGAAAGGTGATGGGAATGCAAAGCAAGATTGGTGAGCCAAGAGAAGCAGGACCTCTTTGAAAAGTAAAGAGCTGTGTGTTGGATCATCTGACTCATCCTCTGGAATAATAAAGAATCACAGAATGAGTTAGATTGGAAAAGACATTTGAGACCATCGAATCCAACCTATGACCAAACACCACCTTTTTAACTAAACCGTGGCACTGAATGCCACATCCAGACTTTTCTTAAACACCTCCAGAGACAGTAACTCCAGCACCTCCCTGGGCAGCCCATTCCAATGCCCAATCACCCTTTCTGTGAAGAACAGAATATGGGTTGGTAAGCTTCATCCCAAGTAAGTGGAAAAAGGCTAAGGCTAAAGGCTAAGGAAAGTTCTTTAGACTACTTGCCAGACTGGGTGAGACACAGGTGAATTAGACAAAAGAATTCAACATTTATGGGTCTTGGCCTGTTCCAATACCTCGTTGCTCCATCTTGGTGGTTCTATATTTGAATGAAACAGTTTTGTAGGCACTTTTCTCAGTCCTTCTATAGGTCCCTAGGAAGTTGAGCAGTAACGTAACATGATTTTTTTGTACTTGCATTTTTTGGTTTGTGCTCAGATAGGAGAATATAATCTTAAATTGGTCCATGAAAGTCAGTGGGCTGCAGCTGATTTGCTTAAAAACAGAGAAATAGCCTGGGGTGAGAAGAATACTTAATGCAGGTGTCCCAGGTTCTTCATGTTCTGCTTTAAACACTGGTCCGTCTCAGTTTAAATTGTGACATACTGCTTTTTCCTTTAAATCAGGAAGATTGAAATTTTGATTTTGTATTGATGTAGCTGCCTCACCAGTGAATTTAGTGCTTTGTAGACTCAAAGTTTTGGGTGGAAAGCATTTAACAGATTAACTAGGAAATGGAAAGTTCTCTGAGTAAAATAGTTTCAAGTCTAATGTTAATGGTGTATATCATAGAATCATAGAATGGCTTGGGTTGGAAGGGACCTTAAAGAGCATCTCCTTCCAACCCAACTGCCATGAACAGGGACATCTTTCTCTAGAAAGGTTGCTCAGAGCTCCATCCAACCTGGCCTTGAACACTTTCAGGGATGGGGCATCCACAACTTCCCTGGGCAACCCATGCCAGTGCCTGACCACCCTCACAGTCAATAAGCTTTTCTTAATATCTAATCTAATCTGCTATGTTTCATTTTGAAGCCATTGCCCCTTGTCCAATCACTGCATTCTCTTGTAAAGAGTCTGTCTCCAGCTTTCTTGTAGGCTCCCTTCAGGTAATATAGGGTCCCTTCAGGTAGCTGATTGGTAATCCTCTACCAATACGTCAGCAGTAGTCCTCAGAAGAAATGAAAAAGTGAAAAAAACAGACTGATTTACGGTGCTGTAGTGTATCAAGGCTGGCTGTCTTGGGAATCAAAATGTAGTGTGATCTTAAACTTTTAAAAAGTGTTTACTGATGTTGGAGTAAGGATGTTATCTATCCTGGATGCTAACTCAAAATAAGACCTATAATTGTCTGGAAAAGGACAGCATTCGCTATGATATTTGTTTCTTTTTTTTTCAGGAAAAAAATGGCAATAGAAACATTAAACACTGTGTTTAAATATTAAACATCCTAGTGCACCATAAATTTTTAATGTGCCAATTAACAGAGAAATATCTCTATTTGTTTCTGTGCAAATGTAAGAGCAGTGCAAAGAGTTCAGCAGACAGAATACCAGTTCCAGTGAGAGGAAAGGACAGCATTACACAGCAAAACTGCAGCTCCCAGAAGAGACATTATTAAACCCAAATAATGCTTTGAAGAAACAGGAAGCTTAGGATTTTAAAAAAAGTCTTAATTTTGGGAAATGCTTGAAGGGTATAACAGATTTTTAAAAGTTTATTGGAAGAAATTAGTGCTGTAGCCTGTAAGTGATACAACTTACCTCTAAAATTAAGGAAATGAATATTACAAAGAAACAGAACAGCAAACCATGCAGCTGCAGCTATTCACAAATGCAAGTATATTTTCATAGGTGAATACTTCATCAAGATGTTATTGCAGATTCCTGTTGCTGATACCAGCAGGCCAATTTGTATGATAGTTTTTTATTTCAATACTGTTTTTGAGATACAGACGCTTCTCCACCTGGCAAAGTACAATGAGGTTCTACCTCTAGAAAGCTATGAATGTTAAATGGAAGCATGTTTGAAAGTAGGAATTTCTTAAATCTGACACAATTCACATGGAAATGCCCTGCCTCTAGCTATCTTTGAGGCTGAGTACTTGTGGAAGAGTTAGATGTTTAACAAGTAGAACATTTAGTTTATGACAGAACTTGATACGGTAATTTCTGGGCAAAGGACACCTGTTTGGGCTGCGTGACAATGTGTGCACATGGCATCATTCCAGGATGTTGTGTTTTCAGAGTTGGAGTACTGTAGCAGGTGCAGGTTACCACAAAGGTCTTAATGAGTAAGAACAGGTCTCTTTCCCATATAAACCCTTAGAGCACATTAAGAAAAGAAGGAATTGCTGGTATAAATTTGTTTATATATATGTTTTACTGCTGAGTTGGGTAAGATCTGTGCCATCACTGAATTCCAGTTGAAAAAGCAACTGTTATATTCACTGTTTTTAGCTCACTAGGAGCATAAGACTACATTTTTCCTAGTGTGAAAACATGGTTGCTCTGGTTTATAACCATCTTTAATTCCAGCACCTTTTGGACTTCTGAAAGTCTACTGGACTAGGCTTCATCTAGTCTTAGCTTTGAACTTTTCTTCCCTTGTCTCAAGTACACACACATACTATCTTCCTTTCCCAACATCACTTCAAATCATCCTTCAAAATAAATAATAAAAAAATGCCTTTCAGGCTGTTAACATTTTAAGGCAATGGGACATAAGGACATGAATCAGGTTAATAGAATGATGCTGGAGTGTCTCCTTTCGTGAACATCCTGCATGAAACAGCCCTGAAAACAAACTGTTCTTTTTTTCCTGTTACAGCACAGATTTTTCTGGCACTTAATACCTCACTGAACTACACTGATGTTTTACAAGACCTTCAAAAATTCCTATTGTATCTGCTGCATATCTGCCTACGTATCTGCTATATTAAAGCTATAGACCTAAGAGCAGAGCTTTCTGCTTTTCTTTTCTGCTCAAAGCAATCAGTGTCTGCACATCTCCAAAGTGTTATTCATTATGTATGAACAGCACTTGCATATATACTGGAAATAGACAGTACTTATGATGGGATCTCAACAGGTTCAGAGGAGAGATTTTTCATGTTTTCATGTTGTAATTTGGTTATCTTTAAACACAGAGGAACTGACAGCATAGGCTCCGGTTGTAAGCATTTTGTAAAGTCTGGAAGACGTAAGCAGTTTTATTCTTCCCTTTTCTTTTTATGTGTGTCTATGAGATAAGTAGAAAGAACTTTTAATGAAATTGAAATACAGATGGAATTGAAATACAGATGGAATTAAGTACATAAGAAGAAACATATTTTGATTGTAGAACTGTCAATGTGGTTTAAATAGTCTGGGCTGGTAATTTCTCATTATGTTGATGCTTATGGCTGCACAGTGGGTTGACCCTGTCTGGATACCACGTGCTGACCAGAGCTGCTCTACCCCTCCCCTCCTCAGCTGGGCAGGGGGAGACAAAATACAATAAAAGGATTGTGGGTCAAGATAAGGACAGGAAGAGATCATTCACCAAAACTGAGTCTATTAAGAGAAATTAATTTAATTTATTGCCAATCAAGTCAGAGTACAGTAATGAGAAATAAACCCAAGGTAATGGGGGTTGTGGTCAGTTCATCACACACTGTTTTTGCTGCTCCTTCCCGCTCATGCTCTTCTCCTGCTCCAGTGGGGGGTCCTCCCACTGGAGTCTGCTCCAGTGTGGGTCCCTTCCACAGGATGCAGTCCTTCAGGAACATATTGCTCCAGCATGAATCCATAGTGTGACTCAGCAGTCACAGCCTCCTTCAGGCATTCACCTGCTCCACTGTAGGGTCTTCCATGGGCTTCAGGTGGATCTCTGCTGTCCCATGGACCTCCATGGGCTGCAGGGGCACAGCTGCCTCACCATGGGCTGCACAATGGCCTGCAGGGGAATCTCCGCTTCCAAACGCGGAGCACAGGTGCCTGGACAACTTCCTAGCCCTCTTTCTCAACTCACCTCAGTGTCTGAAGGGCTGTTTCTCTCACATATTCTCAGTCCTCTCTTTTGGCTCCTTTTTGGGGTTTTTTTGCAGCACATTTTTTCCTCCCTTCTTAAAAGGGTTATCCCAGAAGTGCTACTACCAGCTTTGAGCCAGCTGGAACTGGCTCTGTCAGACACGGAGGAAGCTCCTGGAATCTCTCATAGAAGACACCCAGTCCCCTTGCTACCAAAACCCAGCATAGGCTGGAAGACATTCGAGCAGAAATCAGTGGTAAAGTTCCCGTTACTATCCAACTGTAAACCATAGATGCAACTCCAACATGCTATTAGTGTGACCAGTGAGACAGAGAACCAGAATACAAAGAGGGGCATTCAGATAAATATTCTTACTGTAATTTTCTACCTGTCTATAAATACACATGAGCTGACTAGTTTTCTCAGATTCTTTCAGTTCAATTTACTTAAATACCTTAGAGTTCCCATTTTTTTCTAGTTTTACTTTGGTTATTCATGTTTATATCATGATTTGTTTCCAATAGCTGCTGGGAGTCAAACGGAGAGAACTGGTTGTCTTCTATCACAGGTTACTAGATGAGACTTCCAACAGAGAAGTCAATGCTAACTCATTTTGGAAGTTGAAATTAATATGGAGAACACTTATTTTAATCTTTCAATCAAAATCTCAGCCCTTCTTTTAAGCCTTGAAGCAGAAATTAACTTTCATCACTTTTGTTAATTAATCCACTGGTGGCCACAGCAGAATCCCATGAAACTGCCTGTATATCTCTAAGGTCTATGATCCTGTATGCCACTAGAGTGGGAAGATATAGACAAGCAGCATGTCCTTCAGCTGAAGAGACAACGAGTCCTTCAGTCTACTATCCCTAATTCATCCACTGAAAAATTATTTCATTGCTATCACTTGACATATTTCTGAGACAAATATGCTTCTCATGTATTTTACATGGGCTTCCATCATGTATGGCATTATTACTTCTACTTTTGGAAATCTTGAGACAAAAACATGAATATAGCATGGATCATTCAAAAATACCAACTGACATTTTTCTTGTGTTTCCAAGGAAGGAGAATTACAGTTAAATGACATGCCAAACTTAGGTAAGTATGGTACAATTTTTATATGGTGGAAATGATAATTATCACTGCTACCTACAGTTATTACTTTATTATATCAAAAGGAAGAGAAAAACATATTAGCTGGATGTTTTGACATAATATCCCAGATTTGATTAATACTTTTAAATAAAAGGGGAAGGGTAACTTCATTAAACAACACTGAGAATTGAGGCCCCAGTTCAAATAACTTAAAAAGATGTGCTTGACCTAACACATGTATTCAATGGACTTAGACAAATGTTAGTGTTTGTGTGCTTGTGAGATCTGAGCCTTACAAGGGGTTTGAGACAGTATTGGTACTCATGTATTAAAGTCAATGGAAGGAAATGAGATAACCTTTTGTCAGAGCTCAGTGCAGGTAAGGGAAAAAAGGGTAACACCTGCCAGACAATTTTTTTTTTTTTGGTGGCTACTGTTATCTGTGATATTAGCAAGAGGGGCAAATCACCAAGTGTTAAAATTGGTTATTGTCAATTAAATCAGAATAATTTCTAAAAAGGTACCATTTACAGAGATAACACCTGTTCTATGTAAATGAAAATATTATTGTTGAGTATTAAGGAAATAAATTAAGATATGAAATGAGTTTTGGCATTCTGAAGATGCTTAAAAGCCCAAGGCAATTTATGTTTAATTGGCTCTCCACGGTAGAAAACAATTCTATATAGACAGATTCCTTAGCCTGTTATCCTTCATCCCTACCTTGGACTTACCCATCTGAAGGAGAGCTAGAGGAGAAGTAGAAGTACAGTCTAGCCAGAAAAGCAGATAGGTCAGTTTCCCACCAAGCAAATAATTCCTGGGTATCTTGAGAATTTGCTATAAAAATCAACAGTGTATTCTTTCTTCTATACTCTGTCCTATTTGAAGCAAATTATACTAATTCAGTAAATGGTCCTCAGAAAAACAGTTGCTGAGATTAATGCAAAGTCGAGCAGCTTCAAAGAAGTTTTGCCCTCGTAAAATGATCAGTTTGACTTAGTTTACTTTTACTCAGATTACAAACTGTTACTTTCCTATAGGAAGGTTCTGCACTGCAAGCAATGAGAGGCACAAGGGCGCCTGCATGCTGTCTTCCAAGAATTACCTTTCTCTGATTCTCCTTACAGAAGCTTTGGGCTGTAAAACAAAATCCCATTTTTCTGCCTGTAAAAAAACACAGTTGAAATATCTCTTCTCTCAACAGTTCCGCATGTTCTGGATAAATATGAGCTCTTTAAGAAGTTAAGTGACTATTGCAATGTACAATTAGATTAGCTATGTACTGCCAGAGGAAAGGATCCCAAAAGAATTACTTACCAAGAACTGTAATCACTCTAAATATAATGGAGGCAATTTCTAGCACTCTTTTAATAGTGTCATGCAAATATAAACCCATAAACATGAGATAAAATTATGCTAACAAAGGAAATCAGCAACTTTTGAGACACTATGAGGAAGATACAAAACTCAATACCAAGTTTTAGTTTAATTCCAAGAATGGGAATTGTGGCTGTCGTGTAGCACTACAATATCTTTGAACTCAGCTGAAAATGAACATTTGGTTAGTCCTGCATTCTCCTCTTCGCTGCTCTATAGAAATGCAATACTTGTGGATTGAAGGGTTGAAGAGAAAATGAAGATAGGTAAGAAGGAGGAAATCCTGCCCACAGTAATTTGGGTGGAGAACCTTTTCATGACTGTAGGAGATTCATTCATGCAGTCATTATTCTTTTATTTAAAAAAAATAAAATAGATAAATCATTGTTGAGGAGGCACTGCCATTTTGTCATGGTGAGTTAATTCACCTTCAGGTGATAGAACAAAATTCTCCCCCATTCAGGGGAGAAAAGAAATGTATTACAAAACGTAATTTTCCCATCTTAGAGTGAAAGGGATATCTATGCAGAAGCATAAATACTATCGTATTCAGGGATCATGATAAAAGTGTAAGTGTTTATTCTGCTTATGCTTCTTAATTCAAAGATTAATTAGTTCTGACATCTACATGCACTGATTAGTCTATTCCTCCCATACATGTCACTCTTAGTGGTTATTTATTCTACAACAGTGCAATTTGCCACCAAGTTTCTTTTTAGGCTCAGTGTTGGCTCCACACGCTACTGTAATTATTGCCATTTAAAAAAAATTGATTTACATGCATTTTACAGTTTTCTCCAGGCTGTAAATATCTCTTACAGAAAATGTTCCTACTAAACTGAGTGGAATTGCTCACTGAGTAAGTAAATAGATTGAACTCAGCACTCAGAAAAGCCTATTGTGGTATATATTTAACTGTCTTGCATGTTAACCTTATGATTGCAACTATCTTGTGACTATGAAGTCACTGTTTATATACAGTTATCAGATGAGAAGGGAACAACTTCTAATCTGAACTTTTGCTCTATTTTTATTATACACACTAGGAGCGAGGTTATAGAGGATCCTAAGTTTTACTCCTTCATAATGCCCTTAATTACTTAACCTCTCTTTTCTTACTTCCACAAAAAATGAGGGCAAGCTTATCCCACCAAAGATTTGTATTGACTCACTAACTGAACTTTACTTCCTTATCCTCTCTTTCTGAATATCATTCTCTATTTCCAATAACCAATGTATTTCACTGTATCTGAGTTTATGGTTTAGAGTGGGAGATAGTGTGTCATAAGAGCATCCTGGATTGTCTCCCTCTCTCCCAAAGCAAATAAACATCCAAACAGAGAGATAATCCAGAGGAGAATGCATACAAAAGCATAGACCAACATTGCTAGCAAAAGGTATTCTATCTATCAGAAAATATCACTAACTGTATGTCATTTCACAGCTACAAATTCCCCTCAGGAAAGTGGCCTAAACAATGTTTTATATTTTTTAAGGGTTTTGGGATAGTTACGTCATTAATCTTTTAAAACAAACAGTAAAATAGATGGTTTATCAGCCCTTAATGGTGTATCTTAACTGTGTTTTTTCTGGAATTGGTTTGGAAAAAACATATTCAAATTGTATTTCCTAAAAACAAAAGGAGCAGGTAATGCTGATAATCTGTATTAGGCTGTAGTTGCTGAAAAAGATCATTCCTGGTTTTGGAAAGGTGGGCTTCATATGAAGAGAGCAGTATGCTATCTTTTTATCTGTGTTAGTGGTCTCTGCTTAACAATGGTTGAAATCAGAAATATCGACTTGACATTGCTCATACTTCAGCAAAAAGCACACAGTCAATAGACACCGAATTAATGTAAAGATTTTAAAAAATATTCTAGATAGGTGCTTCTAAAATAATTTTCATACTTGTTTACAAGTTTACAACAAATTTACATATTTGTTTCTTACTTTTTTTGTGATAAGCTTTATGAATGACAGCCCCAGTTCTAAAGTTTGCGTTTTTCTGTTTCTGCCACTGTGCTGCATAACAGCGAAGCAAGCCTTTTATTTCAGCTCTCAGGGGATGTCTTTCTGATATCAAATCTGTTTGTAGATTCTGATACTAGTGCTCTTTATCTTCTAAAAGGAAATAAATAAGTAAAATACTCTTTTGTATTTTAAAATCTCTTTTTTTTTTTCCTTGTGGGCAATTTACATTAAAAGTGGCAAAGTTTTGTTTGCTTGACTGTTTTTAATCTTTTATTTTTGTAATTATATAGCTGTCCAGAAGGAGAAGCTTGAACAGAACATTTTATAATCTACCACAGCTCTTAGACACTTCTCTGCTTCAGCAGCTCTTATCCTTAACACAACTTCATGCATCCAACACCAGTGTTTGCCTCACAGTGAAAAGATCCACATTTATTCTACTCTTTCTCTATGAGAATAGGAGTGTCCTTAGTTGAAAGAAAAACTCATTTCCAGAGCTGCATAGGGAAGCTCTACAACAGCTGTCTGCACCGAATGCTTACTGTGGGTAAGTAGGGGAGTTTGAATAAATATCGTAATTAGGAACATAATAGCACTTTTTGATTGCCTTAATAAATAAGACCAACATGAATCTTTTCTTAGTGGTGACACTAATGATCATTAATGGCCAAGCATGTTATCTTTACAGTATGAATTCTTAGTTGAAAAGCCAAAGTCTTGAATACAAGACATACATTACTGAAACCAAAAATAAATGCAAATCCTTGGCATTAATCCCACTGGTTTAAGATAATCCACAAAAATATAAACCACAAATAACAGAAAATACTCCAAAACTTTTGTTTTCATTGGTTTCCATGCAAAAGTAATACATTTTGGTATTAATATTGTTGCTGTTTCTTACCTCATTGCTGTTTCCAGTAAATTGTTCTTATCTCAAGCCATGATCTTCACCATTTGTGCCTCCAGTTCTCAACTCCATCCTGCCTTAGGGATAGGGGGAGCCAAAGAATGGCATTTGGTTTTGGACAGTCTTGGTGTGGGCACTGAATTAGGGAGTACTGTTCTTAAATCACAACATTGCTCCTCAGTGCGGGGCTCCAACTCACAACCCTGGGATTAAGAGTCTCAGCTCTACTGACTGAGCAAGTAAAGGCATGGGGTGGTATGGAACAACCACTGGGTCCTGGCCAAAACTAGGACAGGTATACAGATTCAGCAACCATAATTCAGACTTAAAGGAAAGACTGTGTGTTGCAAGTTCTATGTTCTGCTGCCATTACCTATTTTTTTGTCCAAACCAAGATTACCTGTACATGCATTCCTCTCACTTGCACCTTCAGATCACTATAAGTTTTGTAATTCTACTGCTGCATTTGCATGCCATTAAAAGAACTCTATTTCTTTCAAAGAAAAGAGTAAAAGTAAGTTACAGGTAATTTCCACCACCCCCCCCCCCCCCCCCCCAATCCCCCTCCCCNCCCCCCCCCCCCCCCCTCACCCCATATCCTCCTCCACTTAAAGAATGGGGATGTTGATGATGGAATGCTCTTTATTGTTCTTTATTGATCACACAGAATACTTTTACTTGTATTTGGGATTTCCACAGTATTGTAGAATCAAAGAATGGCCTGTGTTAGAAGGGGCCTTAAAGATCACCATGTTCCAATCCCCCTGTTGTGGGCAGGATAAAGAAACTTACCATTCACAAGCCTTAATTTTATTATCAGCATATGTACTAAACATTCAGTATTGTCTGCAAAGCAAAGGTCCTATGAATTTGTTGAGCATGTATGAATTTCAAACGTCAAGGTAAGAACTGTATCCAATGTAATATGGTATTTTTTTTAGGAATGTAACTGTAGTTAGCTATGTTACCTGTCTGTGGAATGAGAAGACCTGTCTAAAAATCATAGTATGGTATTCTACTAATGAAGTAATTTCTACATTACAAATTACTTTTAGCTGGTCTATGATGAGCAGTTGCATATACTGGTCAACTTGCAAAATGGGACATTCTTCTATTACTTTTTGGTTTTCAAATAGTAACCATTATATTATTCAGTGTAATATGTTTCACAATTATTACCACAGAGCCAATATCCTCTTCACGTTATATACTATAATTTGGAATCTGGTGTTTGCTCCTATTTCCTTTTTATCTGTATTCAAACCAATATTTGCAAGAACTTTCCCTTGGGAACTTCTTATAAACATCTCCAAATGCAAAAATAATAAACTACATGCAGTTAGTCGATGGTAATCTATAAAGCAGAAGTTTTATGTAGTGTTTACTCTAATTTTCTTATAGTTAACTTGGAAATGCCTTGTGCTCACTGCAGCCTAAAACCCTTGAGGACTTTGACCCATGTACATGGGAAGCAAATGGTGTTAATGATTTAAGTCAAGTATCTTAAGCCCTTACACATTACTTTACAGAGATTACTGTCCCTTGGAAACATACTTTCTGCGTAGTTTAAATACTGCTAGTATATGGCAGTACAATGGGAATAAATTGCCTTCAATTGACTTCCAGGTGAGGAGGAGACGGGAGATTTTCTAACAGCTTAAACTGAGCCCATCTACCAGAATTACTTCTTTGACCTGGCACCAGCTTCACACAAGTAGCCTGTACTGAGGCTGTGCTAATGAAATAACATACTCTGACACTTGGTAGACTGATCATTTGTACAGTTGGGGATGTATTCACATGGCACATGCAATTTGCCTAAATTATCAGCATACATGGCATAAGAAAGAGGCAGCAGCACAGAAGGTTAACTTCTATAATAACCTGTCTTAGAGTACAGCTGTGTTGAAATTTGATGAGCAGCCGGGGAACTTGGTTTCCATGGACATAGTGCTGATGGGAAATGAATCTGGATTCTGGCTTCTACACTTAATTTCATGCTTATTTAGTACAAGTTGTAGTTTGGGAGGGGACTAAACCTGCAGTTCTATTGTCCACCTTCAGCTTGTACTTTCCCACACAGAAAGCCATTCAATCAACCATTGTTTGGGATATCTCCAAGTACATTTGGTATTGATTCAATATTGCTTTTTGACTTTGAATTAGTAGCTAGCCTTGGCTCAAAAATGCACAATCTGGTATCTTATTCAGTTTTGCAAGGAGGAACAGAACAGACAATTACTGTAACACAGGAATTATGTACTGTTCATAACTAAAATACAAGTAATGCATTCGGTCTTTGAAAGCCCCAACAGATATATGTATCAGACCTTTAGGAGTCATCTCCTAACCAGGCATGGCTTCCTTCTCTTCCTTTACCACTCAGAAAAAGCACTGGCAATTTCATTTTTCCATATCTAATATCCCACAAGAGCAATAGGTTCTGTTATAAAGTTTTGCCTTGAAATTTATGGTTAGGAATGAAGTAATCAAATGAAAGTAATACCCTGGAGAACACGATTTCTTAATAGTACTTGGTTTACGCTGGGCAAACCAGAAGTCCAAAAGGGACAGTGAGTTCATTGCCTCCATTTTCATGCTCACTTTCATTAATGAAAGACAGAAGGCATTCACAGCATAGAGGTTTTATGCATTGCTGATGGACAGTCTTCATGTTTGGAGAAGAGTCTTCTGATATTTGAAATGATTTCTTTTTGTCTGTCTTTATGGGGCGACTGGCAACCAGTCACAAGTAGTGTTCCCCAGGGCTCAGTAGTGGGACCAGTTCCATTTAATATCTTTATCAACGATCTGGGTGAGGGGTCGACTGAGTGCCCCCTCAGTCAGTTGGCAGATGACACCAAGCTGGGTGGGAGTGTTGATCTGCTGGAGGGCAGGAAGGCTCTGCAGAGGGATCTGGACAGACTGGATTGCTGGGTCAAGGCCAGTTGTATGAGGCTCAATATGGCAAAGTCCCAGGTCCTGTCCTTGGGTCACCAAAAGCCCATGGAAGAGTGCTACAGGCTGAGGGAAGAGTGGCTGGGAAGATGCCCAGTGGAAAAGTACTGTTGGTTGACAGCAGCTACACATGAGCCAGCTGTGCCCAGGTAGTCAAGAAGGCCAGTGACATCCTGGCCGGTATCAGCAATAGTCTGGTCAGCAGGACTAGCAAAGGGATCATGCCCCTGTATTCTGGTGAGGCCTCACCTCAAATTCTGTATTCCGTGTTGGGCCCCTCACTCACTACAGGACAGACATTGAGGTGCTGGAGTGTGTCCAGAAAAGGGCAACAGAGCCAGTGAAGAGTCTGGAGGGCAAGCCCTATGAGGAGTGGCTGAGGGAGCTGGGGCTGTTTAATCAGGAGAAAAGACTTGTTAGATGTGGCATTTAGGGATAGAGTTTAGTGGTGAACACTGGTGCTGGATTAATGGGTGGACCTGATGATCTTACGGGTCTTTGCCAACCTAAACAATTCTATGATTCTGAGACCAGTGTAACTAAAACATGAAACATTGGAAATACTAACCACAGGAAGTGAAGACACTTGATACAGAAGACTGGCTAACCGGTGCTCCTAAGGACATGTCCTGTTGATAAAACCCAGCAAGAAAAAAGTAGGAGCTTTCCTAAGTGTACACAGAAATCATAGAGACTCTGAAAGCAAAATGGCTTGAGTGCCAATGCCAATGACTGTCAGCCTACTGCTGCTACACACAGCTTTGTTCTTTTTTCTTTCTTTGGGTGGCTGTCTGGAGAATTATTCTTTCAGTAATTTGTGAAATCACCTTTCTCCTTTCAAAATTTTAAATAATATCCCCTTACAAGAGCTGAGACCTGTGAACTTTTTCTGTTCTTTTATTGAAACGATTATGTTACATTCTCATTCCATGAGCAGAAACAATTTATTCTTACTGTGGTAGTATAAAAAGTCTTGCAATAGGAACCTCAGCCTTATTTAACATGAAAATGACTGTTAATACATTATTGAACTGTTTATCATAAAAACCATTTTGATAGAAATGCTAGACCACAGGATAGCTGTATCATGACAGCTCTTCTATTTCCTTGCTAAACTGTAAAGATGAGTTACAGAGTTCAGTTCTGAGTTGTTCTGAGATATGTAATCACTGGTTTTGCTTCTCCATTATACTGAATAGAACGATCTGAACCGTATGCCTGGAGAACAAATAAAATGGAGATGAACCACAGAAACTATGAAATATCACAAAAGTCTGTATTATTTGGTACCACGCAGTTTGTATGAGGATATAAGGTTTTACTAGGATAGTTTGTATATCATGCAAATTACTTTTCTCTGGATGGCCACAGTGAAAATGGGAGGAGTTTTAGAAGAACCTGAAGTGTAAGACATTGACTATTATTACTAGAATTAGAGGATTTTTTAGGACACACTAAAAAGACACAACAAAGTAATCCTATATTCACACATGCTTGAATAATGGCTGAAATTAAAAAATGAACTTTGCCATGTGAATAGAGAAGTATTCACTCCCAAACCATACTTCCTGAAGAAGTATGACATTATTTGTGTTTACATTTTCAAAACAAGAAAGACATACAAAGCAGAACTTTCAGTTCAGAGCCTAAATCTCTTCAGTGTGACAAGAGGTATTGCAAAAGTGCTTATGAAAAAGCCAAAACCCAGTATTGCTCAACAAATCTATTTTTCAATAATTTGATTCTATGAATGAGATATTGAGCAAATTCTCACTTTGGGACACATACATCATTCCCACTGATTTCATAAGGAGGTAAGTTACATACATCAAATAAAGAACACACCTTAGGAAGAGCTTTTGGATGACTGTGAACTGGCCTTAGCTACTTTAGGAAGAAGGTTAAAAAAATAATCTGTGTCCTGATTCATCTCTAATTTAAGCTTCAGTAAAGTGAAAGTAAATTAGTGGCTACAAGTGGGGTAGAAAAGAGGGGAATAAGGCCTAGGAATTTCTATTAAATATTAAACAGATACAAAAATTGGTACTCTGTCCATGGTTTTGCACAATATGATATTAATAATTAATTATTCAATATCTAACTCATACAATAATTATGGAGGCAAACAAATCACTTAAAAAGCAGTTTCAAAAGCTATCTAGTGCTAATGTGTTCAGAGAGCTCAGGTGCACTCTGTTTTGTTTTCAATGCAGCTGTACCGAGGCCATCTCCGGAAATCCAACATGGAGACGACAAAGAATCCACATGGTTCTTCTAGATTCAGTGAAGGACCACTTGGATACTACAATGTAGAGGTATATTTACATGCACAGATCTATTCAGTGGATGTACAAAGAAGTAATTAGTCAACACATTTTATTTACAGTGTATGAGAGTAAGTGTGGTTTTTGGTATGAGGCATAAGAACAAAACTTTGCTGCCTGTTTAGCAAATTCAGCTTTTTTATTCTTCAACTATTTGCTGTTCTGCCTTTTTTTTTTTTTTAATATGTATGCATCAAAAATAACCCTTTTAAGCATTAATTTTCAAAACTTCAGTTTAGCTCATGTAGCAAGCTGGATCTTTTAATTTTGTTTTGCAAACTTTACTGAAGTGAAATATATACTTTACTCCCTTTTTTGTGCAGGACATATTGTTTTCTTGCTTGGCACTACATTCCTAGTAGACCTCAACTCTGCATCCCTAGTTACATAGCAATTTCTGGATTGCAATACTTCAATTTCAAGTTAGAAGTATGAGAGTATGTTGTGCAAAACCTGTAATCTTCCAGAAGACCTAGTTTTCTACAGAACAGCAACCAGAAAACCCCAAATCAGATAGAGTTCTGAAACACATTAATGTGCAAACACACAAATGCATTTCAGAAGAAGAAATGTTCCAGTAAATGTAACAGAATTATCTTTTTCCTGTAGAACACTGTCATTTAGAGTACTTTGCTTCATGTAATTTGTCTACACAAATATTTTAATGAAGATTTACCTTTCAGTTTTAGATGGTTATGATACAGATTAAGGTTTATTTTTTTGTTCGCCAGAACAATTTCCAACTGGAACATATGACTAGGCAGAGCAGATTGATTATGGCAGGAAACACAGTAACAGGATCTGCAAGATATCATGGAAGAATTAACAAATCAAATGAGAGGAAATTACAATCGTAAGAAAAAGTTTCTTAATAAGGAAGCAAGAGCTTTTAGCTCTTACAGTAATATCTTCAATAAGGTGCAAAAAAATATGTAAGAGAGATCTCATTGCACTGAATTTCTTAACAGTTAGTTGTCACTGACTCCTCAGTGAGGCACAACTTGATTGGAATAATAAATCTGCACTATCCAGGTTAGTTATTTAGAGTGGGAAAAAACCCCACACGGGTGAATACTAGTGGTGTGAGAGCACTGGAGATGCTGCAAACCCTACAGTTTATTTTCTGGTTTACTCTACACTCATTGCATGACCTCCCATTGACTTCTATAGTCCTGGACTCCCACTCTTCGACATTGCTCTTTATTTTTCTACAAAGTGGATTCTAGCCTAGGAGGCTCCTTTGTGAGCTGTTCAATTGAGTATACATATAATATGTGGCTGTGGGCAATATATTTAGAAAGGATCCTAGGTCTGAGGTACAGGGCAGGGTTTATGGAGGCTTGACTGTGAAACACAGAGTCATACATTCATACAACGGTTTGAGTTGGAAGGGACCTTAAAGAACATCTAGTTCCAACCCCCCAACCATGGGCAGGGGCACCTTCCACTAAACCACGTTGCTCAGAGCCCCATCCAAACTGCTCTTGCACCTCTCCAGTAATGGGGCACCCGTAACTTCCCTGGACAACCCGTTCCAGTGCCTCACGGACCCTCAGAAGAGTTTTTTTCCTAACATCTAATCTAACCCGCCCTTTTGCAATTTAAACTCCCTGCTTGGTTCCCTCCAGACCATTTGCCACCAAGGGAA